>CM034147.1:677331920-677868954 GCA_019776745.2 Taxus chinensis
CAAAAAAATAGACATGCATAAATGGTGAGTTAAGGAGAGGTGTCCAAGTTTGATCTGTAGATAATAACTAATATAATCAATGCATCACTGATAGTGGCCTGACAGCAAGCCCACAATAAAGAATTATGTAGCATTCATGTGAATTGTGGTTCCATATTTTAGATATTACTTCAGACATCATAATATATTTCACAATTTAACTTAGAAAACAAACTGGGTTTTTGTTATTTTTTGAAATAGGTTTCCCATAATAAAAATAAACAAACCCAAAAAAAATCACAAGAATCGAAATCTGGGTTTTTGAGAAAAACATGATTTACCAGTAGTTTTTTTTAGATTGGAATCCAAAAAATGACGACAAAAGATTTAAAACTCTCATATCTGCATCCTAGAGGCTGCGGTTTTGTCTTGCAATGACTCTAATAACTTTTCCTAGCCTTCTCTGATACCAGATGATACTAAATCTCTAGATCTGCATAGCTAAATTAAGCAATAATTAATTGAAATCAACACATGAAATGGAAAGTACAAAAGATAGAGACCAAATGTAAGTATAATGGAGCAATTTCTATTGAATATCAGAGGGAATTTTATACAATTGATTGCTCCTATAATCATGGAGTCAAGTCTCATCATCTTATCCCCATATCTTTCCTTTATTCCCTAGTCTTACTCCCAATCCCAAGATATTCTCACACACTCCTATCTTTATGAGTTGTGCATGACAACTAATTTTGCACACTCACATATTATTTAAATACTAAATAATACTAATATTCAAACCATATGTTTACACTATGAACACTAATTTACTAACAAAAGTGTGCTCCTCTATTGATTATTTTGTTAGAAGGATTCGCCATAGGAGAATTTGCATCCTTCTTCTTATTGGGAGTAGCAATGGAAGAAATTTTCTTTTTGGATTGAGAACGAGTGAACACTACACAAGAGAAACTCGGTGCATCATCTTCTTCACTTTCATCTATGGATGATTACTCGAAGTACCCAATCTCAGCATCATCAACTTCTTCAATTTCAAGCCCACTTTCTTCTTCATCATCATCATCTTGTTCAACAATCTCATCTTCATCATCACCCCTGTATCGCAAGCTGTATTGATAAGGGCAGCCTCTAGAGCAATTCTTCTAGGTTGTGGGTCAATCCTTTGTATATTTAGAAATTTCTTCTTTGGTGCCTCTCTGCTCATGAAATATTGAGCCAGTTATTTCTTAAGAGACAAGACATCATTAGCCAATTTTTGGTAACCACCCTTCAGATTTGGCCTTTCTCCTTACATGGAACTTTTTTGATATTTCTTGACATGATCAAATCATCTTCCACTTCAATCGCAAGATTTTTTTCCTCATCCAAACTATCTGGTAGAGTTCTCCTTAACATGAAACTCACCTCATGAAGTTGGTAATTTGTAAAGAATCTTATCTTGTTGTCTTCCGTAGGTTGAGCAACTTCGGGGATTTTGTAGAGCATTCTTTTGAACTTTGCTACAAACTCCCTCTTTTGTTCGAAAGGATCCTTTAGTTGATACTATTGGGATAAAAGTGCATGAGCATCTTCTGTGGGTTTGAACCTGGTTTCAAACATGGTCTTCATATCATTCCAATTAGTTATGGACCTTCTTGGGAGATGGTAAAACCACTCTGTAACCGCATCTTGCAAGGTTTCTACTAAGAGACAGACTATAACATATTTGTAGCCAACTCCTAGTATTCCACAAGAAGTGATGAAGGCTACAATGTGGTCATTTGTATGTTTCTTCCCATCACCATGGAACTTGGGGAAGCTCTTTCTTGACACTCTAAGTAGATCATGCAGAGGTGGGGTGAGAGCTAATGGACCTCTATTTTTCCCTAGGGTAGCGGTGCTTATTAGGTCATTGGTGTTTCTTATTCTCTGACTTATTATTCTTCTGCTTCAAATCCTTTGAGAACGAATTTGGTTCTTTCAAGATCTTCTTCGGAAACTTCCTCTTGTGGAGGAACGTAGTTTAAAGTTTTTACTGTAACTCCGTCAGCAGGGGATTCAAGAGATGAAGTAGGATCAAATACTGGGAAGTACCTATCGACCTATTCTTCTTGCAATTTGACTAATGGGAAGTCTGAAATCAGCTATCAATTGTTCTTCAAACTTAGTATCGGTCGCACCACTAGTTCTTGAAGATCTTGTATACCTTCTGTCAGCCAGCTTGAATGTGTAATTCAAACAAAATTATTCTAGGCTCTCCTCTGTTGGTTCTGAACATGTCTCGCTCTTTCCAAGGCTTCTGCACATTCTTCTTCAAAATCTAGAACTTGTGTAGAAGCAAATTAATGAGAGAATTTTTCTCTATTGTGCCAAATGGTTTCCCTCAAGTCTTATGGAATATCTTCTTATATATGGAATAGAAGTTCGGGCCTTATCACTGGGGGATTACCAGGAATAGCCATCAGTGGAGGACATAAGGCTCAATGACTTTTCAAATTTTAGAATTTTTTAATTTTTTAGACTGTATAATTTTTTTGGATTTTGTGTAATCAATATTGGGTATAGATATGCTAAATCCACCCCACGGTGGGTGCCACAAAGTGTTGGAAAAATAATTTGTTGAGTGGAAAAACTAGTGGGGACTCACCAATAGCATACAGGATTGAGTCCCTCTATTTGAATGGGGCAACTACATTTATTGAAAACAAGGAAATGAAAACAATCTAAACTGATTTCTGTGGTGAGACAAAGACCGGGGATCACACAAGTTTACTTCCCTAAACTTGTGGAAATTTCTTGTATGTAATACAAGGGAGGAAAATTGCTTAGTGAGGGAGATAGGAGAGGAAAACAAGAAAGAGATTTCAATCAAAAAATGGCATATTGGATTTTGTTGCACTAAAATCAGAATATTTCCCTTGCATCAATAAGAAGAAACCATTCACAAAGAAAGAGGAACAAACAACAAGAAACACAAAGTTTTATTGCATCATGTTGCACAATTTACAATGCTCATGGAGTACAAGCTGAGATGGAGATAGAACAATAGAAAACAAGAAATAGAAGAAATGAAGGTACTTGTTTCTATAAAGACAATGAGAGCTAATAAAAAAGCATTAAACATCCCCTAAAAATAAGGGCATCGTTCATATTTATAGTGCTATGACTGCCCTTTCATCTTCCCCACATGGCCTTTCACATTCCTTCATGATCGTTGACCTTTCAAATTCTGTCATGACTTTTGATGTTCCTCCATGACTATTGGCCTTTCAATTTCTTTTGGTACCATTGATATTCCTTTGTCACTTTTGACCTTTCACCTTCCCTCATCATGGAGATACCCAACTTCATTTTCTGGTCATACCACATCATCCTTGGGTCGCTTAAAATCTCCTTGACATGCGACACCACCACCGGGACACCCAAAATATCCTTAATGTGTGACATCATCACTAGGTCATCCAAAATCTTCTTGACATGTGACATCATCATCGGGTCACCCAAAATCTCCTTGACATGTGACCAGACTCTTCTAGATGTGCAACAACATCTTTGGGTCGCACGACAGCATTTTGTTGTCGTGCATCTACACCTCAACCTTCATAACACGTGACCAAACCTTTTGGTTGCGCGACTTTGTCTTCTGTCACTTAAATTTTTTTGTAGTGCGTCTTAGAGCTTGCCGTTGCACGTCTTGAGCTTGCTAACCCGCATCTGGAGCTTGTTAACGCGCGTCTAGAGCCTCCTAGAGGCCTAAAACTCATTTTCGGGCGACAAAAATTGATGTTGGGTGACAAAAACTTATTTTTGTGCAATTGCATTATTTTTTTTTAGCATCTTAGGGTCTAGGACGTGCATCTGGAGTTACTGACATGCATCATGGAGTTTGTTGTCGCGTGTCTAGAGTTGCCAAGGTTGCTGAAAACGTGTTTTCTTCAACCCGAGAGCAAATTTCAATGAAATTTTATGGTCCAATATATAAATATTTATGGAAAAGGAAAAATGAATCCAATGAGCCTATTTTTAATTCCTAAAAATTAAGTATTCATAAATTTTTACCCATATTTTCATTTTTGCCTCAAGTTATGTGTCGGTAGACTGAGTGACAGGAAGAGTTTATAATCACCATTGACTAACACATAATATGGTTCATGAAATATATATATATATATATATATATATATATATATATATATATATATATATATATATATAATTTCATTTGATCTTTGGTTAGGCTCACAAATCTTCACGAGGATCCTGAAACCTTTCGAGCATGTTACATCTTGTAAAAGGATCTTTACGTCGCACTGTCAAACAACTTTACACATCTCAATATTCCCAAAATATTTCCTTGATGATTCCAACATGAAGTAGGATCTATTATCTCTCAAATTTCTGGGGTATGAGCTTCTAACTCTTCACAAGGCTCCTAAAACTATTCAAACAAGGTGACTAGCTTTTTCAAAACATGCATTTCCTAATACCTTGCTCACAAAGACCCGGTTTCACATAACTTTTTAATAAACCTTGATTTTATTCCATAAATTTCCTAAATTACCTTGGATGATTAAATATCTCTGTCACACACTACATGGAGGTCTCTTCTTAGTACATCCCCGAGAGGTGTTCATTAGGTGAAAGAGTCTTGAAAATAGGTTTGTTTAGGCCTCCAGGAGCAACTCCTTCAGGGTGGATCATAATGAACTCATGAATTATTTCCCACCAACTTAAAGTGCACATTAAATTCACTTTAAAAATCCAATTAGCACATCCCCCTTATCCATGATGGGGATTACATAGTTAGAGATTGGTCGGAGGGTAGTTTTAAATTACCTGGTTTAGGGAGTTTTGAGTGTGGGCTTAATTGTCATGGAATTTTTTTCAAATTTTCTTGTTTAACATTTAACATGAAAATAAAATGTAAGCTTAGGTGATAATAATAGTGTTTATAGCTTGGTCCTGTTATCCCAAATTCGCCCCCCTAGCAAATTTGGTCAAGACAACTCCTGCACATAAGGAAATTATGAAGGAAACGAATCAGACCTACGAGCTCACATTCCAAGATGAAAAACTAGTTACAGGTGGGCTCAGAAATGAAGGAGCAGTGTTGCAAAGAATCCAGGAGAAAGAAGGAAAAGAAGTGGTGAAGTTTCAAGGTCTTCGGGCTCAAAATTGTTCAGGAAAGAATCTAGAATCGACTAAGTATGGAAGAACCAGCAGAGAGAGCCACGTGTCCTAGCGGCACTTCTCCAAGATGAATCCATAAAGGGAGGCTCAAAAAATCCCCGCATCTCCACGTGTCCTAGGTCAAAGTGGGTCATCAGGGGTTTTCTGAGTTTTGCGTTTCGTGAAAAGGGGAAAAGATAAATTACGGACCCGCGAGCCTGATTTTTGCTCTAATCTGGATGCCACGTGTCCCATATAAAAAGGAAAGGCCAAATGAGTTCCAAGATGTCACATGGCCCTAGTAGGTGAGAATGGAGATAATTCTTCTAGGCCATTAACGCAGAATCCAATCTCTTCAACTACCAGATCTGGTTCGATTCAATCCGCTGGGGAACCAGAAGCGACATATTGTGGGCGGATTTGTAGGAGGCATTGATATTCCGTGGTTAAACTTTCAAAGCGATATTTTATGCATTTCTCATGGTGGTTGGAGAAGGATTCGACTTTTCCCTCTTCTCTCTCTTTTCTTTCTATATATACTGTAACACTTCTCATTTGAGAGGCAGAGACATTTTAGGCATAGAGAAAATCTGTCAAATTTGTTTCTTGATGCCATTTTTGAGCAGTGAACCTTCTCCCATGCCTAGAAAATGTATTTTTGCCTCTATTCCAGAAATGTAATGGTCTATGCACCTTCTAGAGCAATAAAAACGTGTTTTTGTTGTGTTCTTCAACACTTTTCATCGTTATGTTGTTTCTGTGTGCCTCTCCCTTCCATATTTGTTTTTCTGTGCATGTATTTCACGTTTGCAGGTGCAGGATGTTGTGTTTCATGGAGTTTAATGGAAAATTGAAGATATGGGTCATGTCACTTCTGTTTGACCTCCCTCATCTCCATTTTCTCTATTTCTTTCTCCCTCAATAGAATATCTCGCTTCCTTTGCTGGTGTATCACCGTTTTAGTGTAGGCTTTGTTTTTTCAATTTTCTCTCTCTCCTTGTCTCCTTGGAAGTTAGATTAGGATTAGATTAGCTTGCCTGCACTGGAATAGCTTGTAACATGTAGTTTAGGAAGAGGAACCAGCCTTCTCTGGAGAGCTTTCCCATTCGCAAGGTCCCACACCTTGGGAAATTTTAATGTTATGCAAATCACACCAAATGAGTCTGCCTTAGAAAAGCAGATCCATAACTCATTTAGGGATGTTGTGATTTCACACTAAAAATTTTGGCATGCCTAGTGGGACAGGTCTGAAGCACCTTACCACTTCACTTCATCAGGTTCGATGTGCTCTTGGTGAAGATTTCAACCTTTGGAGGCACTTTCAAGCACATCTGGCGACTCCATCTGGTAAAAAACTCATTCTTTGAGTTGCAGACCTTTGCCATCCATTTCCACTCATTTCATATATTTTATTCTTCCATCTCTTTCATTTTCTCCCATTCCACAAGGTTGTACAATCATGACTTCATTCCCTTCATGGAACTCACACTTACAGCAATACAGTCCACCTCTAATGTATTTCCCAACTCCTCCATATCAATATTGTAATCAGATCCAAAACCATTATGCTTACCCATATGAGCATAGTCAAAGTCAGTTTGGCCATGGAGCTTATCAAGAATAGGGGGCGCATACAATGGTGACAGTTATGTGGAGAATGTTGGTCTACTGGAGAAGATTCAAAAAATGGAGGCTGGCATGGTTCAGTCAAGGGGCATAGCACGAATGAAGGCATTTGAGATTGGTTGCAGGGCACCTTGTCCATGGAAAGGCCCTTTTCCAAGACATTACAGCCCTCAAGAGAAGCTAGACTTCATGGTTGAAATGTTGCCCCAACTTACACAATGGACTAAGGAGATTGAGGCCTATGAATTTGGTGTCAGGAAGCCTTGTCAATGGGTAAATCCTACACCATTATCTGGTAATTTTCTCTCCACTCCTCAAGAAGCACCATCTTAATTTGAGCTTTAATTTCTAAGCTTCCCATTATATATTGCTCCAAGTGTGAAATCCATTTCTCCATCCCCTAGTCTACCATCCCATTTCAGTTCTTTTGCCCTTTTCCCTTCCAAACAGTCATCCCCTCCGAAAAAACAAGAAGTTCCACCTCCCTCCCCACCACAAACAATTGTAAAACTGGTTGAACCCCAACCTACCACTCCTCTTACTTTCCCAAGTCCATGTTGGGAAGATACTCAAGAATCCAATCAAGAACAACAATAAGAGGAGCCCAACAGAAAAGAAATAACAGACAATCTGATGAGTTGTGCTGCTAAATTTGGGTTTACAAAGATCCCCTTGATGGTCAAGCCAATAGAGGAGGTCAAGGTTAAAGAGCAAGTGGTGGTTGAGTTTGAATTTTCAGCAGAGGAGGAGGACCATATAGTTTTAGAAGCCCCGAGTGTGGAGCAGGCTACATAAGAACCTTCAGTTCTTCCTCCCACTTCATCCCCTTCAAGCTCTGATGTTAAAGAAGAGTTTGATCTTTCAAACTTCATGTTTGAAAGTGAAGGGATCCATGGTGATCAAGTTATAGATCAGGAAGGCACCATGGAGGAGGTAAAACACCTGCAGTAGGACAGCAAGGAGGCAGGTTACCTGTCTGACTTGGAGGATTACCTTGATGGAGAGGAACCCATGGAGATCACATCATTTTTTCCTCCATCTCTCACATCCCAAGCACATGAGCCTGTTGTCATGGAGGAGAACATTCAAGAACAACAGCCTACACTTTATAACAACCCTCTGGAACCAAGATTAGAAGACATGGCTCTCCCATTTTCTCCAAAGGAGAAGGAAGAGAAAAATAAGTAAGATGCCCCCATCTCTCCCACACAATCCAGCCAAGAAGGTCCACAAGAAGACTCCATTTTTGGAGTTGAATTTCAGAAAAATGGGCATATCTTAAGGATCAAACCGTGCCCAATCAGGTACTTGGCTTCATTGGAGCCAAGTGAGAAGCCAAAACCAGTCATGCCTGCTTCAAGGCATGAGGATGAGCATCAAAGTACCAAGGGTCATCATCAACACCTCCAAAATTCCGATGCAAGTCATCTTGAAGAGGTATTTTCCATTAATGCTGATACCTTGATGATTTGGGTGGAGGACCAGCTTATTGTTAGTTTTTCACTCATCCAACCAACCATGTACAGTGTCAAATAAGTTGCATGGCTGCCATTTTTTAGGAAGGGAAGTTATTTCTCCCTGTCAGTTGCAGGTTTTGTTTGAGTTCTCTTTGCTCTTGGTTAGAGTAGAGTAGGTAGGTTTGTTTTCAACAGAAGAAGTGCTTTTGCACACTCTGCATGTTCCATTTGGATCATGTATGATTTTAAGTTTGTACATAGTTTTTGATGTTTTTGTATTGCTCTTGCACAGTGCATTCAGTTGGCTTTTGGTGAAGTTCAACTTCAAGTTTCAGCGGATTTCCAAGTGATTCAGAGGTCAACAAAGTGCAGGGAGTCGGGGAGTCCATTTTATAAAAAGGATCAGTGTCATGCCATCATTATTGACTCTATGCCCAATGGATGCTCTAAGGCCACTGGTCTCTTCATCTAGCAGGCAGATGTCCCCGTGAGTCACCAAATTGTTATCCCAAATTCGCCCCCCAAAAAATTTGGTCAAGACAACTCCTACACAAGGAAATTATGAAGGAAACAAATCAGACCCACGAGCTCACATTCCAGGATGATAAATAGGTTACATGTGGGCTCGGAAATGAAGGAGCAGTGTCATAGAGAAGCCAGGAGCAAGAAGGAAAAGAAGCGGTGAAGTTTCAAGGTCTTCAGGCTCAAAACCGTTCAGGAAAGAATCCAGAATCGAATAAGTATGGAAGAGCCAACAAAGAGAGCCATGTGTCCTAGTGGCGCTTCTCCAAGATGAATCCATAAAGGGAGGATCAAAAAAGCCCCGTATCTCCACGTGGCCCAGGTCAAAGCGGGCCATCAGGGGTTTTCTAAGTTTTGCATTTCATGAAAAGGGGAAAAGATAAATTACGGACCCGTGAGCCTGATTTTTGCTCTAATCTGGCTGCTATGTGTCCCATATAAAAAAAGGAAAGCCCAAATGAGCACCAGGCTGCCACGTGGCCCTTGTAGGTGAAAATGGAGAAAATTCTTCCAAGCCTTTAACACAAAATCTAATCTCTTCAACTACCAGATATGATTCAATTCAATCCGCTGGCGAACTAGAAGCGACATATTATGGGCAGATTTTTAGGAGGCATTGATATTCAGTGGTTGAACTTTCAAAACAAGATTCGATGCATTTCTCATGGTGGTTGGAGCAGGATTCAACTTTTCCCTCTTCTCTCTCTTTTATTTCTATATATACTATAACACTTCTCATTTGAGAGGCAGAGACATTCTAGGCATAGAGAAACTCTGTCAAATTTGTTTCTCGATGCCATTTTTGAGCAGCGAACCTTCTCCCACGCCTAGAAAATGTATTTGTGCCTCTATTCCAGAAATGTAATGGTCTGTGCACCTTCTAGATCAATAAAAATGTGTTTTTGTGGTGTTCTTCAACCCTTTGCATCGTTTTGTTGTTTCTCCATGCCTCTCCCTTCCATATTTGTTTTTTTGTGCATGTATTTCATGTTTGCATGTGCAGGATGTTGTGTTTCATGGATTTTAATGGCAGATTTGAAGATTTGGGCCGTGTCACTTCTGTCTGACCTCCCTCATCTCCATTTTTTTTGTTTCTTTCTCCCCCAATAGAATATCTTGCTTCCTTTGTTGGTGTATCATCGTTTTAGTGTAGGCTCTATTTTTTCAGTTTTCTCTCTCTCCTTGTCTCCTTAGAAGTTAGATTAGGATTAGATTAGCTTTCCTGCACTGGAATAACTTGTGGCAGGTAGTTTAGGAAGAGGAACCAACCTTCTCTGGAGAGCTTTCCCATTCGCAAGGTCCCACACCTTAAGGAATTTCAATGTTATGCAAATCACACCAAATGAGTTTGCCTTAGAAAAACATATGCATAACTCATTTGGGGGTGCTGTGATTTCACACTAACAGGTCCTTCATTTTGAAAACATAACTATTTATTTATATGATTCCCTTGTTTGAATTTCGTAATTGACAACTAGAAGGTTTACCCATAAGTGAAAAATATACCCAAAAGATAAAAGAGACCCAAAAGGAGCAAGTGAGATAAAAAAGGGTCAGGGGCACCCAGAGGGGATAGGACTACCTGGGCGGTGTTGTCCTAGCTAGGCGTTGGTGTTTGAAGTCATAAGAGCTAAACATGTAAAATACTGATTGGGTTGTAGGGTGTGTAAGACCAAAAGGAAGAAAGAAACAGAGAAAAAAGGCAATAATAGTTGTCAACCACTAGTTTTTTGCTTAGGAATCATGTAAATGCTAGCATGCTTTTATGACCCAGAAATGTACCCAAGTGCATGATTTTTTTTCTACAAGAGGAGCTTATTAACCGTGTTTAGCAACATACAAAATGCTCCGAACAAACTTTCTTGCAGAAAAAAAAAATGGTCTCACTCGTCGATACAATGCACCTTAGCCCATTCATGTCATTTCTTCCTTTTCTATTGACAACAAAGTTATAATTAAATACCTTCCTTCAAGGAATGATGATAGATTGAACATCCACAACCGAACTATGCTAGTTATATGGAGAGCCAATATTGATTGTCAGTTTGTGCTTTCATGTCATGTTGTACTTAAATAAATTTCCAAGTACACTTCTAAAACTGAATAAAGGTCCAAGATATACCACCAAATGCTTTCCAAGTTATCAACAAATGCCAACCCATATTTTCCCGCTTCTTTCGTCATACGAAGATTCTTTCAAAGAGTGTTGTTGAGCACGACATTAATACATAAATATGAAGCACATAAAACATGACTTCTTTTCTACGCATATCTTGTATGGCCTTCGTCAATGGAATCTCTTTCCCTTATCAAAATTTCTTGGGATTAGAGTTATAGTAAATACCAAAAAGGAAATAAATGGATACTTTGAAGTTGCCCAGCAATTTTTCATGCATATCCAATATTTTCCAATATTCCTTCAAAAGAGTCACCTTATTTTGAAATTTTTTGTTGGTCTAAACTCCTCCTTTACAAGCCTTTCCGCAATATTCCAGTGGATATTGGTTCTACTCCTCAAAATATCATTTCCACGATTTTTTAAAAATAACTACACTCAATGGCATGTAATCTGGACTAAGCCAGTACTTGTAAACAATTCATCTGAATCCGGTGACGAAGGCATGCAATCACATGAACAAATTAGTGAATGTCATCTTTTGTCTCAACTCCATCCCAAATACACAATAGGTCTTGACATTCTACATATTATGGTATACCAAGAATTTAACACCCAATACAATTGGGAAAGTAATAATGTTCCCTTTCAGTTACAAGACATGGGCTTGACTTTTATCAAAAAGAATAAGGTCAAATATTATCTTCTGCATTTGCAGAGATCTTCCGCAATCCCCAAATTCTAATTTATTGAGGACCAAAAATTGAATTTCAACATTATCATGCATTAGTTCTCTTGCAAAAACAAAGTTCCACTACTCAAGCTAATTGTTTAGGGTACTGCTGGAACAAGAAAGTCCTACCTTATTCATTCTCTCATATCCACTTTCTGCTCCACATTGACCATTGTTGTCTCTCAGTTCCTTTTGCTTTCCCTTACTGGTGTGGCTTCCTTCAACATTTTTGCTTCCAAAATTCACACCTCACTCTGTATTTCAATTACAAAAATTAAACCCCTGGAAGGCCGAGCCTTAGCCTCTTTACAAGACTCCCTGAAACATGTTGAATATATTCTAATTGATGAAATGATTTTCATTGGCCCTAAATTTCTCACAAAGATCAACTACCATCTTCGTAAGGATTTCCCACATTCAGAAACAATTCCATTTGGAAAAAAATCCATCATTCTTCTTGGATATCTCAGACAACTACCGCCTATCATAGACATTCCTTTATATGCAATAAATTCATACGGAGAAAATCTCTGGAACAATTTTCTAGTTTCAATCTCCTTGAGATCAATCATCAAACAAGGTTCCAGTCTAGCACACATTTCATTCCGCCACATGCTTCTTAACATTCGCAATGGAAAACCTACATTAGAAAACTCGGAGCTTCTAATGTCATGCACTGATTCATGCCTTTCAGAGCAAGAAATTATTTTCTTCCACAATGCCACCCATTTATTTGCAAAAAAGAACATGTTGACAACCAAAACCTCCAAATGATAAAGGAGTTGAATTCCCCAATTGTCATATCTATTGCTGAAAAGACAAGACCCAATGACATCATTGATGTTGATGACAATCAATAGCAACCCAAAGTTCTTCTCTGTAAAAAACAAAAGCCATGCTTTCTGCAAATTTATGGGTTGAAACAGGGCTAGTAAATGGTGCAACTAGTATTATTGTGTATGACAATTCCTCTTCACCTCCTCACTTTCCTTTATTTGTTATCATTAATTTTGATCGGTATATTGGCTCTTCTTGGGATCTAAACAATCATTCCCATGTTCCAATCCTGCCAATTTATCGAGGTAGTCGTAGATAATTTCCCCTTAACATGGCTTAGGCATTATCTATCCACAAGTCTCAAGGACTGACTCTTCCTAGAGTAACCATTGATATTGGGAACACCAAACATCAAGGACTTACATTCACCATTATTTCTAGAGTCCCCTCTTTGAATGCCATTCAAATATCTGTGCAATTTTCATTTGAACATTACTCCATCATGTCAAAAACTCTTTTGCAATCTCATTTAAAAGAGGAGTTTCGCCTTCGGTCCCTTACTCCTTTCCCTCTCTCTTGATTTTGTTCCTCCTTCCCTTCCCTATCCTTCCCCCTTGTCAGCCCTTTCACTTGTTTTGTTTCTTGTTTTATGTCTTTTGGACTGCTACTTTGTAAATTTATCATACTTATAAATAATACAATTGATTTTCATATTTTACTAAGTTTACTTTCCTGCTCTCTTTTTCTCCTGTTTCAACACTTTCCTTTTTCTCCACTATCCTCCTAGAGAATTATCTTCCCCTTTTGGTGTTCACATCACACTCCTCTCATGTGATTTCTAGTTAAAGTAATTAAAATGAGAGTGGCAACCTGGAAGGAGGGAGATTGTACTTGTATGCCTATATTTATCTTTTTTTATGTTGGGTACATGTTTAAAACTATTTCACAACAATAGGAGCCACAAAGCATTTTATGTGGTTATTCGCCTGTGCAAATGTGTGAATCTAGATGAAAGACAGCTAATTAACTTAATTGAAAACCTTCAATCTTACCTCAGAAGTGAGGAACAAATCATAGCTTCTCAGAAGCTATCATTCCCCACAGCTTCCCTGGTAATACTGAAAGAAAGATTTAACTGAAGTAAAATGATTTACTACTCTATTTGATATATTATAACTACAACTTTGATGATTTAAATCTAGATTTTACAGAGCAGAGGTAAATCCAGTCGTGTTGTAGGTTGTCCCCTCAGTGTGATCTCTTCGTTCTTGTGTGTTCACGTGAATCCAGAAAGAGGAGTATAGCGGCATCAGTGAGAGAAGGCACTGGGATAATGGTAATTTGAAGGTAAAAATGGCATGAAGCACAAGTAGGAGAAGGATGGCGTAAGTGAACTGAGCTTGGCCTATGCGATTCCTAGCAGGGTCATTATAGAAGTGATGAAACAAAATGATAAATAGCAGGTACTCGAACAATGAGCAATAGCAACTTCAGAGAAACACAATGAAGTACAAGTATGAGAGGGATGGCGCAAGTGAACTAAGCTTGGCCTATGCGATTCCTAACAGGATCATTGTAGGTATACAACGAGGCGTAACTAAATGTTCAGAGTTCTAATACATGCTAGTGGGATTCTTCTATGCAGCAGGTAGTAATGAAACAATTCATAAACAAACCTAGAAGAGATAAGAAAAGAAATCTTTTGATCAAAAGCTTCTCCCTAGATCCTAAATTTTTGTCTCTCTATATCTATTCCCCATATCTCTCTCTCTATTACTTAAGTGCAAGCATGCTTATTTATAGCATTTGCAATCACCAGAAGACAAGTTTGAATTGAACTCCTCTATTATAAACAAAGAGGAATTACTATTTACCAAGCGGCCAAAACTTAAATGCAAGCTTTAGTGGTTGAGGAATGCAGGTGAAATTTAAATTTTTACGTTTGACAAAATCGTCAGAAAGTTTTGGAAAACACACACAGGACTGCCACCCTGTGCAGGGAGGCGATTACAAGACCACTGCCCTATCCTGGGCGGCGGTCACGGGACCGCCGCTGAATTAGGGCGGCGGTTCCGTAACTTAAAGACAAAAATTCAAGGAAAAGGGGGCAGAGGTTAGAACAAGACATGCAAAAGCTAGACAAGACTTTCTAGGATGCAAATGTACACTTGGTGAGATTTTTTGGATTCCAAACACCTTACAAAGAGATCTAAATCATCATTGGGGTTTCTGTAACCTCTTTCCGGCAGTACAGTACGTCCATTTTTGGGTACGTACATATTGCCCCCTCGAAGAAGCGTTTTAGCCATAAAGAGGCATAAAACGGTGGGTCTAAGTATGGCGGTCCCAAAATGGGGAGTTAGAAGCTATACCTGACATGCCCGTGTGTTGAAATGTCGCCACCCAAATTCCCACTATCTGTAAGATGAAAAGAGGACTCAAGTGTAGATAGACAAAATAGATCGAAAAATAAATACTAAATTAATATGAAATGAGGACTTACCATTTGCATGGGGATAAGAACTTACCTCCGTCAACGTTCCAACTCTGAGAAAGAACATTCAAAACAAGGATATAATGTTATATATATGCAAAATGAGCTCATTTTCCTATTTATTTACGCGTATCGATTTGGTAATTTTTGAGCTTTGGGTCCATAGTGATCACTCTTTTCATTTTTGAGTATGATTGAATTGGAATGAGCTTGGGAATGGTATTTTGCGTTAGACTTAGCTTTTTGTTGTTTTTGAATGCTTTTGAGAAAAACTCCTAAGAAATTCATAACTTAGAGTGGTCATAATAGGCCTTAAAAGGGTGGATAGGCAGAGTTCCTTTATTTCTTAGTCTCCATTTTGTGAGGCATGTATGATATTTTGGTATTTTGTGCTTATTGCAAGCATTTTGACCACACCTAGTGTGTGATGACATCATACAAAACTGTGACACACTATGATATGTACATATATCTCTTTTTGGCTCGGTTATTCGTTGTATAGAGTTGGCTTATATTGATGATTTGATTCATGTGTGCTCTTAGATGTTTAGAATTTCTGATTTTCATATGCTTTTCAAAATGTATGCAATGGATGACAAGTGATAACAAATGTTTGAACAAAATGCTATTCTTTTTGTTTGTTTTTGGTAATGCTAATATGTGACGATTCAAACATATTGTAGTACTAAACTATTGGTTTCTTTGGGCAATGTTCATTGCTTCTTCTTGTTTTGGCAAAACATGATGAATATGTAGTGATAATGAGATGAACCTGCCCCATTCCTAACTCCACGCAACTAGTAGGATGTGAGGGCTCAACACCAAGAGTTGGGAAGGGCGTAAGTTGTATGAGTTTGACTGAATGGAAATGATGACAGAAAGACAAGGTTTTGACATAAATCAAATTCAGACTTGCGTACTTACTCTTACTCGAAACTACTACATAGTTCGGAATGTATCTTATTTTCCAGTTTATCTAGACTTAGATCCATGGATGGCAACTTGGTCGACAAAATCTGGTTTTAAGGATTTGATCTCTTTGGAATTTGGATATTTAACTTCACTTAGTATACTTTGCTTTAAAATATTAATATTCACTAATTTGTATGAATGGACCCCCTACACCCTGTCTCATGCTACTGATAGGAAGCATGGGCTCATCACCGAAGGCAGGACATAGGCGAGTAAGGGAACTTCTTTCCTTTCTCAACCTCGTATCACTAGTAAGAGATGCGGGCTCATCACCGAAGGTTGGTGGGGCAAAGAAGTGTGTAAAAATAAAATATTCTATTTGGTTTAGCATTTTTTATTTAACTTGACACTTCTGATTTTCGACTTCGGAGTATCCTTGTTTCAAAGAGATGTAAGAAGGATAGATGTGACACAAAGAAGCTTCTAGAACAAACCGTAGGTAAGAACAACTTAACCAAGTAGAAAAGAATGAGTATGACCAAGTATGTAGGGCTTGGTATGGTTTTTGTCAAGACTTTGTCTGTCGAATTGATGAAATGATTTTGGAACCATTTGATGATATTATGAAAACTGAAGAGATATGATTTTGAATGCTTTTTCCAATATTTTTAGAAGCTTGTAATTATTTGCTTAAGAATAAGTTCTTTGACCACAATAGTTACGAAATGAGTGAACAAAATGAAACAACTAAGTGACTAAATGCAATGTAGGTAGATATAATATACAAATGGTGATGTTGATGACTTATGCGTAAATACGTTTAAGATGCAAGGAATTGACAGTTTCATTGAATTCCTCACCTTCTAGTGTACACAAGAGATACGCACCATTTCTGTAGTCTTTCATGACTTGGTATGGGCCCAACCACTTGGGTCAGAATTTTCTTCCTTCACCAGTTTTCTTATCAATTCGGCTGTCTAGTCTTAGAACTAGATCTCCCTCATATATTTATCGTTTGTAGAATTTTTTGTTATATTGTCAGCACATCCAGTCAGCATAGGCTTTGTGCCTTTGTTCAGCGTTTAGCCTGGCCTCATCAAGGCTTTCTAGTTAAGAAAGGCATGCCTCTCTATAGGCTTCTTCTCTCAAAATCCCTTGTAATGAGATGCAGAGGCTGGGTATTTTGACCTCAAGCGGGAGAACCGCTTCTGCCCCGAATACTAATGAGAAAGGGGTTGCCCTCGTCGGTGTTCTTATTGAGGTTCGATGGGCCCACAAGGTCGGGTATAATTTTAAATGCCAATCTCGTTTATTTTCCTTGACTATTTTGAGGAGAATAGCTTTTAATGTTTTGTTTGTGGCTTCAGCTTGTCCATTGGCTTGAGGATAGTAAAGAGAGGCCGTATGATGATTTATCTTGAATTTACTGCATAACTCATGGACCTCATCATTCTTAAAGGATGTGCCATTATCTGAGATAATGACTTACGGAACACCGTACCTGCAAATGATTTTATTAAAATGAACTTAGCGATTATAGAACCTGGTACAGTGGTGAGAGGCATGGTCTCTACCCACTTGGTAAATATTATGTGGCCGTGATTATAAAATTATGGCCATCTGTTGATGAGGGGGAGAATTTCCCTATCAAATCTAGGCCCCACGTGGAAAAGGGACATGGGGTTACGATTGGTTGCAGAGCCTGTGCTAGCATGTGAATCTCGTGGGAGAATTCTTGGCATTTTTGCACAAACTCTATTGCGTCATGTTCCAAAGTGGGCCAAAATAGCCCATCCGATGTATTTTGTGAGCTGTGGCATGACCACCAAAGTGGCCTCCACATATCCCACTGTGGGATTCGTAAATAATCTTTTTGGATTCTTCAGTGTTAACGCATCTCAAAAGCATTCCATCGAAGGCTTTACGGTAAATCACTTATTCTAAGATGACATTTAACAGCGATAATCGGTAACCACCTTCTTTGTTATGATGTGGCACCTTCTAGGTACTTATTGTCCATGATAAAATTGATGATGTCAGTGTACTAAGGGCATGTAGAGATGGGGGTCTAGTTTCGACAAAGTATATGCACTCATTGGGAAAATCTAGTTTTACCAAATCACCTCCATCTAACGGATTGTCAGCTAACCAGTCTACAATGATTTGTCCTTTAACGGATTTCTAGTTTACAAAAGTTAATTCAAATTCACCCATTAAGGTTATAAATTCTCTAGCCTTTTTAGATAAAGACCCTTGGGTGAGGAATGTTTGTAAATGATATGTCTTTATAATAACCCTTGTTTCTTGAGTTAACATGTAATGTCTTAGACGTTTCGTTACAAAGACTATGGTAAGGCATTCTCTTTATGCTTGTGTATAATATGTTTCATAATCAAGCAACGTCCGACTAATGAAATAGACTGCACATTCTCATTTATAATTGTCTTCTTGAGCCAGCATGCAAGCTAGGGAGACATCAGTAGCCCGTGAATACATGATCAAAGGATGATCTGGTCTAGGAGGCATTAACATGGGAGGAGACAATAAGAAGCGTTTAACTGCTTCGAAGGCCTTGTTACATTCTTCTGTCCAATCAATGCTATAATATTTTTTTAATAAATTGTTGATTGGATGAACAACAAAACTTAAGTCTGGAATGAACCTTCGAATTGCACCTAGTTTCCCAAGAAATGATCTGATACCATACTCATTTGATGGTGGAATCATTTTGAGAACAGGCTGGATTTTCAATGGATCGACATCTATCCCTCATGAGGATATAATGTAACCCAGAAACTTCCCTCCTGTTACGCCAAATATGCATTTCTCTAGATTCAATGTGACGACATATTCGATCAATCATGAGAGAATGATACGAAGTACTTCTGGGTGATCACAACACTTCTTGGCCTTGGCCAATAATTCATCTACGTAGGATTCCACAATCTTATGAATAAGGTCATGAAATATGTATGTCATTGCTCGCTGGTATGTAGCGTCGGCGTTCTTAAGACCGAACGACATGACAGCGTAAAAATAAGTTCCCCAAGGAGTTATAAATGTTGTTTTGTTTTGATCTTCCTCAGATATATTAATCTGATTATACCCTGAGAACCCATCCATGAGAGACAAAATCTCAAATCCAGCCATTGCGTCAACAATAATGTCGATGGATGGTAACGAGAAGTCATCTTTGGAACAAGCTTTGTTAATGTCCCGAAAGTCTATGCAAATGCATATCTTCCCATTCTTTTTTAGAACAGGGACGATATTAGATACCCATGGTGAATAGTCAACTGGTTTGATGAATCCCACTTGGAGAAGTTTCATTACTTCTTCTTTTACCATGAGAGCCACTTTTGGTTTCATTGGTCTCGAATTTTGTTTAATTGGCTTTACATCCGGTTTGGTGACAAGATTATGTACCGTGATATGTGGTGCAATTCCCATCATTTCTTTGTAATTAAATACAAAATCCTTTTGATTTTCTTTGAGGATCTGAGTATGTATTTCTATCTGCTCTAGAGTTAACAAGGATCCTAACTTCAAAATATTTGGCTCTTCCTCTATTCTGATGTTTATGTCAATTGTTTCTTCGATTAAGGAAGCATTTCCTTCTTCAAATTCAGGCGGGGCCAGAGGTAGTTCCAAAATTTCTCCATTCTCTACCTCGTAGATATCAAGATCCTTTTGTGGAGGAGACTCTATCATAGGATTTCCAAAATAGGAAGAGGAGTGTGGGATTAGGGAAGGATCCACTATGTGATGAGCGAGATGTAGCTCCGCATAGGCGTTTAGATATTCGTGAGTGATTCTATCACTGTCAAATTGATCCAGGACAGAAAAAACATTCTCAGCTTCTATATGTGTCAGGAGTGGGTTTGTTGGTATTTTACGCACCAATGGTTCAGTACGAAGTGATACCATGAAACTTATGTTTTCCAACTCACTGTTTGGAGTGAAACAGGAAGCTGAGGTTGCTATTGAATCTGCAAGAAGGTTCTAATCTCATGGGATTACTTCAATTGATATGAAGTTGAGTCCTTTGGTTAGATCTAATACCTCCATTTTATAGAGTTATAAATGCTCAGCTCTAGTCTCATATACCTCAGAGACTTCGTTTGCAACTAGTTGCGAATCTCCTAGCACTCTAATGTTATCAATGCCCATCCTTTTGGCTATGATTAGGCCCAGGAGGAGGGCTTCGTACTCAGCCCCGTTGTTTGTACACTCAAAATTTAACTTAAAGGAAAAAGGTAGGATCTTTCCCTCAGGAGAAGTAAATATCACACCTGTCCCAGCTCTAAAATGACATCTAGCTCCATCGAAGTGGAGAGTCCAATATTTGCTTGGAAAAATGGATGTTGGGATATTCTTCGTGTATGTTTCTTCCACCTCTGTTACTTCTACCATACAAACTTCGTCTGATGGAAGGGAACCAATTCCTAGGGTGTATCCCATACCCATAAAATAAAATGGTATGAGAATGGGTAAATCTTTCTCTAGTAATTCTACATTTTTTGCGGTAGTCCCTAATGATACCATTTCTACGATGTCAGTCTCATTTTTGAGTGCTAGAATGCTCTCGATTAGCTTTGTAATTTCCAATTCTGTTGTAGGTATCAACTTCTCTTCTGGTTTTGAATTAATTGGTTTGCTAAGTTGATTCGTTGGGAGTTCAAACTCGAAGTGAATGCCTGGTCTTTTTTTCAAGTTCGCTAGGTGTATATTGAAGGGCTTTGGGTCACCTTGTGCCACAAATATTTTTCCTAGGTGCAAAAATATTATTTCCCGGAATAACGTGGAAGGGATTTCCTTCATGCAATGTATCCATGGTCGAATGAGGATCATATTATAGTTGGTTTCCCGATCTATAATATAAAATTCGGTGAGGACTGTCTTGGGTCCTAAGGTGACTGGTAAAACTATAGTTCCAATTAAATTAGATTTAGGGCTATCATAACCTCTTAGCGTATTTCGTGTTGTGGAACAATTTGTTTCTCCATATCCAAGATTTTGAAGAAAAGTGAAGGGGACTATGTTAATTGTTGCCCCATCGACAATCATTGCACGTTTAACATAATTATTGTAAACCCATACCTGTAAATGCAAAGTTGGGTCACCTCTACGTGTAATTTCAGTGTTTGTTAGTATTTTGCTTATATCAAATCTAAACTCAGTATCCCTATTTGGCTGCCCTAGAGGGTAGACATCAAATTCTACATGGTTTACTTGCGTTTCTGGAGGAGGAGTGATGTTAATTAAGTGACCAAGGCCTAATGCTCCTAAGAGAGTAGCCCTGTGGGCAGGAGAGTTCTTCAACAAATCCAAGAAGGAAATGTGAGAGAAGGTATTTGTTAAGTCATTAATTAAATCATAAACGCCTATGGGTTTTACCAATGTTTGTTGAATGTTGTCTGATTCTAATGGATAATTTGGAACTGGTTGAGAAGAATAATCTCGTGTTCTTGTCATGGTTTCTATGGGTAGCTCGGTATCTAACTCTACCAAGCCAACTATCTTGGTTTATAGTCAACACCCTTGTTCATCCCATTTGGATCAAACATGTTATTGTTAGAGTGATTTGGGAGTGGATCATTGAAGATCTTGAGGGGTGCATTTTGAGGGGAAACTACCCCTGTGTAAGTGTTTAGTGTGGGTACCACAGAATTTGCTAAGAACATATCTATAAAGAGTTGTCTTTGGTCTTCTAGAAAATGCTACAAGAATTTATTGTAGTCACGGCAAGTCCTAGTATCATGGCCTTGAATCTTGTGGAAACCACAATACAAGTTGGGATTATAGTTTTGAGGTTGTTGATTTGAAACTTGCTGTGGTCCAAAATTTTGATTAAGTTGTTGGTTGTTATAGTTAAAACTTTGAGGTTGTTGCCTTTGGTTTTGACTCTGATATGCAGTTGGGTTTCAATTTAGGCCTTGTGTTTAGATTTTTCGTTGTTGTTGTTGTTGTTGTCGTGATGGACGATTAAAATCCACAGCATTGATTGTTAGATTAAAGTTGTTATTTTGCTGATTATTAACATGTGGTGAAATGTTTACAATGTTTTCCCTTTTAACTTGGTCAGTTACTCCATCTTTTGTTACCCCACGGTTTTTGTTAAGGATTTTGGGTCCTTGATTGGTATTGCCGGCACTAGGATAAGTCGTAGTGTCTTGATTGGGAGTGATTAAATTCCTATTTGTTTCATATGTCTTACGACCACTATCTATTTCCACTTGATCTACTCGGAGAGCACTCTCGAGTACTTCATCATAAGTCCTTAGTGGGAATTTATGGACTTCTTCCTTTATCTCTTTATTAAGGAAATGAAGGAATAAATCACATAGTTCCATCCAATCCATGTTTGGAGCACTCGCTTATGAGTAGAGAACCGTACGCCATCTTTGAATAAAATGAGCAGTGGATTCATTATTTTCTTGTTTAATATGCAAGAATTCCCTGATTCCTGTTCTTAACAATTTGTTCATGTCAAAAGCTTTGATAAACTCTGACACAAGTTGTTTGAATAAGTGTATAGAGGCTTCAGGTATTCTGTAATACCAATCAAGGGCAATACCCTCTAAGGTTTTAGGGAATATCTTAGCAACAACCCCATCCCAAGGGAGTAGTTCTCGAATGGTCGTGGCACAGGCCTTGATATGTGCATTCAGATCTCCCTCCCCTTTGTATTTGGGCAAATCGGGAAGAGGTCTTGGAAGCATGACACTCTGTATGGTGAAATCTAGAGGCTCTTTTAAATATTCTGAGTAAGTCCCTACCGCATAGGTTTCGACCATCAATAGTGCCTATTGAGGGGGTGGGGGTGGCATGGGTTTTTGATATGGCATAGCATATGTATTTGCAGGGACATAAGGAAATCCATGTGGTTAAGTGAACATCCTGGGAGAAGAGAACATGTCTCCCTGTGGTGATTTTGAATAAATGTTTAAGTAGGGAGGAGCATTGCTCGGGTACGGATTGTTTGGTGCTAATCTAGGGGGTATCATATTTTCAACTGGAGCGGCGTTTGAAAACGCGGTTCTAGTTGGTGTTTACTGCTAATAGTTATACGAATGTTGAGGAGGTATGCCTAATGTGCATGTTCCTGTAAGGAGGTCAATTTGGCTGGGATGATGCGGAGGGTTGGGAATTCCTGCTTGCATGAAATATGAATTTTGACTTGCTTGAGCAAGTTCCAATCCTCTAACCTTCTCAACTAAGGCTGAGATGACCTCATTTGGCGAAGACATGGTGTTTTGCCTTAATGGTGGTTGTTGTTCACCTTGAGGTTGTAAAGGGGTATGATATCCTGCTATGAATTGATCATTACCCTACCAAGCTTCACTGAGAGTATTTCCCATAGGTGGAGGAATGGGGGTATTTTCTTGGAGCGGGGTATCGGGTTGTGTTTGCAGACTCCCTATAGGTGGGTACATGTTTTAGAAGCATTGTTCGCTTCTAGCATAGCGTGCTAAATACTCCTCATCCAAAAATGGGAGTGGATCTAACTGTCTACTGATTTTTGATATGAACAAAACTTGAGGAGAAGAAGTGGACTCTCCAGTAAACGTCATATTGTTAGAGCATGAGGGCTCTGGTTGTTGCATTTGTGCAAGTTGATCCAACTCCTCAATTCGGAATGAAGAACTAGAGCTAGTTCTTTGAGGAGGAGTTTGTGATGATAAGTAATTACTTGAATAGTTGTCAGCCCATGCAGAAAGTGAGGGTGACAGTTGTCTATTTGTTTGACCATAATGCGCTTCGAGACCTTAGAGAGGTCTGCCATATGTGTCGTATCCTGACATATTCGGGAGGTATATAAATATTCGCAGAATAATGGGAAAGAGCGTAGATGGATGAAAAAATGAAAATAAAAGGGGAATAGTTGTTTGTTTCATGTCGGGTTTACCAATTTTGTTGGTGAAGCTGATGTGAAGGCTAATGAGGTAGAGAAGATGAAAAGTGAATCAATTGGAAGAACGAGCAGGAATTTGACTCTGGATCAGAAGGTTGCATGTTCGTTTCACGTCGGGTTCACCAATTTTGTACGACATAAAAGTGACATGCGAGGATGATAATTGGCAAGTGACATTCCCCGTACCCGACCTCCCGAGGTCGTGTCGAGATAGCCGGTGGTATGAAATGTGGGTGACTTAGATGAAGCCACATCCGGGATTATGGCCAATTTTCAATGATAGAAAAGCTATAGGCGAGGATGAGAATTAGAAAATAACTTTCCTAAAACTAACTATAGGAGGATCAGTGACTAAGATCTAGTAGTGTGATCTCCTGGTAGCTGAATGACAAAGGGGAGATTTAGAGGCTATGAACGGGTAGTGTAAATTCCCTATGGTTTATCCTCCTAACTAGGATCTGAGTGTTAATCTATTTTTTAAGTCTCCGAATTAACTTAAACTGAAAATAATAATTTTTACTACTACTGAAAGGGAAACTAATCTAAACAAAATACACAATTGAAACATTATAATTACAAACAACAATTAAAATACTTTCATACTAAAACTAAACAAGTGAGATAAACCGATGTGGTTATTCACCTATGCAAATGTGTGAATCTAGATGAAAGACAACTAATTAACTTAATTGAAAACCTTCAATATTACCTCAGAAGTGAGGAACAAATCATGGCTTCTCAGAAGCTATCATTCCCCACAGCTTCCCTGGTAAACTGAAAGCAAGCTTTAACTAAAATAAAATGATTTACTACTCTATTTGATATATTGTAACTACAACTTTGACGATTTAAACTTGGAGTTTACAGAGCAGAGGTAAATCCAGTCATGTTGTAGCTTGTCCCCTCAGTGTGATCTCTTCGTTCTTGCGTGTTCACGTGAATCTAGAAAGAGTAAGAGTATAGCGGCATCAGTGAGAGAAGGCACTGGGATAATGGTAATTTGAAGGTAAAAATGGCACGAAGCACAAGTAGGAGAAGGATGGCGTTAAGTGAACAGAGCTTGGCCTATGTGATTCCTAGCAGGGTCATTACAGAAGTGATGAAACAAAATGATAAATAACAGGTACTCGAACAATGAGCAATAGCAGCTTCAGAGAAACACAATGAAGTACAATTAGGAGAGGGATGGCACAAGTGAACTGAGCTTAGCCTATGCGATTCCTAGTAGGATTGTTGTAGGTATACAACAAGGCGTAAGTAAATGTTCAGGGTTCTAATACATGCTAGTGGGATTCTTCTATGCAGAAGGTAGTAATGAAACGATTCATAAACAAACATGGAAGAGATAAGAAAAGAAATCTTCTGATCAAAAGCTTCTCCCTAGATCCTAAACTTATGTCTCTCTATATCTATTCCCCATATCTCTCTCTCTATTACTTAAGTGCAAGCATGCTTATTTATAGCATTTGCAATCACCAGAAGGCAAGTTCGAATTGAACTCCTCTATTATAAACAAAGAGGAATTACTATTTACCAGGTGGCCAAAACTTAAATGTAAGCTTTAGTGGTTGAGGAATGCGGGTGAAATTTAAATTTTTATGTTTGACGAAATTGTCGAAATGTTTTGGAAAACACGCACAGGACTGCCGCCCTGCACAAGGAGGCAGTTACAGGATCGCTGCCCTGTCCTGGGAGGCGGTCACAGGACCACCGCCCAGTCAGGGTGGTAGTTCCGTAACTTAAAGACAAAAATGCAAGGAAAAGGGGGCAGAGGTTAGAACAAGACATGCAAAACCTTAGACAAGGATTTCTAGGGATGCAAATGTACACTTGGCGAGCTTTTCTGGATTCCTAACACCTTGCGAAGAGATCTGAATCATCATTGGGGTTTCTGTAACCTCTTTCCGGCAATACAATACCTACATTTTTGGGTACGTACAAATATCTACTCCAAGCTCCATTTTTATTGCATGCACAAATATTGTTGAAGAAACATCTTCTTTATCACCTCTTGAATGTAATCTATCACAATAGAGTCCTTGTGATGTATGGTATTTAGATTCTAGTTGCAGTAATCACATGTTAGGTAACTTAGATTTATTTTCCAATTTGGATGAGTCAGTAAAGACAGATGTTATGATTGGGAATAATAATACAGTGTCTGTAAAAAGAAAGGGAACAATCAACATTCTAACTACATTCTAACTAAAAGGGGGGGAAGATTATGCGTTATGTTTATTATGTTGCAGGTTTGAAGCACAATCTTATGAGCATTGGTCAATTGGTACAAAAGGGATATAAATTTTACATTTAAGACAACAAATTTGTGGTCGTGGATAAAGCTCCAAGTACTCAGTTGTTAAAGTGAAGATGATAAGCAATATAATGTTTCCTTTGAAAATTAGACCAGCCACATCCAAAGGCTCATACTACAGATTAATCTGAAGCTAAAGAGATTAAATCATTTTTTTTTTTAGTTGAGAAAGATGAATCATGGCTATGACATCTCAGGTTTAGTCATTTAAATTTTGAAGGTTTGAATTTGTTACACAGAAAAAATATGGTATAAAAATTTTACCTTTGATTTAGAAACTAGAGAGAGTTTGTAAAAGTTGTATTTTGGGGAAGCAACATAGAGAGTCCTTCCCAATTGGCAAAACAGAAAGAGCAAGTGCATCACTTGAAAATTTTCACTCATATTTATGTGGACCTATGCAAACAACTTCTATTGGAAGTTGTACATATTTTATGACATTCATTAATGACTATGCAAGGAAGACACAGGTGTATTTTTTGAGATACAAATCAAATGTTTTTTATATATTTTAACAGTTCAAAGCTTTAGTAGAGAAGCAAAGTGGATACTACATCAAAGTTTTAAGGACAGACAAAGGATTTGATTATGTTTATAATGCATTTATGAATTTTTGCAAATATCATGGAATCCACAAGCAGTTTACTACCAGGTATACACCACAACAAAATGGTGTGGCAGAGAGGAAGAATAGAACCATTATGGAAATGGAAAGAATTATGATGAAGACAAAGCATCTTTTAAATGAGTATTGGCAAGAAGCATTAACAACTTTTCTTTACATTTTAAACAGGTGTCCAACGAAAATTGTTCAAAACATGGTTTCTCAACAAGCTTGGACTAGCAAGAAACATGGTGTTTCTCATTTTAGAATTTTTCGGTTGTGTGGCATATGCACATGTGCTTGATGAGATAAGAAATAAGTTAGACAACAAAGGAGAAAAGTGTATATTTGTTGGATATTCAGAAAATACAAAAACTTACAAGTTGTTTAATCCGGTCACTAAAAAAATCATAATCAACAAAGATGTACAATTTGTTGAAAATGAGGCATAGGATGGAAGTATAGAGAGAACGGTCAATGTAGCTATAGTTATTCCTTATGATGATATGTCAGATGAAACTATAGATCAGCAAGGTGTTATATTTTTTTCGAATCTTGGACATGCACCACAAGTTGTAGTACAAGCTACACCTCCATCTACAGCTAGGAGGTCTCAAATATTTCAATCATCTTCAACCATGCAAGAGACACCACAAAGAACACCAAAAGCAACTCCTTCAGTAAAAAAACAATCTATCATCAAATAGCCCTTTGCAGTGGAAAACAATGTGTTTTAAGGAGATTTATGATGCCGATACAACCAACTCTTTTTCAGTTTTTACCTTGTTTTCTCAAGATGTAGATCAACTATATTTTGAAGAGGCTATAAACAATGAAGTTTGGGCTCAAGCCATAGATGATGAAATAGACGCCATAGAGAAGAATCAAACATGGGAATTGGTAAATCTTCCATAAGGAAAGGACATGATAAGAGTGAAGTGGGTCTATAAGACATATATTGTTGATGGTAAAGTACAGAAACATAAAGTAATGCTAATTGCAAGAGGTTTTTCACAGCAATATGGAGTATATTACAACGAGACATTTGCACCTGTAGCACATTTGGACACGGTAAGAATGGTTTTAGCAATTGCAGCTCAAAGCAAATGGCCTATTTATCAGATAGATGCAAATCAACATTCTTGAATGGTTTTCTTGAAGAAAAAAATTATATGAATCAGCTAGAAGGTTGTGAAGGAAAGGTATAGAAGTTGAGAAAATCGCTATATGGTCTCAAGCAAGCACCTAGAGCTTGGTACAGTATGATTTATTCTTATTTGATACAGAATGGTTTCAGTAGGAGCAACAGTGAGCCTACCTTATACATCAATATAAATAAACAAGGCAATATTTTGATTGTTTGTTTATGTGGATGATTTAATCATTACTGAAAATCTATCTACAAATTCATTCAAATCAACCATGAAGAAAAAATTTGAGATGACAAATCTAGGACTTGTACACTATTTTTTGGGCATTGAAGTTCAACAATCAAAGCAAAATATTTTAATGATGTTTTGAAGAGATTTAACATGTTGAATTGCAATCTGGTGCCAACACTAGTTACAATAGGTTTGAAGTTAAATAAAGATGACAGTGGATCATTTGTGGATCCAACATTGTTCAAAAGGCTAGTTGGAAGTATCATGTGTTTAATGACCACAAGGCCTAATATTATGTATGGAGTCAGTCTCATCTCAAGATTCATGGAACCTCCGAAAGATTCACATTAACAAGTTGGAAAATGATTTTGAGGTATGTATGTGGAACTAAGAATCATGAAATTTTGTATTCAACATCAAATTGGTTCAAACTCACAAGTTATACAGACAATGACAGTTTCGTGAATATAGATGATAGGAAAAGCACATCCATCTATACTTTTCACTTTGGAATGTGTGCAGTTTCATGGGCATCAAAGAAAGATCTCATAGTCACACTATTTTTAGTAGAAGCAGAGTATGTAGTAGCAACATGAGCAACATGTCAAGTTGTGTGGATAAGAAGAGTGTTGAAAGATTTGAGGCATAATCAAAAATATGCTACGCGAATTTTTTGTGAAAACAACTCGGCAATAACATTGTCCAAAAATCATGTGTTTCACAATAGGAGCAAGCATATTGACATGAGATATCACTTCATCAGAGAGTTGGTTAACAATAATGAGATTTGTCTTGAATTTTGCAAATCCGAAGATCAATTTATTGATATTTTTACAAAGGCTTTGGGGAATGAAATTTTTTAGTATTTGAGAAGTTATTTGGGAGTTTGTGATCAGGAATATGTCAAATCTGAAAACGTACACTCAGTTCCAAAATAATAAAAGTTTTAAGATCAAAATTAAGGGGGAGTGTTGGAAATAAATAATTTCTCCCCACGTGATTTTGTTATTATTAAGAAAAGAAAAAAGCAACTTGATTTTCCATGCATAGGTTAGTTTTAATTAGATGCCCCTATTTTTAAGATAAAAGCAAATAAAACAAATAGTTTTGTTTGCATAAACAAAAGCATATGCTATTTGTAGATGACAGTTATGTTATTAAGGTTGCTCTATTTTTAGAGTTGTGTGTTGTATCGTTAGATTAAAAACCTCTATATATTGGAGGCAATTATAAGTGTTTTTACACACAAATTGTATTGAATTGAAGCTCTAACAGGGAAGAAAATTAACAATACAAACCTCTATATATTGGAGGCAATTGTAAGTGTTTTTACACATAAATTGTATTGAATTGAAGCTCTAACAAGGAAGAAGATATGTATGCACCAAAAGCTTGATTTGAGTTTAAAATACTTTGTTTATTTACAATATTCTTTATTTTATTTCTATTGTTCATTGTTTTATTTGCCTAATTTTTACAGTGTTATAATCATGATGCCGCAACTTGAGTTGGATTTGGGTGGTTTACTCAAATATCATTGTTCAAATGTTGTTTTGCAGGTAGCTATTTAGTTGAACTACAAGCCTGCGAACACTGTTGTTGTTTACACCCTCGATACAATGGCGGATTCTGCTTCCACTGTGAGCGCCATGTTTGGAATATGGGCTCCCTTGTTGCTCATCCATTTAGGCATATTAGGCTCTCAACGTACTTGACTGCTGACAATGAGCTCTAGACAAGGCACCTTAAGTCCTTCATTTCTCATCATCCCACTTACTCATCTACAAATAGCATATGCTATCTCTTACCAGTCGTGATTCTTCTGTATATAGTAAGCACTTCCAAGTATGTAGAACAAACAACAGTCTTGAGATTCTTTAGCTACTCTCAAATTGTAAACTATTGTATTCAAATGAACGACTATGGAATCCAACAATGCTTCCAACACCCAAATTTGCAATTATCCGGTTATGGGAATGAAACAATGGTGGAAATATAAAGCTCATGCCCCAGTAAACATAAATGATGTATAGGTGGCTGAGGGGCAAAAAATCCACAGGCAATTACATCTTGTGATTGTTTCACGCCCTATTCAAAATGTGTAACCAGAGGTATGTCAATCTCACTTTCTGAAAAGGATTCTAAAAATTACCATAAATTTCTTTCTTCGAGAAAAATTATGTCACATACCTTCTGAGAGGCTGGATGTATTTAAAATTGTGGAGATGGTACTGCAATTCATGTTCGATTTCTTATTCTCCAAGTCCAACGACATGACATTCAGTAAGGGAGATGAGCCAATTTTTGTACACCTAACTTTATGAATGCACGTAGAAACCTAAACATCATATAACTGAAAATAAAAAATACCCTTTAATAGATCATGCTCTCACATTGTAAATATTTCGTTTTACAAAAATTAATTATGTAGAAAAGACTTTTTTTAATATTTAAATTTAGTAATTTGAAATACAAAGAAATTTCAAGGTGCATCATTACTTGAAAGTTAAATTATATATTTTCTTTTACTTATTTGTCATCATTTGATTGGTTAATTGGTTTGGATGACTTGGTGTTGAATATTCTATAGGGTGTATAATTTTGAAAATTTAAGTGAAAAAATTTAGAGTAAGAAAATGACATGTACTAACTCTTTTATTTTCACATACCCTCTCATGTATTGGTCTATGCTCAAGGATTGACTCCTCTCCCTTATGATCAGAACCATAATGTGAGCCATTAACATCTTTTTGTTGGAAGTACCCTACTTTCTAATCTTCACCCAACTCGACGAAGCTCTGTCCACAACCCAATGACAAACGCAAATGAACTATAAGGAAGTTGTCAAAGTATTAACATATGGCTCAAATTTATCAGAGGTCGTTCATATGGTTCACACGACGGTTGAGATTCACACTTGATGCATGAACAGTCGGGGAGCATGTTTCTAGTTGTAACAACCTTTCAAGGTACCAACCTACTCTTCTAAAGAAAATTTCATCGTATCTCTCCATCCCATAGAAATCACTACCAACCAAAATTGAAACCTATAAAAGAAAAAAGTTAATTATCGTGAACCCTAATTTAAGGGGTTGTAAAAGCTACTTAATTATCATAAAAAATAAATTATAATATATCAAGATAAAATTGTGTGGAAATCATATTTTTGAAGGATTTAAATTAAATATTTTTGAATAAAAAAAATTAAAGATGACCCATTACTTAAGAATAAAGTCACCATTTATAAATTACCTATGTGTCACCCTTTCATTGGTTACATTGGTTACTTTATTAATATAACTTACTTTATTAACTACTTTATATTTAATTTGTAATTTTGAAAATGACTTTCAACTCCTTTCCCCTGACAGTTTCACTTAGAGGTTCCTATACCCCGAATCCTCTTGACTTTTTGACTAAATTAATACTAAATGCTTTGGACAAGACTGCCCCAAAATTTCTCAACAAAATTAATCCCATGTACTAAATATGGGCTATTGTTTTGGACATGCTGGGAGCCCTTAAAATACAAGGGTTGTGGGCAAGCATGCGACTGCGAGTGATCCAGATTGAAGAAATCGTGAGAATTTGTATATATTGAATTTACACCAGTCTGTGGCATATTCATTTTATGTGCTAAATAATCTAACGTGGACAAAATCATTGGTAAATTTTAACTCTAACGCAGATGTATCCGGAAGACTCATATTAAATCGCTACTCACAGACACTTCTGATAAAATGGACGAAATTATTGTCTTCTATACCTGCTAGATTTCACCACAGACCTTTTCCCTGACTATGCAGGTCCCTGCCACTGTATTGACATGCATCTTTGGATATGTTGAGTTCTGATATTATATAATTGTAAAATACAAGAGTCAAAGAAAGTTTCCAGACGGGAAAATTTATTTAACCCCTAGTTTAAATCGATATAATAAACATCTAAAAACACATTACTACTGTTAGTATGAGCCAGGAACAGAAGAACCCACATTGAATTCAATAAATTTAATGACTGCAACGAGCCGCACAGGCACCAGGGAACACAGGGTTATCGATAACGCTAAGGAGCAAGTCACAAAAACAATAAAACATTAAGGTTCGTACCTTCTTTCTGCAAAGAGTAACAAACGGATCTATCTTGTTGAAAATAGCGACCACAAACTGTATTTTTCTTTTCTGCAACCAGAAAACAAGATGAGCAAGTAAATGGAAGCCGTCCATCACAACATCAGAAATCACGCCTCAACACATCACACCCTCCCCAGCCGGATTAAATGCAATAGTACATGCCCGCAATAAAACCAGAGGGGAAACAGGGTACCCATCAATGGCAGCTAGTTGCATCTACGCTTGTCATGGTGACGAACGGGAAAAAACAAATTCTGAATCCATGTTCCGACCGAAGAAGCGATCTGAACAACAAGGGCTACTGCTTTTGCCGTATGAATTTTTTTCGTAGATGCTTGAATAATTTCGGTCTTTGCCTTTACCAACCTCAGGGGCTCAAGTACTCGACTACCAAACAAAATGTTATAAAGTAATAAAAATGGTCTCATTAAATTGATACAAACTTAAACACAGACATGTGGATTGATCATTTTACTGTTTTCCTTTTCTACAATACGTTTATTCTTCTTACAAACATCATGCATCCATTAACTCACTTCATGTCTTTTGCGAAGCCTGTTGTTTTTGTGAGAACAGTACCTAAAAATGGCAGCTCACAATCCCAACAGCATAACCTAACAAAGGACGAAGTAGCAAAAACCTGAAAAGTATATATGTTATAGATCGCCAGATCAGAGTATATATACAACATACTATTCAAATACTTATACGAATCATCCTGCTGCGACAACTGCAGACACCATTGTATTCATCCCACATTCACCATACCCACGACAAAGTTTGTAATAGCCATGATCTCCCCACCGTTTACCCCATGAATTCTTGATGATCCAGTAAGGTCTGTATCCCAGCCTTAATGGTGTGAAGCCTCTGTCTCCATATCCCACCAGTAACACTCCATGGTTTAGGAACCGCTTGCTGCATATTAGAGGGCAAGAAACTCCTCCGAGGTATGTTTGCATGAATGCTGCATTCAACCCAACTGTAACAAAATACACATTGTAAGTAGCTCGCTAGACAAAAAATATCATACACACATAACTTGATTGAAAGAGCATCTCTTTTGGAATGTGCATCCTAACATGTTCCATAAAATCACCCAGCGGAAAAAATAAATAGGAACAACGAAACATAGGTATATGAAAAGTGATGCATAGAAGTACCCTCAAAATCAAAGGAAGGAAATTTGGAAAGAAAATAAGTATTGGAACAGGGGGCGGATCAAGGCAGAAGATAGAAATTTGCAAAAATGACCCAAGATGAGAATTATTATATACATACCAGCCAAAGGTCCACGCTTCACTAGATTGGCAGCAATTTGATTTTCGTCAAGAGGGACAATGGTAAAATTTTTGACTTGCACAGCTACCATATCAGGTCTGAACTTGCATTCTCCTGCGGCCCCCAGTATATGGATAGGTTCTCTCTTCCTCTATGCCTCCAGCTTCAATAAGGTAATTGTATGCATTTGTCATTAATCCTCCATTGCAGCCATTATCGCAGGCATCTTTTATCTGAAGATCACACTGACAGAATGAAAACGGCCAAGTTAGTAATGTTGTTCTAAAAGTAATGAGAAATTCAGGATCCAAGTAAAAAAAGGGCCATGAAAACAGGGATGTAGTAAGAAGTTGATGAAAAAGATACACATTTCACCTTGTGATCACAATCAATAAGTTGCTGCTCGCTGAGATTCAAGAGCTTTCCAGTGGCAAGAAAGTTTGCTCCTTCAATAGCTCCCGTGGTGCTGAAGGCCCAACACGAACCACAAGTACCCTGCCACCGTAACCATGTAAAGATGTTGAAATGTAATAAGATGTCATACAACAAAATAATAATCAAGATAAGCCTGAAACACAATCAAGAAACTCTGACTACTGTTTCAGTGTGAGTGCAATAATAGTTGCAGCCAGGAAGAATTCATCATACTTCCATCCATCTTCAAATCACTCGCAAACTAGTCATTACTTAGTTTTTGAATTTTTTGAATTTGTTCTCATACTCAAAGATGTCATTAAGGGGGACTTCTCATTTCCTCTGCTGCTAGGAGCATACAATGATATAAAACAGTTACCATAAATAAAAGCAGTGCACTGATTCTTTTCAATTCTAAAGGGCATATCATTTCCTAACAAAAATTGAGAAGAATTTCACCAAAGGATTGTAAACAAATACAGGGCTATTTCTGAGCAACTGATGGATGACAGTGAGAGGTCAAACTCTGATGGGAATGTATTGTGTCTATAAGGCATGTAAGAGATCAGATGATATATTATACAAAGTAAGAGATCAACAAAAATTTAGAAGACTTTCACCAAAGGATTGTAAGCAAATACAGAGCTATTCTTGAGCAAGTGATGGATTAGAGTAAGAAGCTCAAACTCTGATGGAAATGTATTGTTTCTTTTAAGGCATGTAAGAGATCAGATGATATAACACAAAATAGAAGATCAAGCAAGAGAAGAGATTGTTACTCAATTTTTTTAAGAACTACAAAAGAAGCAAATACAGAGCTGCTTTGAGCACCTGTTAAACACAGACCGTCACCTCAGAAAAGAGTGTGGTAAACAAATGGGTTCCCAACAAAATTGTACATGGGTTACCACTTATGAACATAGTCACAGACTAAAATGTTATAATTTAATGAAGCAAATCAAGAAGCGCACACGAGGACTGTTACAAATAGAACCACCAAACAAAAACAAATAGAGCTATAAACAGTGACTGAAGCACTGAACAAAACTAACAAGAGAGCGAGAAATCAGCCATAGACCATCAGTTACTAATATGCGGTGGTTGTTTCCTTTTGTTGTTGTTTTGACTTCGTTGCATTTTTCCAATATAATTTTATTTAATAAACCAAATATATAGAAAGAAACAAGTCTCTTGGCTACAAATATTTTAGAGAAGAGGTTTCGAGTCTTCGACTGTAAAATGTTCTACAGGACATAATAAACATGTTCTTCTTTTGTAAATTGTTCCCTGAATTTTTTCCGCTACAGAGAAAAATTACGAAATCCATACTTTTCTTCGCTGAGAAAGACTTCTAAATTTTTTCTGACAAGTTTTAAATGGATCATTCAAAACATAAAAAAGATAAGAGAGAAATTAAGGGAAGAAATTCAGAGAACCCAAACACTACGAAAGCATTAATCAATTTTGCAGTGCATTGGGCATAGGAAAAGAAAACAACTGATACGTTTTCTAGAAGTATACGACCATACATTAAGAAATATTGGGAAGTCCCACAAATAAATTTACAATTTCCTATAAGGTGAAAGATTCTTTAGGGGGAAAACTTGAAATGGAAAGGCAATCTTCACGTTGAAGAATCTTCGTTTACAGACGGCAAATTCTACATTTTTAGGATTTTTTTTAAATTAAGGCCCTTAAACGACTAATTTAAACAGCTAAAATTCTCGCTAATAAACAGTTGTTCGTATAAATAGAAACCCTGAATTTTCCGCAAATAAGTTCCTAGTTGATATTAATACAGCTCATATCGTGGGAAGGCTTTAAAAGGGGCAAATAGAGTCAAATTTTACTGAAGCTTAGAAATATTACTCTAAAACAGCAAAATAATGTTGTCGAGTAGCCTGAAAAATATTATGATTTTTCTGGTGGCGTGAAGTGTATACCTACCTGCATTTTGACCTCCGAGACGGCGCCCTTCTCTCTCCAGTCAAAATTGGAGGGCAGATCATCCACAGGCAAAAGCTCTTCCGCTGGCGCACCGTTCAAAAATTCGCGGGGAACATTTAGCAAACCTGTGTAACGAGATTCAAACTCCTCTTCTGTCAAATCAGAAAACGGCGTTACCCCATGGACGGCAGAAGGATCTAACGCCTGGTTCTCCACAGCTCTCATCAAATTCTTCTCGAAAATTCTTAGCCTGTGACGATATTCCTCTACGCTGCCATAAAGCTTTCCGTGTTCAGTTATAAATTTGTCGAAGAGAAACCTTAAATTCAGCGGATTGTTTCTGTAAATTTTATCAGTGACCTGAGAGATGAATCCAGTGTCTGAAACTGTGCCGTGAAAGAATAGGGATGAGATTATAAGTAAACGCATACATCTGAAATTTCGATTCTCCATCGAAAAGAGTTGTAAGAGAAAAATAGCAGCTCAACTTGTTTCTGAGGGAGAGCTTCTGCGATTAAAAGAACGGGAGGGATTGTCTTTCAGACAAACGGCAACATTTGTTGTCTTGCGGATATGCTCATTTCCATTACAGATGGCGGAAGATCTGGTTGGCAGTGTATAACATTTGGCATGCGCAGTGCAGTCGAGATTGTTAGGGTGCCACCTTGTATGTAAACGCCTTACACAGTAACAAAAAAAGGAGAGCAATATTGCTTCCACAAAACCAAAATAATCGTCATTAGCACAATATTGCCTCTAGAACTCTTCCCAATCAAAATTTCATTAGGAATTTAAAGAAACCATCAGCTCTCCTATAACAACCACCCATTTTGGTAAAAATGAATGGGAGAGTTAGGTTATTTTATAGCTAGTGTATTCATTAGGGACTTCAAATTGATAACATGCTTTGATTATTAATGAAAATCTAGAAAGAAAACAAGAGGGTCATGATTGCTTGAAGATATCATATGGAATTGTTATGGCAACCTCATAAAATGTACAACCCTAGAGTAAGCGATAATGCAAAAATATCTTCTTCTATACATGAAATATGAAATATACACTAAAAATTAAATGTACACCTCTCCTAAAACTAGCAATCGTACGTGATATCGTCTCCATCTCACTTGCGTTTTTCATGAGAGTCCAATTTGTTCTTAAAGGGGTCAATATAAAAAATAGGGAAAATCTAATAGGTTTTGGGTTTGAAACCAAACCTCGTGAATACTACATACTATGTTCCTTGTTTGTGGCTTGGGAAGAAATGGCTCATATGTCTTTCATGCATGGGTCCTATCTATACTTTTATTGACGAGGAGGACAGCCATTCTTAGCATGTGGAAAGGGTTATCCAATGGTGACATCATAAACAATGACACAAAAAAAAAAATTGGCATTATTTTATTTTAATTTTTTGTCATCAAGTTTATCGATTTACAATAATATTATTGAATGCGTTGGCATTAGGTGTCGCATTGGTTACAACCCCCACTTCCAAATGTCGGTAAGTTCATTACATTGAAAAGGACGCTCTCGTGGTTGCCAGGTGGTCAGTGAATCAGACATAGACCATGTTGTCTTGCTAACTGGACCGTGGAAATTTGGCATAACTCTTCGTTTTGCCTACCGCACTTCTAGGTGCTTTGTCTCGTTCCTTGCCAATGCGCACCCATGGGCGACATGCATTATAATTCGTCATGTGTTACGTATATGTGCATCCATTTAAAATTATATGTCGTTGACACTGACTCAAAATAATGTCAGAGCAGGGTAGTCTCAATCCATATACAATCTAAATGGGAATACGCCTTCGGTGATATTTATATTGTCCAAAAACAATGCATCACATTAGTTAGACCAATTTTAAATTTACACTTTTTCATCCATTTAAAACTACATGTCGTTGATGCTGACTCGGCATAATGTCAGAGCAGGGTAGGTTTCACCCATATACAATCTAACAGGGAATACGCCTTCGGTGTAAAAATGAATGAGATTTATATTTTCAAAAATCAATGCATCGCATCAGGTAAACCACTTTTCCATAGCTACACTATGTAGTTAAGTTTAATTTAACAGATAAATCTTGTTCACAAGGGAATATCACTTCTTTTAACACATGAATCAAGACAAGTTAAGAGGGCACGATTAGACTATAATAGTAAAAATTATCTAGAAGCCATGGGAATATATTTTATTTCACTGAGTATTTCATTATTTCCACGTCGTCTGAGAATTTGATTATTTCCATGATGTTTCATAGATCTGACAACAATGACTTGCAAAGACAGACCAAAGCAACAAACAAACATTGACAGTCCACCTCCTTGCATCAACGGTTCGATCCACTATGTGCTTCAACACATGCACAACCCTTTTGTTTTCTACCGCTCATCTCCTAAGCAGTGTCAGAGGTGGGTGGGTTCCCTTCATTTACATTTTGAGTGGGAACATGCCTTCAAGGTAAAAATCATCAAATTCCAAAATCAACCATAAACTCAAATAACCCCATTGTTTCCATCTCGCATCACACACTCAAAACTAAAAATAAATAAAACTCTATTAAAGACACCCCTCCTCTCCAAGTGGTCAGCCACCTAATAAATCTATAGACATATTTATAGGGTACCTAGTGTGGCTCATGAAATGAGAGTTCGTAGATGTTTAAGACTTTCTGTTGGGCCTATAAATAAGCATCTTGTAGGTAAACATGGGATTATTTCTATTTTTCTAAATTCTTTCCTTCAAAATAAAAGATTCTTTCCTTAGTAAACTCACATAAAGTGGTAGATATTCTAGTTCATATTTTAAATGTGTAGAGCATGGATTATTCGTATCAAACTTCTAGTCATCAATTTGTTCTTACAAAAATCCTTGTATTGTCACTAACATTGCTTTCCACGGTTACCATGTTACACATATCTCTACAGGGGAGAATGAAAACCATAAAAAAAAAATGAAGGCTCAAATTCCTAACTAATAACTTTCGTAAACTTGGTTTCCAAACCTCCCAGTTAGAAACATGGACAGTTTGATGTCTTCTACCAGCAGCACAAAAGGATAGATAACACTGAGAAGTTGTTCCTTAGTAACTCGAACTTACAAAATCTAAAACATTCAATATGAATACTAAGTATCAACCCCTAAAAGCCATGCAAGTTATCATGTAACCATTAGAGTTCAATCCTAATAAACCATTGTTCTTCCTCAACTTCCACAAGCTAAACAAAACATGATCCTCTTAATAGAGGCACACAAACTTTGAATACAATGGTGAAGGACCCATAAGCCCCCTCATATATGTGGGATATTTTAATGATTTGTGAAAAAGGATCTACTCATTATAAAAATAATAGTTTAGAAAAAAATAGAAAGTTACATTTAGAACAAAGAATGAATAATCAACAATTGTAATTTACAGATATACAAACATGAAACTAAAAAATTAAAATAAAGACTTGAATGCTTAGTTGGAAATTTGAGCCTGCGTCAAGGGCCCCTCCAAATTTGCATCCCCTGGTATAGAATAGAGAATGGCAGATTCGTAAAACTTTCAAAGCAGAACAGGGTTTAGCTTGGTGAATGGTGTAAATATTTTTAAGTTGTAGCTTTTCTATTTTTAAAAATCATTTAAAACAATGGCATCCCATCCTTCCGTATAACCGAGACAGAACATTTGCATGCAACGACAACCCATCCTTTTGCACATCTAAGACAAAAGCAGGACAATTCTTGGGTTTGCAATCCCCTCTCTCTATAGCATGGATGAAATGTCCATTTCATACAACTAATTAATTGAGAAGTCCATTTGATCATGTTGAAGGGAAGAAAATGGTTGTTTTTTTCTTTTCATAATTAATATATGCAAGGAAAGTGCCACGTATAATCCTTCTCCTATAATGTAAATGTGTCCTCTTAATTCAGATGTGGATGCTAGTATAAATATGTAGTGAGAAGGGTGGGGGTTATTCACCAAAGGAAGCCATCTCTATTATGTGGAAGGATTGGATGCCAATGTGTAGTCTTTTTTTACCCAAACCAGAGCTATAAACACTAGCACCTCATTCAAAGGAATTTGGATGCTCACACAAAGCGCGTGCATCCATCGGGTCCCTCCTTTTCTTTTCTTGACAGAATGTTAGCATACATGTTCATCATATTCACAACCAAGACATTCATTCATTCATAGATCATCATCTTAAACATGGTAGTTCATAAACACATATAATATAAGGAAACAAACCATCATGATCAATAAAACTTAGATCCTCAAATATTCACCATGAGCATACTTGCATACACCATAAAAAAGTCTGAATACATATCTGCAAATCATAGTCACTTACCCATTGCAAAATACCATAATCAATACTTAAATAAGTAGTTGATTTCACCATAGTTAAATGCATCCATGTGCTTGACCATGCACGCAAGAATTGACACTCCAACTTCTGACTTATTACATCACACGGCTTTGTAGCATTCTCCTTATCCGCACTAGTCAAAACAGTGGTGCAACACCTATATTTATAGGGTGGGGACTCGCCCTTCACCGCTTCATGCACTTACCTAAAAATAGTCGTACATACAAAAATAGCCTGCATGTTTTCTTTCCTAATAATAGTATGCTAACAAAAGCTTGTATGTTTTTGCTAATAATAGATTAATCCAATTATACACCATGCTTTTATCCTATTATTAGGCATCTGCATGCACTTCTCCTTATCCCTACTCCACATGTGTTTTTTCCCTTATAGCCCTTGTTTGGCCGCCATGTCATCTTGTTTTTCTCTATTTCTAGACCTTTGCTTGATCATCATTCTAACTCTACTTTTCTATTTTTAGCCCTAACTCTAGAAAATTGGCTACGTCATGTCTCTTGTTCCTCTATGCATACAACCATGCGTGTCGACCTATCTTCTCCCTGTGAACGCCCCTTGCACGCTGCTCTAATCCTCAAGCACACATACCTTGCGTGTTGCCTTTATGATCCATGGAAAATTTGTAATTTTTGCGACCAAGATTACTCCACACTAGGGATATTTTCCGTCCTCGACAATATTGACTAAAAGAATTCCTTCCACAAATTAATAAATTAAAGAATAATAATATGGGCTTGCACCCACAAGAATCAAAAGAATCGGGAATTCACGTCTTTTTGGGCAGAAGGATCCCTAGAAATTCCTTATCCAAAATCTTCTCCAACTCCCTCTTGCCTTCCAACTTCTTTGTTGCCTTGATCAGTGCGGCATCGATGATGTCAGGTACTTTTGTGGGAGTTAACTCATCAATTTTTTCCTTGAGCTCCCTGATCATCTTCTCAAGCTGCGAAGCCACATCATCTAGCGCATCCATCGTGTGTGATACGAAGGGGAAGAGTTCCTTCAATCTGTCTCTTAGTGTGGCTTCTAGAGTTGTTATCAAGTCTCTTTTCTACTCTACTTCAGCCAACACCTTCTCCCACTTGGACCTTGTTGTTCTTCATTTTGGCCTGAATCTATTTTAATTTTTCCTCATCATCAATGGCATGTGCATTCACAACCTGTTTAAAATATTGGTAGTTTTCAAAGAAAAAATTTGCCCTTCACACAACCTCCTTAGCCTCTGTAGCTAGCGCCTCATACTGTGCAAGATGTGTCTCTATTTGTTCCATGTCAACCTTCTTTTGCATGGCTATCTCCTCTGTTGTTGGCCCTGTCTCCTTTCTTCATCTCATGCGAGATAATCCATGTCAAGTCCTCCAAATAGTGTAGTGTTGAGTCATATTCATTTTGGCATGTTTAACCTAGTTTGGGTACGCAGTAGTGATAACATTCTATAATACACTCCTTCTTTCTTATATGTCGTGTGCATTTGGCCCTTTTCTTCTCTTAGCTCTTTTTAAAGTTTGTCAATATTCTGATCCTTCTCCTGAGCTTCTTCGTGCATTTCTTTTGATGGCCGACATCCTTATAAAAAAATCTCACTCCAACCTCTTATGCTAATTTTTTTAGTGCATTACATGAGCTTGTTCATCAGTGAGTATCTGTGAGTCGACCATTAGGAAGGCTTCTCCTAGCGCAGATTTAAGTCAAGTTTCAGACAATGATTTACACTTACCTTTAGAACCATGGATCTTCCATGTGTGACTGAAAATACCAAGAAAGCATCTTCCTGGTACATGGGAGGGCTTCATTCTTATTCGAATAATAACCAATATAAGAGATCTTCTGTGGCCACCAAGATTTGGTACCATGCCACAAAGGACTTTTTTAAGGATCATCATTATATTTCAATAGAGGGCCTTGGGGATATGCCTTCATTTTATTTCCTTTCCCCTAAATGACCCTTTAGGTACCTCCTACATAATAGCCACCACTTCTCACTATACCTCTCCCATACCTATATCTTCTCCAATTTGGTGTCCTTATATTTCTCTCTTCCTCCTCATCGTACTCAACCTCACGCTCCCTTTCAAGCTCCCAGTCTCCACCTACATTCTTTGTAAAGGCTTCACCATGGCCTTCTTCTCTTCATCATCCTTCCTGGGACCTTCCTCATCATACACATCATGATATTCCTCTTCATCTCCTCATCTCCATATTGTGGATGATTAGAGATTTATGTGGTACCTCTTCTTCATCAAACTTCTCCACGTCTTCTGTCTCTTCACTTGAAACCACTCTGGATTTCTTCTTCACTGGGGTCTTCTTTTTAGGACTTGGTTTCTTTGGTGACTTCTTGGTCAAGTTCTTGCATGTCATGCCACTTCCCTGCACTCTTTTTTTTTTTTTCCTTATGCTATGATCTAGGGTAGGTTCATTTTTCTCCTTGCCTCCTCTTCGTCATCATATTCTTCTTCTTCTTCTTCTCGATGGGGAGGGGTCTTTTCATGCACTTTTTGTTCCCATTGTCTTTTTCCTCTTGGTGGATTCCTGGAAGATTAAGGTCTTCCTCATCATTGTACTTTCCACTCATCACTTTAGGCCTAAGTAGATGTATACTTTAATTTGACCACTTCCTTTCCTACCACAAGAGTCTTGGAAGTGATATCTATGTTATCTAGACTCCATTTTCTCCATATATGTTTACTTTCATAGGATATACAAATGTAGTGTGTAATGTATGGTAGTCAACATCTACTTTATCTACATCAAACTTCAACACCCGTGCATATCAAAAATTACTATTTACTTATGCTTGGAAATACTTGACAGTGAATGCAAAGGGTATCTTGCATCAGGGGCTCTTATCACCAAGTCTTCATGTAAAATCTCCCCAAGGAAATAATGTTGATACACTATAAATTTTTCCTTTCCTTCCAATATCGAAGGTGGCTCCCTTAGTATGACCATTCATGCTCAAATGTTACATGCATCCACTTATACCATTATCTACTCATATTTATAAGAATTATTGATCTCACCATCGCATGTATACTCTGTGAACCTCTGCGCTAAAGACTTACCCTCCATCAGTTACTTCCATACTTTATCACCAGACCCATCAGGACACCCCTATTTCACAAAATACAATCAAGAGAAGGATGGCGCCCCAAGTTATCTTTTCATTTAAAAAATTATGAGTGCTTCTTCAATAATTACCTTCAGCAATATACTGACAATGTTGTATGTAGTCTTACATGCCATCTTTTGTGCTATGTGAGTCCACTTTTTATTTACTTGGGTCCATCTTTCTGATGCACCCAACTTGCAGCTAATAAGGCATGCGGTGACTCATGTGTTTGGGTCATTGATATTTTTCATGATCCATCCATAGCGTGGCCTCCCCTTGATATTTAAAATAATGGTAGTAGCTTCTTCCACTATGATCATCCTCCAAGTCAAGATTCTATCTCAAGGACTGAAATTATACAATCCTGTAACTCTACCAATTAATTGCACGGTGATGTGCATCCTCCTTCCCACAAAGTAAAAATAGTCCTCATGGACCGAATGACATCAACCATTGATACAATCACTCTTTGGTTTCCAAAGAAAGGAAACTCATATATCTAGAGATTCTCCTCACTCTCTAAGTCCTTTCACTATATCATCATAGACCAACTTTCCATGTCAATCTCTAGTCCATTTTCTTCATTATATGTCTTCTTATTTCTGGATTCATGCTTCTTGAGAGCGATGGTTGTAATCTCTTACTTTACACTTGGTCAAGTGTGACTCCCATAGTTTTCCTAACAATAACTTCACTCTGGGTACTGCATTTAAGAGAACCACTCCTCATCTGCATCCTTCACTTTGGGCTTCTAATTCTTGCCTTTTCCCTTACCCTTGACCTTGGGTGATACAATGGTTGCCTTCTTTGGTGTCATTTTATCTGCGCAACTTTGCACTTCAAATTTTGCAACAACTCCTTTCCCTAGGTGCTAGATGACCTTCTTCTCAACCACCCACACCAAGTGTTCACTCTGTCACCCTCCTTATTCTAAGCCTTAATCTTCCTCAACAATTATGTGCCCTAGTTTCAATTTTGTGCCTTGTTTCTCTGTAAACCCTAACTTGAAGAATGCAAAACCTTACTTGATGAATGTAGACCTCCACACCGTTCACCATTGCTCTAAACTTCCATTGAAGGAGCTCTAAACTAGGTCATGTGTTATATCTCATTCTGTTTTTCTTCAATTCTCCAATTCCTTTCGCAAATTCACACAAATTTCACACTTCTTCACTCTTCAAATTTTTCGACTCTTCACAAGGTAAGGTAAGAATGAACTCGCTCTGCACTCCTTTTATAGATTTCTAAATTTTATCACATTTATTTCTCCTCACCTACCACCATAATGCAACTTTAAAGACATTTCTTTTTATTTTTTCCACACTTTTTCCTACTTTCTTCTGCTCGCGGTAGTCGTAACCTTCTGGTGCCACTACTTCCTAGGTTTTAGTCATCCTTGCATGCACTCCCCTTTGCACCACAACCCATATTTCCTCTATGTCATATACCAAGTAGTCCATTCATGTTGTTGCCTTCCTCTTGTTACACTGTGTGCCTATTTCTCGTGTGGTTTCCAATCTGAGGGAATTCCTTTTAAATCTGCAACATCCTCAGCACTTGTAATATATACGACCTTCCTTCCTCAATTCCACGCACCCACCATAAAGAACCTTTTATTTATATCTTCATGCACCTCTATGGACCAACTCTAAGGAAATACCAACATCTAATATTTCATATTCACATAGTCATGCCTACTTCTCCACCCCACACTAAAGGTATGCATTGTCCTTTATGCATCAACTCAAGTAATAATCATCTTCTACTCGTGTGAATGCACTTATTACAAAAAAAAGTAAAAAAAAACAAAACATGAAATGGAAATCTAATCTAAGTGGAAATACTACCTTATTACAAACAAAGAAGCTTATTTATAGTAGGGCTTCAACCTACTCCCATTGAAGTAACTAGGAAACATGGTGTCATCCAGCACTTGCAATTGACATGTGCCTGAGTCAAGTATCTTGGTCACTACAAAGGGTCCCAACCAATGGACTTTCAACTTCCATGGGTGGCATGCAAACTTGGAGTCATATAGAAGGACCATCTTCCCAACTGTAAATACTTTTTCTTGATGTGCCTATCATGTCAAGCCTTTTCTCATGCCTTTTATGTCTTCTAGCTCAAACACGTAATGGTGCACCACTCATCTAATTACATTAATTTCTCAATGTGCTCATCCATAGCCTTTTCATTCAGAAATCCACCTATATGCCCAATACGCAGGGATGGTAACATAAATTCCATAAGTAGTACAACCTCTATGCCAAACACAAACTGAAAGGGTGTGGCCTTGTTCAACCATTTATAGGTTGTTCTATATGCCCAAAGAATGGTTGATACCTTTTCATCCCAATCCTTTCTTCTAACATCACATATCTTCATTACTATTTTGTCCTAAGATCTTGTTGAAAGCTTCAATTAGTGCCATTTTCCTAAGGGATGATAAGGGGTAGTCTTATGGTGTTCCACCATAAACTCTACCAATAGGATTCTTATAGTCTCATTCAAGAAATGAGTTCCTCTATCACTTTTCAAGCTCAAAGGGCATCCATACCTACTGATAATATTTTCCAAAGGAACATTACGAATGTCTATCGTGCAATATTTTGTAGGTGCAGCCTCTTCCCATCTTTTTAGATAATTAGTACATGTGATGATGTAGTGCACCCCAGTCCTGCACGCAGGTGGTGCAATAGGTCCTACAAAATCAATAGCCCATTTCTCAAAAGGTTATTGCTTTTTATAGGTCTCAAAGGCATTTCATCCCTATTTCTAGGCTTTCCAATTCTTTGAAATGATCACATGTCTTGACAAAATCCTTGGTATCTTTATATAATGTTTCCCACCATAAACCAACTAAAAGGATCTTGCATAGTCGCATCTCCTACATAATGTCCTCCTACTATGCCTCCATGAGAGCCTCCTCCATAATGGCTTTGCTCATGCTCCATAACACACTTGTGTAAGACCTCATCTCTACCCATTTTATACAAGTCTCCTCCAATAAGCTGGTATGGTGTTGCTCGAATAGCAATTTGTTTCTTATCTAATGTCTTCATCCTTGTTGGCGCAAGTCTAGTGTGAAAATATACTGCTATGTCCTCCAAATTATGCTGGTGCATGGTTCAATCTTGAACAACTATGCTCTAGGTATATTATCTTCAATACTTTACACTTCCTCTCTAGAATTGATCCTTGATAAGTGATCAGGTCCCGAAGTTTCTCTTTCCTGAGCTTTACTACAACTGTAAAATCAAATTCTTGGAAAAGGAGTATCCACCGGTAGATGCACCCTTGCAAAATAGGTTTTTTGACCAAGTACTTTAATGTCATATGATCTGTATAAAATATAAATGGTGTGGCCAATAAGTACTATCAAATTTTTTGAAGCATGTAGATCATGGATAATGCCTCACGCTCTGTTGTTGTATAATTTCTAATCTATTGGTGTTCAACTTCCTACTTACAAAACATATGAGATGATCTACATTACCCTCTCTTGGTTGCGCAAAGATTGTGCTAATAGCCATGCCATAGGCATCAACATGTACATGGAAAGGTTTGTTCCATAAAGGTAAAGTGCAAGATTGGTGCAGTGGTAAGCTTCTCCTTCAATGTTTCAAATGAATGTTGTTGTGTGTCACCCCAATAAAACTTTCCTTTATCTTTGAGAAATTCCTCCTGGGGTGCAAAATATTTACATAACCTTTGATAAAATTCCTATAATATGATAGTATTCCTCAAGAAACCATGCACTTCACCTTGGTTGGTAGGTTCTTTTAATCCCAAAATCACTACAATCTTAGTTGGATCTACCAACAATCCATCCTTACAAATTATGTGCCCAAGTAAAGTTCTAAAGGGTGTAGCAAATATAAACTTCTTTATATTGAGAGAGATGTTTAATTACATGCATCTTTAAAAAATGAGCCTTATATTTTCACAGTTATATTTTACTAACCCATAAATAGTCCATCCATCTAGATAAACATGTAAAAACTTGTGAATGAAGTCATGGAATGTATGCACATCTATGCGTGAGAATAATGTTGGCGTATTCTTCAATCCAAAAGGAATAACAGTATAAGTGAAATGACCCCATTTATTGGTGAAGGCTGTCTTCTCCTAATCCTTGCATGCAATGCACACCTAGTGATATCCTGAGAACCCATCAGTGAAAGAATATATTTTACATCCTTCAACTCCCTCAAGTATCTCCTCTATGAATAGCGTAGGAAGAGGATCTATGACACATGATGCATTGAGTTCCCTATAATCTAGACAGATCCTGGTCAACCCATCCTTCTTAATGCTAATAGCCATGGGGTTGACCCACTCATATTCCTCAATTGGTTTAATGATTCTAGCCATAATCATTTTGTCAATTTCTTCTTTCACCTTCACGAGTATGCTTGGGTTCATCCTATAAGGCCTCTTTTAAACCGGACGCGATCTTTCTTTAAGCTTAATCCTCATTTCTCTGAATGAGGATGCATACCTTTCAACTCATGATAGCCTCTTAGAAACAATTCCTAAAATTTTCACAATAGCTCAATGATCTTTGTTACCTCTTGTTTTAAACATTAATCTCCGGTGATGGCCACCTTAGGTGCATCCTCAATCCTAATTTTCACCTTTTTAGTCTTTATAGGAGCATGGTATGCACGTTAATTTTCATCTACAAAGTCCATTACATCATGTGCACCTTTTTTATGGTTGATATCTATATTCTCCACTTCCTCATCATCAATGAGGTATACCATTTTCCCCTTTTATTTTTCTTTTTCTTTTTAGGAACACCCCATCAATTTCTCCTTTATTTGCAATGTATCTTCACGTGCCTTGGGATCAGGATCTCTAAGTTACTAAAGTATGAGCTCCTCTACTTTTACATAACCCCCTAATATGATGTGGTTTATTATCTGCAATGCCTTATGTACTAGTGGTTTAGTATAAAAATAATCCAAAGTGTGAGCCATGGCTTCAGTCACAACTCGCCAACTTGCAGTTTCTTTCTTGATCTCACCATGCACATACCATGGTCATGTGCATCTATGTAAATTGGAGTAGAAATTATGTACCCATAGAGGTGGTGGTAAATCCTCCTAGCCTTGCACCCATTTTCTCTCATAGTTATGAAAGTGTACCAAAGAAGGATTCTTCCCATCATACTCGTGTATACGAGAAGGAACATTGCTACTAGTAAACCTTATCAATAAGGCTAATCTTACCTCACACCAACCCAAAATATTATCTCTATGTGCTTCCCAACAACGTGCTGCTATTCCATGCAAGGTATACAGCTATCATATTCCTTCTATATCCTTTTTTATTCCATTAGTCCTATATAAAACTCAAGAAATATTTAGGATTTTCCTCCCCAGTATACCTAGGTAACAGAGTTTTTCCCAAATTCCTAATCATGTGCGGTTCAATCATCTGAGTTTCTCTTCCTTTAAACTCACACCTGACCATTTCATATGTTCCATGGGCCCAATTATCATAGGTAACACTAGTATTTTCATTGACATATTGCGCATCTTCCTACTGAAGTACGCCTTCCTTTGATGGATCCACATTCTCATGGTCACACATTATGCATGCATAAATCCTATTCAATCTCTTCTTCACTCACATGTTTAATATAATGGTGTACATCCTTCACATCATCCATGGGTGTGACCAAATCACTCATCCTTGTTCTCAAAACTGGTATGTACCTTTTATTGAATGGGTCTACATTGTTTGCATAACACCAAGGTGCTCAAGTAGTGTAGAAAATTTATCTACCTCAGCCAGCTCCAATACTTCAAAATCCCCTATAAACTTGACTCCTTGAATGGTAATTGAAGCATCCTTCAACACCCCAATAGGAACATGGCCCTAGTTTTTTTTCCTTTTAGAACACATTAGAAGATGTATACAATGGTGACCTTCCCATTTAGTTCCATGCATCTAATGTCAGAACATTTACCCTTGGCACATGTGTCTATCAAAATATTACTCACCACCAACCATCTATCACTACATCCAGTATGATTTCCTTGTCATACTCATGGTTCTATGGTGTTAAGTTTGCATGGAGGATCTGACACTCGCATCCAACCCCTGCACATGTACCTTATCACACAACCATTCTCCTAGCAGTGGGATGATGTTCTCATGCCTCAACATCCAGACAAACTATCCTTCAAATCATTTGCATCCTTCTACGTGGGAGCTCACTATTCTTTGCATGTTCCCTCTCACATGCATGTTCTTTCAAGAACTATATCTCACCCTGTAGATCTCTTATTCACACCCATAGTTTCTTGATAGACCTCCTTTTAATGAGAAGCATCTAGATACTTGACATGCATAATTTCCTTTCTCCTGATGAGTGGTTTTTCTTTAAGGGGTTCACACACATGCATTACTTCTACATGTGTAGTACTAACATAGGTTACAATTTTGGATCATGCATCTTCTTAGGTTCCATTGCTCATTCTTCGCATATTGTACCTTGATCATCCCTCGTGCCTTTTTCTTCTTCTTTTTTTACACATATGCTCATAAATATAAAGGCACTACTCAACCTTATGCAACTTTGCCACAATACACACATACCTAGTTCTTAGGACACTCACATTGGTAATGATCTAGAGACCCACTAGTATAACAAGTCTCTGCGTGTAAATATTCCTCTACCACCATGGCCTCTACTCCTATATCCACCTCAGAACCCACCATCTCCATTATTGTGCCCTTCATTAGGCTAGGATTCCTATGTCTCAGAGATCTACTTGCCACTATAGTCTATCGCAATCTAGTCTCATATGCCTCATGAATTTGGTCTATCAACTGGAAATATTTCATATCATGGGTGTGTGCATCACAAATATTACAATAAATAGACACATTCTTCATCATTGCACACATTGTAAGAGAGGGAAATTATATGACATCATGATTCTTGTGGAAAATATCACAAGACTATAATAGTGCACACAATCCTACATGGACATCTATCCTTCATATGTCCCTCTACTTCAATTCAGTGCACCATAACCCATTGGCGCATCTCATGCGTTGAATTGGCATAAATATTCTCCAATTTCTTAGCCATAGTTGTTATTTGTGCCTCAAGGAAAGGTCTCACTCCAGTATCTTCACTCCTAACTACTTTCAACACATAAAGTATGCTTCCAAATCCTTGCATGGATCAGTGTATTTCTTATGTGATAAAGCCCTTCGAAAATGGAGTTAACAATCCTCAAACAAACCATTGTGCGTGTTGACTCTAATGAATATCATAAGATAGCTTAGACAAGAGATTTTTAAACCACACATCATACTCCCTTACACTTTTAGATAAACCTTGCTTGATATCCTTGAGCACGTGCTAATACTCTATTGCTCAAAACTCTGGAATGTGAAACTTATCCAAAAATATAGTGCGCAATGCATCATAGTCCACCAAAATCTGGTGTGGATCATACTTTATATACTAACTGTGTGCATTCCCTTGAAGTGTGGTGGTGAATTGCCTTGCCTTTCTATTAGGTTTTATAATTCTTGGCTCTCTATAACAATTCACACTTGTGCACATACTTAGCAACATCTTCCACACCTCTATACTCTAGCAAGTGAAGAGACATCTCAAAGAATACTTGAGGTGTATGTTTTGTGGTTGTTAATTTGTGGCTGTTATAAAGGTTATTCAATAGTGGTTGTTAGGAGATTTTTGTGTGTGTGGACCCTACCCTAGGTTAGGACCAAACCCCAATCATGAACCTCTTGATCCTCCACCAGGATTCCCTCCATCCCACCATGGATGTATTGGTCCTAGATGAACTCCCTTATGTTCTAAGTTGTTATGCTGTTAAACTGAACACCCACTATTTGTGCATTATAGTAGAACCTATAGGATTACTTCCAATAGTATGTGTGCCAACACTTTGTCTGATGAAACACCTGTAAAAGCATCCTCCAAAATTACTTCCAAACATTGGCACCTATTGTGCTTGTGATGTGCGTGTATCTCTAATATTTCATGATTCCTGAGCTGAAATAAAATATGCTCTACATGTATCTCCTTACCCAATGCAGAAATATCCTACTTTCTCCTTTACTATAGACACTCTTCAACAACTACCTCTGGATCTAGAACACCTTGTGCAAGGGCTAGGTAGTAGGCTCGCTCATATGCGTGCCCATGGTCCTCATTCTCTCCCTCTAACATGCTTCATCAGAAGTCTATGGGGTCTCTCTACTAAACTTTCCCAATGTTGGGAGGACATGATACTGTGACTCCTCATCTTCCATGGGGATCTCATCACTTCCGTTATTCATCATTTCTCACATTGAATAGTGTTACATCAACTTCCCTCTATCACACTTTGATTATACTTGAGTCATATCTTTCCTCTCTCTGTCCTTTCTTTTGCCAGGGCCATCACCATCCTTTCCAAACCTATTTCTTCCCATACACATGGTGGGGATTTAGCTCAGCCATAGGTAATATCTCCATTCTTAGTTTTACCATTAAGATCTTGATAGCTAAGGGTATCACACGCAAATAGGATCCTCTTAGCTCGTGTAAAAACCAAAACTTCTACTTCCTCTGAGTAAGAGTATGTCAGAAATTGTGTACGCCAAAGTATAACTACACAGTACACCTTCCCACCAATGATCCATAGCTTTAGTCCAAGGCTCATCTAAATCAAAGATTTTTTGATAATCTTTTTGCATCCAAACCCTCTTCCCTAGCTAGATACCTCTATTTTTCACATAAGCTTCCAACCACTAGTACAACTATACTAGGAAGAAATGGAAGAATTTCTCATACAAGTAGTCATACATGCTCTTTTCAACCCACTTTCACCTGTCAAAATTAGGTCCAGTTTTATATCTCTATGTAAAAGTGTCTTGACTATCTTCTATCCAACTCTCAATACTCTCTAAAGATAGATGATATGCCATCTTGCATGCAAAATCTTGGTAGACAATTTGAAAATAGGTCTCGATAACATAACCAAAATGTATTATTTTTTACCTAAACCTGTGTGTTGGCACCTCATCCAAAGGAATCTAGATGCTCACCGAAGCACGTGCAGCTGTCAAGTCCCTTCTTTGATTTTCTTAACAAAATGCTAGCATGCATGTTCATCATATTCACAACCAAGAAGTTTATTCATGAATAGATAATCATCTTAAACATGGTAGTTCAAAAACACATATAATAAGGAAACAAACCATCATGATCAATAACACTTAGATGCTCAAATATTCACCATGAGCATATTTGCATACACAATCAAAAAGTCTAAATACATATACACAAATCAAATTCACTTATCCATTACAAAATATCATAATCAATCCTTAAATAAGTAGTTGATTACACTATATTTAAATGCATCCATGTGATGGACCATGCACGCAAGCATTGACACTCCAACTTCTGAATTATTGCATCATACAGCTTTGTAGCATTCTCCCTATCTGCACTAGTCAAAATAGTGGTGCAACACCTATATTTATAGGGTAGGTACTTTCCCTTCACCACTTCATGCACTTTCCTAACAATAGGGGTACTTACAAAAATAACATGCATGTTTTCTTTCCTAATAATAGTATGCTAACATAATCTTGCATGTTTTTCACATCCTATGTTAATAATAGATTAAGCCAATTATACACCATGCTTTAATCCTATTATCAGGCATCTGCATGCACTTCTCCTCATCCCTTCTCCACATGTGAATTTTCCCTTATAGTCCTTACTTGGCCACCAATCATCTTGATTTTCTCTATTTCTATACCTTTGTTTGATCGACACTCTAACTTTGCTTTTCTATTTTTAGCCCTAAATCTGGAAAATTGGCGAAGTCCTTGCTCTTGTTCCTTCATGCACACAGCCCCGCACATGGATATGTCTTTTCCTTATGCACAACCTTGCACACTGCTCTAATCCTTGCGTGTACGTAGCCTTTATGTTCAATGGACACTTAGCAATTTCCTTGACCGACACATTGTTGCTAATGTCCCTATTTAACATTTGTTTCCTTACATTATCAAACATGTGGTGCATGTGGACCACTTTTGAATGTTGGATTTTAACTCATGTATGACACATACATCCTCATTATTCATTTTATATGTCTTTCAATGTCAGGTGGGTTCCCTTCATATAAATTCTAACTAGTAACACGCCTTTGGTGTAATTATATATAAAAATACATCACTACTGCTTGCACAAAACATCAGGATTTAATTAAACATTCCAATGTATAATTATTCCTAGGAGAAATTGGCATGTAATGGTTTCTATTGGAGATATTCGTGTCATTTCGTTCATGTCTAATCCTCCCTTTTAAAATCATAGTTGATTTGTGTGATATTACGGGCCATTGAAGGAAATATTCTTTCCTCTCGTGAATCTTTTTAGATTTTAAATTCTTAAATCAGCAATAATATTCACTTTTTAACAATGGAAGAGATCTGGAAGTGATTTAATAAAAATAGAATTATCATACCCTATTGCAAAGTAACTATTGTAAATAATGATGTATAATTACTAACATATAGTGAGGACACAAGAAAATAAACATGTACAAGTATGATACGCTAAGCAATAATAGATGGATAAAGAGACTTATATGACTTTAAACACAATATGGAAGTGATCAGTGTATGGTAAAAGTGTTAAACATGGATGCAAATAGTTTCATAATTGTTCACTGTAAATTTATAAGCTCACGAACAATGTTGTACAAGGGTGCTCGCATAGAAGGACAGGAGTTCCTAGGAACTAATGATGACTAGATATAGGTGCACCTATGAATGTGAAAAATCTCAAGATATGATTTCTGATATGTCGTAAAGGTGTCACAGTTGTTCCCTGTTGATCACCTAATATTCACACTATGATCACCGATGATACATATAACTTGCAAAAGATAAGTTCACCTGCACAAGCTCACAAACCGCATCAAACCAAAAAAGGGAAAATGCATAGAATGGGGATTTAGTACTAACCCTATCAGTCACCCATCAAGAGTGAACTTACGACCAAGTGCTTGCACTAAATCTCAAATTCCATGTAGTTCTTATGTGTGTGAGTGTAGTAAATTGTGCCCTAGGATGCTCTTGTGTAAGATGAGCTAGATAACGGACTATATTTTCTCTATACATGTAAATGTGTGGATGGAATAGAATAAACTTCCCCCTTACTATGCAGTGTATGCAGATTTGATATCAGTTCCTTCATCCCTTGAATGGATGCTATATGGAGTGCTTTGAAGTGTTTTGGGTGTCTTATGAATGTAATCTTAGGTGATAATAGTAATTCTTAGAGCTTGGTACCTTCATTTTGAAAACATAACTATGTATTTATATGATTCCCTTGTTTGAATTTCATAATTGACAATTAGAAGGCTGGCCTATAAGTGAAAAAGATTCCCAAAAGATAAAAGAAACCTAGAAGGTAGTGAGTAAAATAATAAAGGGTCAGGGGCACCTAGAGGGGATATGAGAACATGAGAAGAGTTGTCCTTTCTTGGCACTAGTGTCTGAAGCCATAAAAGATAAACAAGTAAATTTATGAATGGGCATGAAGGGTGTGAATACCAAATAGATAGCAAGATATAAAGAAAAGAGGCCAAAGATAGTTTGTCAAACACTAGTTTTCTTTCTTAGGAATTATGTAAATGCTAGTATGCTTTTAGGACTTGTAAATGTAACCAAGTATGTGATTGTTTTTCTACATTTTCCCCCAATTTATGTTTTTTAATGAATACTCGATAAAAAAAAGTAGTTAGAAAATGTGTACCTTGTGATCCATGCAGAGAGTGTAGCCGAATAGCATGTGCCAAGTGGACAGAGTGAAGTGTGGAGTGATTGTAAAGTGAAGCATAGAAACTAGGAAAGGAGAGTGAGGCCTAGGAGGTGAAGTGTATGCGTAAATATGTGCTGCTAAAACCTGTGCTTGATGAATTAAGTTTCTCTTTGTTGCGTATTTAAGGACGAACTTGTAAAAGAAGAGTGAAAGAGTAGTCAAAGTTGTGTATATGAAAAATCTATGTAAAGTATGCATAAGTATGTAAAAGTGTGTAAAAAGGAAAGTGTGCCACCTAATATGTAAGAGTGTAAAGGATAGAAAAATGTCATGGAAATTTACAAAGAGGTGAGTTTTTTAGGACATGATCTCACACCAAGAGAGTTTTTGTGTGATTTCATGCCAAGTATGAGTTTTTTAGGTGATCTCACGCCAAGTGTGAGTTTTTTGGGATCTCATGCCAATGATAAAGTGTTGGGGAGAGAGGTCTAGTGTTACTCTCCTTTTATGAATCTACCCAATAAGTAACACTATGTAGATGGTACATCCTTGATTTGTTCCTTTTTTGTCCCTGATTAGTTTTGAATTGTTCTGATTGTACTGAATTAAAATTCTTGTAGGAGATAGAATGAATTTTGTAACGAAAGGTCTATGTGCATGTAACTATAGAAATAATCTGTAACATGTTGTAAATTATGTTGTGCTGAGAAATTGACTGTATCTACCCCTAGACATTAGCACCCAGGGGAGGATATAAGCACTTAGGAAATTTACTATTCCTTTCATGATTCTAGGTGCTATTGCCGTATGCTCTGTGATTCTGACCCAAGTCTTGATTTTGAGACAATTTGTAATTGTGTTCCTATGATTTTTCTGTACTATATTGTGTTTTCCTAAAGATCTATACTATTATAGGGGTGATTTGTTCACCCAATGTATGCCCCCCCTTGTTTGGGGTGCATGTGACAAACGGTAGGTGATTGCGGCCCAAAGGAGAGGACCAAAATTGGTGATGAAAGTGGATCCCTATAGGGGGGAGGGGATGTGCATGGTAGAAACCAAGGCACATTCAAAAAAAGTAGGCTAGTAACTATGTGTTAGTAGAAGAAAATCTAAATATAGTATTAAAATAATGTAACAAGCAAGTGTGCATACAAGATAGACCGTGAAAAATGAGTTTCAAACATGGTACATCACTCACAATGTCACAAGACAATCACGGTCTGAAAGCATCCAAAATCATACAATGATCACATAAGACATAATGACATAGCCCACAAACAATAACATATAATGGAAAACAATAACAAGAAAAATGTATCAGATAACCAGGTGGTATATAGTCCTGCAAAGTAAAATGCTGCACATGAAGCACCCGTTAGCATGTTAGAAAGATAAGTAGTATGTCATGAGAGTGTATAAATCAATCGAAAGTAAAGTAACTAATAGTAAAAAGGTAGTAAAATGTAGCAATAGAACCTGTGTAGTATATGATAGAAAAAGTAGATTCCCTTAGAAGCCTCAGTGTGGACTGGAAAAGGTACAATGCCAAGCACATTATAGCATTGTGGAAACCTATAAGAGATATGCATTCACCTAAAAAATACCAAGTGAACGTGCATGTGTATATATATAAAAATAATGACATACTAATAATTTGTCTAGCATGGATAAGACAAATTGTAACATGTAAATAAATAAGCTTAGCAAGAGTAGATGCAACCAAGATATGCAAATGCAATGTATGAGTGTGATGAAATGATATGCAATGTGTGAAGATGTTAGGGAAAATGCTCCCCAAAATAAATGTGCATGAGATGAGGTTCATTTATAAAATATCCCTCAATAGTCAAGAATGAACCATAGAACAAGAGTGTGTCATCAGGAAATGAGGTATGAGAGTAGATGCTAGAATAGATGTATCATGAAGCATAGAGTGTGAAGATGTGTAGGATGTGAGGTTCATTTTAGAATTATACCATCAGAAGTTTAGTATGAACCATGGAAGCTAGAGTGCATCATAGGGTAATGATGATACAAATTCATGTATCAAACGGGATGTGTGAATGCTAGGAAATATTTATACATTAATCGCGAAGCGTGAAGTGTATGAAGTAGCCACTTTGATAGTAATGAAAAAAAGGGGGAAAAAGATGTAATGCCCCCAAGTATTCCGATGTATGGATTTCTATGTGAAAATGTGAGGATATGCCATGGTGGTGACAGAGTTTAAAATGTATCATAAGAAATCATATTGTCGTCACAATGGTAGCTAGGAGCAAGAGTTTGAAAAAGATTGGATTTTGATTTGACAGTAGGCATTTTAAAGAGGTTATGGAGAGTTTTTTGGTCTTGCTTAGATGGTGGTTAGCTTATTTTGGAATTGGTAATGACGTAGAAGACTTGAGAGGAGGATGGGATGGACTGATTTTTAGAGGAGGTTGTCTTAGTTAGAATTGGTAATTTTGTAGAAGTACTTGAGAGGAGGAGGGGATGGACTAATTTTTAGAGGAGGTTTCTTAGTTGGAATGGGTTGGATAGGCAGGTTGTTGACTGACCGAAAAAGGTCATTAGTGAATATGGAATGATGCTCATTAGACATAAATCGATTTGATTTGGGATCCCATTGGGATTTAGAAATTGAAGATGAGTAGAATTTGAATGTTGTGAAGTCAAATGAAATAAATCCTTGATGATCAAGATTTTTAATCCTTCATTTTAAAGCATAACAATCATTTCCATGATGTCCATTAATTCTATGATAATTGAAAAATGAGATACCTTGGTATTTGACAAGACAGTAAGGGGGTAGTCAATGAGTAGTTGGTAAGTTGATCAATTGGTGAGTGAGGAGATCAGGAATAATATCATATTGCTTAGAATTTAGATCAAACTTGAGAGGTGTAGGTAGTGGTAAGACTTGATTTTCATGATATGAGCACATGTAGAAGACATATGATTAGGGTCATATGTAGAAGAAGAACTAGCATGGGCTTGAGAAGCATCCTTGAGATGTTGGATTTGATCTTTAAGAGATGTAATATTTGTTTCCATAGCTTGAATTTTATCTTGAAATAAACAATGTAAATCTTGAATTGACTCTAAGATGGGTTGATTGGATGGAGGATTAGGACTGATACAGTAATCATATAGATGATCAAAAATGGCACTTACTTGAGTGGGTGGCGTATTGCGAGGGAGATACATAGTGTCTAGGGATTTTTGGAGAACATATTTGTAAGGTGGATGCATTTGAAGTAAGTCATACAAATATATTTAAGGAATTTTAGGAGCCATGAAATAATATTGGATAGAATAAGCAGAAATGAGGATCCAAGTGTTTGATCATGAGTGGGGTTCACCAAATGATTTAATAAAAATTGAATTATTAAACCCTATTGTAGAGTAACTACTATAATGTATGACATTCAAATGCTAAAGTACAATAAAGACACAAGAAAATAAGCATGTAAAGTATGAAACCCTAAGCAAGAGAGATGGATAAGGAGACTTAGCTAGTTTACGTGAAATATGGAAGTGATCTGTGTAAGGGTAAAGTGTTGAATAGGATGTAAACAACATTGTAACTAGTCTACTGTAAATTTAAAGCTCATGAACAATGCTGATAAAGGCGCTTGCAGCAGGACAGGGGCACCTAGGGCTGGATGACTGGATTTGGGCACTCATGACTACACAAAAGCTCAAGAATCTAATTTATAACATGTCACAAAGGTGTTGCAGTTGTTCCCTATTGATCGGTTAATAGTCGTTATTTGATCATTGAAGGTACCTGTAACCTACAAAAGAGAATTTCACCTGCACAAGCCCATAAACCACATCAAACCTAAAAAGGAAAATGCAAAATGGGGAGTCAGACTGACCCCGACGGTCACCTCACAGAGTGAACTTACAATTGAGTGTTGCACTACATCTCAAAATCCATGTAGTTCTTGTGAGTGTGTGTAGAAATTGTTCCCTATGATGCCCTTGTGCAAGATGCACTAGATAACAGGCTAGATTTTCTCTAAGATGCAAATGTGTGGATGGAATGAATAGGCTTCCCCTTCCTATGTAGTGTATGAGTATGTGCAGTCCCTTTTCCCTTGATGGATGCTAAATGGATACTTTGAAGTGTTTTAGGTACCTTTTGAATGTAAACTTAGGTGATAATATTAATTCTTAGAGCTTGGTCCCTCATTTTGAAAACATAACTATGTATTTATATGATTACCTTGTTTAAATTTCGTAATTGACAACTAGAATGCTTGACCCATAAGTGAAAAAGATGCCCAAAAGATAAAAGAGACCCAAAAGGTGTGAGTGAGATAAAAAGAAGGGTCAAGGGTGCCTAGAGAGGACAGGACCTTGCCTAGGTGCTGCTGTATTGGTGGAGCACTGGTTTCTAAAGCCATAAAATATAAACAAGTAAAGTTTTGATTGGGATGTAGGTTGTGCAAGACCAAATAGAAAGGAAGAGACAAAGAAAAGAGGCCAAAGATAGTTGTCAACTACTAGTTTTCTTGCTTAGGAATCATGTAAATGCTTGTGTGCTTTTAGGACCTAGAAATTTACCCAAGTGCATGATTTTGTGTCTACAAGAATTTATCTAGAGAACACTAAATAGGTAGAATATGACATCTATTTATGGTGGCAATTACGATATCTCCATTAACAAAACAACCTCACAAATTTAAATTTGTAGCATTTTTTAACTACACTGCTAACAAAACCCAACATCAAAAATCCTAGATCCTACACAGTAAAACCCCCTATCAAAAACTGGCCAAAAATATCAACCCTAAACAAATACTCTGCCATTTGATCTGCGTCCCCAATGTCCATCTAGTCCTCAAATATTTTAACCACTCAGAAAAATACCATGTCAGTTACAATCATTACTATGAAACCTTATATAAAATGATCCAAAGAATTTTTTTGTCCAGTGAATTCAAAAAATGGAAAATGTTCTTCAGCAAATGAAACACGTTAATATCCAATGTGCCGAAAAAATATTCATCTTTGTCATCAAAGGCTACAGTTTCACCAATAATCCGAAGGAAACAATAAAAACCTATTTTAATTTGTGTGATTAACAGCTTTTTCCCTACATTTTCAGACTTGCGGTGCATGTGGTTCACTTTTGAATGTTTGATTTCAATGCATGCATGACACATACATCCTCCTCATTCATTTTCTAAAGGTACGTCAGTGTCGAGTGGGCTCCCTTCATATACATTATGACTGGAACACGCCTTCGGCATAAATATTTTGATGGTGAAAAAGCATGATGAATTACTTAGATGATGCAAAGATATGTGTTGCGTTGTGAATCTTTTATTTTAACACACTAGAAAACATTCAATTGAGTGGGTTTGAGATCTATTTGTAGGATACCAATACCTTCTCTTGATTAGCAAAAATGAATACCCAAAAAATATTTTTCTATATCATTTTTTGAGTTGACAATGATTAGGGGATCAAGTGTCATGAAATATTTTGTTTCTAATCAAATTATATAGTATGAAAATGAAGACTATAAAAAATAATGTTAGATGTTAAATATATAAGCTGAAAAATTAAAGTATTATAAGTTACACTTGATTAGGGGATGTTTTAGATTAAGTGTCCATTTTTTTATGTTTATCAACTTAATTGGCATGCAAATGAAAGAAGGGAAAAAAATGAAGCTAGCTCCAATAATTTAGTAAACCCATCTATTCTATTAGAATAACCCAATTACTCTATTACATTCTAAAGGATGTTATCACAAGCTAAAAAGTAAGACTAGACACATTTCAATTGTAATTTTTTTAGGACCTGTAGACAATTGGCATATAGAATGAAATTTTAAAAGAGTAAATTAATAAAAATAATTAGGGTAGGGGCCAATACTACTTCACAGCCATTGTTCAATAGTGGATATAGGTCCTCTGTATCACACATTTCTCTATAGCAAGGGTCATAGTTCTACGGTTTTTGTTCAGTAGTCTTTATCCGAACGGTCAGGGTTTCATTATTTTCTGCGATAATCATGCGTGTAAATCTTGTCATATTCAGGGTCATGGCATGTAAGATTTAGAACCAGATCGGGGCAAAGTTCTGGGAAGTTGTTTGTGAGGAGCATGTGAATCGATACTACGGGTCGTTACCATGGCACAACTGATCTTCAGTTGCAAGAGGGTAAAGGGTATTATTACAATCGAGGCAAAAGCTGACTTTCCGCTTCTATTAACCGAGGGCGGTTCTCAATGGATCTGGAAGTTAAGGAAACCATGGACAGTATGTCGTGTAACGGGGCCAATATTGGAGCAGATCTTTCGGCCGGATAAGTTTCGTCTGGTTGGGCAGTCCGGCGCCGGGATCTAACTGGGCTAAGAGGGCATTGACATGCAGAGGGCGCAGAGCTCATTCGATGCCGATAATTGGATGTGGTGCGCAATGGAGGCCGATATAACTGTGACTGCCTGCAAGGTACTATTTTTATGATTCTATGGTCTATAGTATATATTAAACCCTAGAAACCCTAGATCTAGAACCTTAACATATATATATCTATATCTTTCTCGTGTTTCAGGGTTTCAGGTGTGCCATTCGCTGGGAGGGGGCACTGGATCTGGAATGGGGACGCTGCTAATATCGCAATGTTATCAGGGAGGAGTATCCCGATCGGATGATGTTGACATTCTCTTCGTTGTTTACCTTGGTCCGAAAGTCTAATGACACGGTTATTGGAGCCGTAATAACAATGTTTAACGCTAAGTCATGTACTATCAGCTCGGTGGACTACATTTTAATGCTGACGAGTGTATTGGTTTTGGACAACGCATTGCATCTGTATGATATTTGATCTTCAGGACACTGAAGCTCACAACCCCCAAGCTGTAAGATTGATTAATGGGTAAATGGTATTAGACTTACTTAGTTTCACATTAATTTGTGAATTTAATCATTGGTGTTGGACGACTTATTACGTATTTTTGGTCGTTGGGATTGAATAGCAGATTCATGGTAGAACTATCTTCCATCGATCTAGTGAACTATGTTGACTATTAGTGAACGATTGATAGTAGCATTCATGCTCAGGGTTAGCATGCTTATAGTGTAACTTTGTGGGTCAATGAGCAATTTGCAGCACCCTATAACAAGGTGAATGTCTTAGCTTTTCTTTCAAGTTTGTATATTATTTTTGTTCATAAACCGCTAAGGCATGGATTACTTTTGTAATCTTGCCGAATAAGTTGTAGATGCAAGGTTTTCCATTATAGATGGTCGCAACGTGGTTTTGCGAATCTTTCCTGCAAACTGGCATTGCATGATTCTATGGGTCCTTGCTAACTTTTTTGGCCGGTATCTTTCTTTGCATAGCCTCAGACATGTGTTTGTTATGCCGATCAAATTCTTATTAATTGAGACAATGCTGTACCTCTGGTTCTTCTGCGAGTCCGTTGAAGCTTATGTTATGGATCCTCTGTTATCCTTTATGTTTCACGAGTATTAACTGAAGTATGTTTTTAGGACTTTACAGTTCAAAAATGAAGTTTATTGTTTAATGGAAAGTTATGTATTTATTGAGCACTTATTGGATAATAAGTGGATTTTATAGTCGTCATGTCGTAGCTACTAATCTTCAAGTTATTCCGTTGAATATGATAGTATGTTATTATCCTCTGTTATCCCTTATTATCTCTATGTCGTTTACTTGTCTATTTTTCCCTATGAAATATTTTTATACATTGTCTGGTTGTGACTCTTATAGAACTATGCGTTCTTCATTTTATGTATGAACTCTTTGAACTAAAAAACAAGATGAAAAATCTGTGTAAAGGAAATGGGTTTTAGTTCTAGATGTGAGATGTGGTTTTTTCTTTTGACTCGACCTTTTGGGTCTGTTCCTTTATTCGAATCTTGCATCCAATGAATCTTGTGTATAAGAATTTTTTTTAAAGGGAGATATAGCTCGTTATGAGCTCTATTGTCATTTAATTTGCAATTTTGTTCAGCGTTGTATTTTGGAAACATTTGTCTTGTGTTGGGGTCCAGATACATTGAAAATAATGATGGTTTATATATTTTATTCTGCAGTTGTTTTATAGATAAAGAAATCATCTGTTTCTCGGCTACCATGAGCGGGGTGACATGTTGGATCTTTAGGATTGTCCTGTGTCAGTTGAACTCCGATCTGTAGAAAGTTGGCTAGGTTATTAATCTCATCTATGAATATCCCCCGCCTGCATTTTCTTCATGGTTGGTCTTTAGCCCCATGAGTAACATCCCGAATGTTATCACTCAAGCAATATCGTGCCTTAACTGTACCTGAAGTTTGTAACCCAGCAGATGTGGGAGCTCCAAAAACATGATGTGTGCTGCAGATCCCCGCCATTGGGCGTTACTTGACTCTCCATGAGCTGCCATGTTCCGATGGCAAGATGAGCACTAAAGAAGTGGATGAACTAAGCAGATGCCATTTTGAATGTGCAAAACAAGAATTCATCCTACTTTGTTGAATGGATTCCAAACAATGTCAAATCTAGTGCCTGTGATATTCCACCCACTGGGATGAAAATGGCATAAAAAAACCTTCATTGGGAACTCCACATCTCATTCAGGAGATGTTCAGGCGTGTGAGTGAGCAGATCATTACTGCTATGTTCAGGAGAAAGGCTTTCTTGCATTGGTACACTGAGAGGGTATGGATGAGATGGAGTTTACTGAGTGCTGAGAGCAACATGAATGTGATTTCCTGGTGTCTGAGTATGCATGCAGTACCAGGATTGCCACTGCTGATGACTTGAAGGGGAGTACGATGATGAAGAAGAACAAGAAATGTGACCAAGTCAAGTCCAAGTCCCTCACACCCGCCGTAGTATTTTGATATTATGCAGTTTTTCAATATCCTAATGGTTTCCTACAAAATCTTCAATGCACTCCAACTTGTTTGTACATTATCCTTTTATCACACTTTTTCACTTTGATAGTTTGACTTCTAGTTTAAAGTAGCATGAAAGTTGGATAGCTATTCAAGATTCACTAATAACTTTCTTTGTAGATAGTTTTCATGTTATTTCAAAATCTCCATATTAATCTACGGGAACAGTAAATATTCAGTAAGGAATGATAAATGCATTCACTATAAAGATTATTGACTCTCAAGACTCCAAATGATCTCACACTTCCCTTGTTAAGGTACAATTCATGGGAATGGATAACGAGTTTGCAATTGTGTCTAACTTACTTTCAGAACAACTGTCACTAGTATCATTCATGAAGTTTCCATCCTTGAAATCTAAAATTCACTTTTTGGAATATCTATCAAAGAAATTGACAGGAAGAGCTATTTCTTTCAAATTTGAGTTTAATTACTCTGTTTCAAGGTTTTTAGAGCTATTTACTTAACAAAACCCTAGTTGTGTCACTTAGTGAACCCAAGAAGGATAAGTATATCAGTTTGCCACCACTTTCATTTAAATGTTGTATAAAACAGGTTCTAGAATCTTCCCCAAGGTCTGTATTAACCTCATGCACGTGAATGATTTTGATAATGGATCTCCTTAAATAATCAAACCATGAAGTTTATTCTGTATCTTAGTCTCACTCTAACCTGTAGGTGCTCAGGTTAATTCTTGTAAATTCAACCTTGTGTATGAATTTAGTGCACACGTGTCAGTTGTTTGCTAACTCACTCCATATATACATTTGTACACACCTTTATAATGACATTCATTCACCATAGGAAAGACCTTTATGAAGTGACTCATTTAGATTGTCACATAATACGCTTGATCTCTGTACATGTCACATATCTTCTTTCACCTAATACTAAACATGTAAGATTAAGGAACATTGTATCTAATAACATGAAACAATTATGGGTATTAAGTTGCTTCATGGGCATTCTCAACTACTCCTATAACCCTTAAATAAACCATGCATGGTGTCATAACTCAATCAAAACAAAGATAATCCTTATTCCAAAAGTTTAAAGATACACTAGTTTGAATATAATAGTTGGTTACATTGTTTTATAACTAGTTTAGCATGGATATTGTACATTAATCAAGTGGTGTCAGTGTGACACTTCTAAACTAGGAAATCAAGCTAACTTCATCACTCCTCAAGAATATCCCAACTATCTCCTTATCTCAGATTGAGTCGGATCGAAAGAGACAGAAGCTCATAAATTTGCACTTAGAAATAAGTGGAGATACTCCATCTTTGCAAAACAAGGATATGCTCATATTAAACTGCATATACTTACTAAAAATTTCATGTCTTCTTGTTTTGTAGCACCTCCCCTTCATTCTCCAATTATGATTTTTTACTCGATATAATGTCCTTCTCACTCATTCTCTCCTCTTTTTATTCAAATTCTCCATCCTTTTAGGTAACTTGCAATTCTTATAAGGTGGTAACTACATGGAGGGTGGCACTCTTTACCATGTATACCTAGAGCCCAGGATAACAATACGGAGGCATTCTTCTTGAACCATGTTGTATATGGACTTATACCTCCACCTAAATACATGACTATGACAGGATTAACCTCCTTGAATAAGTACATTTTTGACCCATTTGGACATGAACTTTACAATTTGAATTAATATTCAATAGAGGGAAACACTAGAATTTGAATCTTTGAACCTTATACCTTCACCTAAAAATCTCCTTAGAGTCTTGACCAGAACCGTATGATGCCTCTAGATTTAGAGGTTAATTTAGTTTTGGATTAATTTTACACTCTAATGATGCTTTCTTTGGGATGCCCTTAGCATGGAGATGTTTTTATGGTTTATGTTTTAATCCTAGAGTAGGTGGTAGGTGTGTGGTTGAATTTTACCAATGTCATTTTAATACTTGAAGAGAACTTGATTAGCTAATGTGATTTTAGCTCCTTATGAGATGATGTATTAATATTTATAAGGGTAGCATAAGATATTAGAATGCATAATACAAACTTAGCTCTGGAATCTGATCATTAATTACATGAATTAATTATTGTGTGGTATAGTGATCCTTGAAAGGGATTTCTGATGTAAAATGAATGTTTTAGTTGCTTTTATTGATGCTATGTCATCATTCTACTTAGTATACATGTTTCTCCAGTCTTTAGAAGTGTGATTGATGGAACAATGATTTTTATCCTTCAAAGAAGATAAGCTAGAACTATTCTATTTAGTTATTATTGGGTGATGACCCCCTATATGAGTCGGGTGATTTAGGGAGGAATTACATGATCACTTGAAATGACTTGAAGCCCAAGTTAGCAGAGGAGGGACCATTAGAGGACGAGAATATGATAGGATTATAGTTGTTTATAACCTAGAAGTGTTTTTAGAGGAAATCTTCAATGCACTGGACTGTTTGCAATGATTATTTCCTGAGAAGAGTTTGACTGATGGGGAGATTAGAGGTTTAAATAGATGATGGTTAGGCAGATGATTCGGGATTGCATGATGAGATTATAAAGTTTTGATGTTATTTCTTACCTCTAGCATTAATTATGAAGAGATACTAGGAGATGAGAGGAGTAGAGGAATGAGAAATGGCATACACTGTTTGATTATTGCCCTAGTCAAAGATAAATGATTTCAGGTCTGAATTTGAGGATGCCCAATTACGGGAATGGATAATGATGGTAGTTTTTGTTCATTGGCATCATGCCCCCAGTAATAGCTATACATTGATGAAGTTTACCTTGTTGAGTATTATTATTCCCCGAAATATTTTAAAGGAATTGAAGGAAGGTTGTTATGAACATTGTAAGGTCTCTGATTGGATTGTAATAGGATAGTGAGTTACAATGGTGATGACACATGAGGAGAGGATCTAAAAGGATTCGATCATATAAGGGGGCGTGTTGAAATCATGTATTGTTTGAAAACATAACATTATAATATGAGGCAAATGGAATCATTTGTGTAGGATATAGTTAAGGTCATAAATCAGGGCATAGGAGGTCTATTTGGTTTCAGTGTAAGTTCCAACCTGCAACATATTCTCATTATTTCATCTAAATACAACAAGAATGAGTTACCTAAAATCATTGGTCAGTTTTTTGAATTGTACACACACACACACATGGTCACACACATCATTGGACACATGACACACACCACACACACACACACACACACACAGGCACACACATCATCGACACACACACTTTACACATGCACACACACGTACACACACACACGACACACATGTGGCATTGGACACACATTTGTCTGATTGCTATGGAGTTTTCAGGAAGGAACGACATTCATGATGTGAATGATTGTAATTATTTGCACATTTTAGGATTTTTACAATTAATAGGATATTTTTAAAAATATTTTCGATTTTTTGGGTTTTCAATAATTTATTTGATGTTGTAGATTTTTTATTTTTTATTTTTTATTTTTTTTGGATTTTTAAGTGATAGGGAAGGAAATTTGGCAAAGGTAGGAAAAAACAAGAGGAAAAACGGATACACAGGGTAGGAGAACGAGCTCCTAAAAAGTTTTTAGGGCATCATGGCGGGTATAAGAGGGGTTCAGGGTCCACAGGATGAGTCATTTTCACCATGCATAGTAGAGAATCATAGCATCCGAGAGATCATGATGGCATACGAGAGGATTTCTAACCATTAAGCGGATGTAGTGAGGATGTACCATCATCTGGAAGTTGACGGGGTAGTGGTAGGTACCGTGTGTTTGGTTATTGTATTTATTTTTTTGTGTTTTTTTAGATTTTTAGGGTTTTTTGGGTAAGTTTAGGCGCTGGGGGGTGAAAATCAGTGCATATGCGTTCGATTTATTGCATACACACCAAAAATGGTGCATATGTGGTAAAAAGTAGCACATATGTGTCGATTTGTGAGGTTGGGTATAGGTTGTTACACGTTTATAGCAAGATGGGGAGTAGAAATGGCGTTTTTGTTTTATATTAGCGCATTTTTCAGGGTTTAGTGTGTTTGTAGTCTAAAGTGTGCTTTTGTTCTAAAGTAGCGCATATGTTATGGTTTAGTGCTTTTGTACAAAAATTAGGATTATAAATGGCGCATATGTTCTGTATCTGCGCATATGATAGGGTTTAGCACTTTTGTATAATAAAGTAATGCTTTTGTTAGTGATTGTTTGGTAGGGTAGTAAATAGCGCTTATGTGTTAAATTAGTGCACAGGGGAGTAAAGTAGTGCATGTACATTTAAAGTAGTGCATATGGAGTAGGGTGGGCGAGGATGTTTTAATAAGAGAAGGGGGATGAAAAATGAGGTTTGATAGGATGAATAATGAGAGGTAGAGGCTAATATAGGTGTGTGATGTGTGTAGGTTGAGTTAGGTGTTGTACAAGTGAGACATCGATGGTTGGATGCCTTGTTATATTTGTTAGGGGGTACGGATGTGGAGGTAGAGGAGGATGAGGTGGTATTGTTACATGTTTTAGGACTACTACATGTTATGAGGATGCCCTTGATGTGAGTTGATCATTTCTTATTGATAGCCCTACTAGAGTAGTGGAACTTGGAGATGAGTACCTTTTGGTTGTTTACGGGTGAGATAATGGTGACATTAGAGGATGTATACCGTATTTACCGACTTCTTATGGAGGGGGATCTTATTTTATGGTAGAGGTCAAGGCATGGATTTAGATTGTGATTGTTGACCAATGTGGAGGATGTACCCCCGCGATGGGTTGCAGATAGACTTAGGTATTTATTTCAGGGAGGGATATATGGAGAGGGTTTCATTGTTGTTATGTTCATTGATTAGCTTCATTTTATTATTGGATGGTGGGGTTCGAGGCTTCATTATATGTTTTGCAGACATGGTACATTTGATGTGGCAGGATGAGACCATTTTTGTGTGGGCTCTAGTAGTACTGACACAGTTGTCCAGTGATTTACAAAAAGTGGCTTACCGAGAGGGTAAGAGCATGGGAACATGGATATTATTACAGATATGGAGTTATGACCATATTTCCATGGCTATACCTATTAGGATCTGGGAGCAGCACTGAGTTGGGGAACCTTCATCGTATGGTTGGTCTTTGATCAAAGGCAGGTGAGAGCATTTAAGTGGGATGGATTAGTACAAGTAACAGATCAATGAGTTACATGCTTGGAATATTACATAGTGGCCATACCGATAGTACGAGGCTTGGGAGGGGGATCATATACATCTGATGAGGATCCAGACACCCTATTATTTAGTTAGAGGTCAATCATACATAGTAGAGCGGTATAGGCTAGATCGAGTATTGCGGCAGTTTGGGATTGTACAAGGTATTCTGACAGGCCATCATATATTCCCAAGTACTGCACGAGAGATAGACGATTGAGGTGTGGTGATTCATGTAGCTATAGCAAGAGCTATTTTTGATGATGTACAGGTAGTCCCATGGGTACCATTACCAACAGTGGAAGATTCAGGGAGTGTTCATGGATATGCGGAGTAGTGGGAAAATATTAAACCAACAAGATTGACGTGTCCACTTGGTGGGATGAGGTTTGTGCATGGTCGGAAACAGATGCTCAGGGGTATGCCACATGGATAGGAATTAGTTATACAGAGACCACTGGTACAAGTGGAGGTGGAGGCATAAAGGGCACCACCTATTATTGTATTGGGTGGTGCTCTATTCTAGCATCCAACAATTCATTCACCAGCACAGATATCGAAGAGGCAGGATGTAGACGTGATAGAAGTGGGTGGTGCTACAAGGCCGGTATAGACATTCATACCACCACAGAAAGATGTAGTAGGTCCTTCTGGTATAGGAGGGTCAAGAGTAGGGGATGCAGGTGTTAATTTACAGGAATGGATAGAAATATTGGAGACTGAGGCTCATGCACATGCCATAGAGATAATAGGGATGTGAGGTAGAGGTGCATCTCACGTGAGAGATGTACAACACTTGAGAGGAGTAGCGAGTGTGATAACATTAGTGGTGAGATAGGGGAGGCTAAGATTGCTCAATTACATAGGGATTTGTCATGGATAGAGTAAGCAACGAAGCAATTAAGATAAGAGAGAGATCGGGCCTTACGACACCAGGATAGATATCACCGTCAGCGGGATACATGTAGTGAAATATATGGCCCATTAGATGTAGCAACAGAGGGGAGTGATATGTGGGGTGCATCTCAGGGAGCAGGAATAGCAGTATCCCTAAGTACATCACAAATATTTGGATGGATGGGTCCCTCGGGTACAGTATCACTTTTCTAGTATCAGGCTATGATGGAGGAGATAAGGTGTTACGAGGGCATTGTGGTCCATGAATTTCTAGATACGAGGCGTTATGTAAAGCATTTAGCATTTTAGATATCTAGATAGAGATCGAGACAAATATCCTGTCATCCCATAGCCTCTAGGAGCACTATGAGTGTGTTACAGCCTCCGCTAGGTGGAACAAGGGAAGATACTAGTAGCTCAACACAATGATGAGCACCATTTTTTTGTAGATGTATACATATGGTGGATGTATTATTCCATGTGTATTTTATTGGATATTTGATGATGACCAATATGGTCATATTGTTTATGTATATATATATGGAGGATTTGTGATGTATCATGTATTATTTTTGGATGAGGTGGATGATGATGATGTATTATTTCATGTATATGTTATGGGATATTTTATGATAACAGTAGGGTCATATTTTTATGGGTATATATGGATGATTCATGATGTATGGCATATTTCATGGTGAGGTACATGATATTGTTATGTGATGTTGTTGTTTTGATGATATTGATGATATGAGTTGAGATGATGTATGATGGTTACAATTATTATGATGGTGTAGTCACAAAATCACACACTTACTATTACATTTATACCTCCAAGTATGTTATTTTATATATGGATCCCGTGTAAGAAAAATATTCACTAGTGGCTCATCCCCTGGTCTTGTCATTAGTTAGTCGGTCATCATTGTCAGTTGTGTCACATATTTGTCAGTTGTCTGCATAATTCTGATCGTCTCTCAGAGATTCTTACTTATCATTCTTTGGTCATTTGTCGTCTCTAGTCTTTGACTAGGGCACTTAGGGTAGTGTTCGGGTGTACATGGGCACCCTGGTCCACAATTTTAGGTGTCTTGATCCCCATAACACTTGGGTCTAAATTCTTATTTGAGGTTGGTCTTTTTCATGTTCACTCTTTTTCTCCTAAGTACTAGTCAGCATGTCGAGCCATTAGTGTCGAAATTTGAACAAGATATCTGTATCTAAACATAGCATACTCACTATCTTATGCACGGACAATCTACTATCAAGAGTTAGCTATCTACTAAGGAAAAGGACTTCATTTGGGAATCTTCTACATCTACATCACACAAGCATAGAGGAAAGGGTTGTATTAATTCTATTTCATCCACCATTTACATTTTACATCTAATTATTTCCCCTACTTATGTGGCATTGACGCTAGGGCACCCTAGGCACACAATTGCACACACAAGCACACAAAACTACATTGGGTCTGAAATGTAGAGCAGTGCTTAGTCATAAGTCCACCATTGTGGCAACTAAGGTCAGTCTGACCCCTTTATTTGCATCTTTATTTTTTACGAATTTGATTCTTTGTATGGGGTTTTGCAAGTAGATCTTCATCACACAACCACAACGACATAAGCGAGGATATTGTGACAACTTAGTGACCAAGGAAAAGATATTGTGAAGGCCTTGTAACATTGTTGAATCATATCCTAATCTTTTTCACAAACTAGAGCACCCATATTAAAAACCAGGGCACCCCCATGTGCCCCAGTCCTCCCCCAGGCACCCCATTCCAGATAGATCTTCATTCACTGCAATTTCCTAGGTAACACCATCATCCTCTATCCTGTCCACACATCATCCTATCGAGTCCTACATACAGTGAGGTAAGTTAATTTCAGGTTAGTACCCTATCCTTTCCCATTTCCATTATTTGAATTTATTTATAATATCAAATAAAATTATTTAGTATTTACATAACATTTATATTAGTTGTTTCATAGTTATTACAAGTTTAGATTAACATAGAAAAATCACATTTTTAGTTAATCAGATGGCGATGTTTATATATTAGATGATGTGATTGTATTTTATGTTGATGATATAATGATAATGTTATGGATGATATGATGATTTGTTACTTTGTTTTGTTGTGATGATGATGATGTATGATGATGATTTAGTATTTACCATGATGATTGTGTATAGACAAATGTGATGTGATGATAGTTTGTTTTATTGATATAGATGATGTAATGGTTATGGTGACATATTGTGTTGATGATGATGATGTTATTAATGAGATAATATGATGTTATTTTTAATGGTATATGGTGATTATGTTATAGATGTGATGATGATTAGTTACATTGCTTTGGTGGTTAGGATGACATATGATGATTGGATGTTAACTTATTTTATTGATGGAAATGATTAGTGATATAGTGATGATGATGCAGTTTATGATTTATTTCAGGTAGTATTTATTAGTGATGAGTTTTTTATTATTAGATAACTACAGTGTTGTTTATGGGATATGTATGGGATTATGGTTTTGTTAGATGTAATTTATCGTTTGTGTCATAGATTTTTATGTTTGGATAAATGGACGTATGATGATAATTGGATGGTATTACATATTTTCTTGTTATAGATGTAATGTTGGTATTTACATATGGGATGGATGTTAAATTTTTTTAAATTTGTACAAATATTTATAACGCAATTGTTGCACTAAACTTGGCAGGATAACAGAGAGAAAGGGAAGTGAGTATGGAAGGGAATGGGTAACAATAGGAGGTAGGTGAGGGGGGATGGAGAGAAATGAAATCCTTAGGATCTTACAAGGGTTGCATGTCTCAGAACTTAATGGGGATGTTATTGAATGTTGGTGTATCTCGAAGGTCAATCATGGAAAATGTGATTTTGGATAGGATCATGATAGTATTCCTAATCATGGAAGATATGTTACATTGTATTGGGGATTAGAAGAAGTCTAGATTTAGATAATGGATGAGGGGATAGGGATGAAACTGTGAATACGGATAAAAGGGGTGTTTTCCCCCAGTGTGTCGATTGCATGTTGTAGAGTGCTAGTAAACGTAGGATCTAATTTACCATAGCCCCAGAAGATGGTTTTCACCATGGTACTTTCCCAAGGCACCGCTGAAGTGGTTTTCACCTTTAAATGGATTATTTTTTATTCATATTTTTAGTTTTATTTTTATTGATTTTTTATTCGTTTTATCTTTATTTTTCATTTTGAGTAATGGATACTTGGGCATAAAAGTGTCAAAGATACAAGATATTCATGGGCTTTTCCAACTCATACCCATCTGGTGTAACAATCTTATAAGCACCTGAGCCAAATTTTTCTATGACAACATAGGGTCTGAGCCAGTTAGGCTCGAACTTGCCCTTATTTTCTTGATCAGCATTAGTGCTATGCTAATTTTCTTTCAGGACTAGGTCACCAAATTCAAACTCACGATATTTTATGCGCTTATTATAATGTTATGCGGAAGCAATTTTGGTAGGATTTTAGATGGTCCAAGGCTTGAAGGTGTTTCTCATCCAATAATTCTTATTCTTGAAGGTGATGAACATGGTAGTATTCATCATCAATGAGGTGTTAGAGGGAAATGCATAAGGATGGGAGCTCGATCTCAACATGTAAAATTTCTTTAGTACTAAAAATGAGGGAGTATGGAGTGGAACCGATGGGAGTGTGGATGGAGGTACGATAGGCCCACAAGGTGGGATATATTTGTGTGTGCCAATCTCATCTTGCTTGATTCACTATTTTTACAAGAATGCACTTTAGCATCTTATTAGACACTTCAGATTGGCCATTGCCTTGTGGATAATATGGAGTGGAAAATTTGGGCTTGATATGGAAATGGTCAAAAATTTCACAGACTTCTTGATTTTTAAAAGACTTCCCATTGTCCGTGATAAGGGCAGATGGAATAGCATAGTGGAAATTGATGTGATTAAGGATAAATTTGGATATTTTCTTATCGGTGACATAGGTGAGTGGATTTTCTTTGACCTATTTAGTGAAGTATTCCGTAGCAGTAATAATGAACTTGTGACCATAAGCGGAAGTAGGATTTAATTTTCCCATGAGATTGAGACCCCAGGTGGAAAAGGGCCATGGGGTAGTGATAGGCTACAAGGCTTGGGATGTCGCATGGATGAGGTCAGCATGCTTTTGAAATGAGACACATTTGTGGACATATGAACATGCATATTTTTACATGTTGGGCCAATAGTAACCGGTTCACATAATTTTCTTGGCTAGGGCCATACCATTGGTATGGGTACCACAAATTCCTGCGTGGACTTCCTTAAGTACTGATTTGGCCTCTTGGGAATTTAGGAATCATAACAGAGTTTTGTACAATCTTCTATGATACATGGTATCACCAAGGATAGTGAAACGCGAGGCTCGTTGGATGAAGGATTTATGATGGCTGCGAGGGATGTTAGGTGGGAAGATGTGGTCATGGAGGTAGGTATAGATATCATGGTACCAGGGAGAGTTGGGACCAACAATGTCACATACCATCTTAGACTCAGGGACGTCATATGATGGGACCATTAGTTGTTCGATTAAGAACTAAGAATTGGGGCATCTGAAGGCATTTCCAACAAAGAACCAATGGTGGCCATTGCATTTGTTGATTTGTTGCTTACACGAGGGACCTAATCGAACTGAATATGCTAGAAATAAGCCTTGAAATTTTTGACCATCCGTTAGTAGGGAAATAATTTATCATCTTTGGTAGCATATTCATCATTAACCTGTTTAATTATTAAGTGTGAGTCACCAAAGGTTTTGAGATTCTTGATATTCCATTGAATGGAAATTTTTAATCTGGAAATGAGGGCTTCATATTCAGATATATTATTGGTGTAAGGGAAAGTGAACTGGAAAGCTTTGGGAATTAGATCACCTTGAGGAGTGAGAAATAAAATGTCTGCTCCTGAGCCATGATGTGTAAAATATCCATCAAAATATAATGTCCATATATATGATTCTTCAATGGTAAAGATGGATTCATCTGGAAACCATGTATTTAAAGGCATAGAATCAGATATTGGAGCTTCCAATAATTGATCTACTAGTACTTGTCCTTTGATGGCATTTTGATTGAAATATTCAATGTCAATATCACTCAAGAGCATAATCCATTTAGCCATTCGTCCTGTTAAATCTGATTTAGAGAGCAGGTACTTGAGTGGATCTACTTTTTCTATGAGCTTGACAATATTGTTCAGCATGTAATGACATAGGGTTTGAGAGGCAAATACTACAACAAGACACACTTTTTCCATAGGATTATAATCAAGCTCATAAGTGATTAGTGTCTAGCTTAAATAATAAATGGCCTACTTTTTTCATAGATATCATGTTGCGTTATGAGAGATCCTAAATGGTGTTATGTAGCTAAAATGATAAAAGAAGAGGCATTCCTAGAGTAGGAGGCACTAACACTGGAGGGTGCAGTAGATATTCCTTGAGTTTTTCAAAGGATACCTGACATTCCTCATTCCAATGGAATTCTGTTCCTTTTTTGAGCAGGTGATGAAATGGATGGCATTTATCAGCAAGTTGTGCAATAAATATTCTGATGGCTTGTATTTTACCATGTAGGCTTATCAATTATTTTAGATTTTTAGGTAGAGGAATTTTGACCACAACTTTAACTTTGTCTAGGTCTATTTCTATTCCACATCTTGAGACAATAAATCCGAGTAACTTCCCTGATGTGATGATAAAATTTTTTTTCTTGGGATTAAGGAAAACATTCTACTCCTAGAGTCTTTCAAAGATTCAAAAAAGAACCATGGGATGCTCTTTGTGGGTTTTGGATTTTCCCAAAATGTTGACGATGTAGTCTTCAACAATGTAATACATCATGTCATGGAAAATGACAGTCATAACACATTGGTAGGTGGCCCTAGCATTTTTGAGTCCAAAGGGCATGACTTGATAGAAAAACATGCCCCATGGCGTAGTAAAAGTTGTTTTATATTGATCTTCTTCTGTGATTTTAATTTGATTAAAGTCAGAGAAACCATCCATGAGGGATAATGTTTCATGGCCTACTGTAGATTCGAAGATCATATCAATATTTGGTAGTGGGAAATCATCCTTAGGGCAAGCTTTATTGATGTCGTGGAAGTCATTACAAATGCGAATGCCCCCAATTTTCTTTCCTACTAGGACAATATTGGATATCTAATCAAAATAATCGATGGGTCGGATGGAACCGACGTCCAGTAGCTCTTGTAATTCTTCTTTGACAAGCAACACGACTTTCAGAAGCATCTTACACAATTTTTGTTTAACCAGCTTTGCATCTTTACACACTACAAGATTATGGACCAATAGAGAGGCGTCAAGGCCAGACATATCCGCATAAGACAATTTGAATATGTCTAAGAATTATTTTAAGAGTGTTGTAAAGATGACTTGTTATTTTTTTAATATGAATGCCCCGAGTTTAGGGATCTTGGGGTTATATTCAGTGTCGATATTGATGTCGATGGTTTCCTCAATTAGTGACGTTGTGCTATCCTAGAGCATTTTAGGAGCTGGAAGAAGTTGATCCATGACCGGATATTGTTCAAGATTTGGGGAATCTTGGAAGAAATATGCAACGAGATCCTCCTCATCAATATGGAAAGAGGAGGTGGGATGAGGGATATTGGATTGGAATTGAAGGGAGAGGGAAGAATGCTATTTTCTAAAGTAAGCTTCAACATTTAAACAAACTTGGAAACCCTTATTACAATTACCAACAGGTATATTATCTCGAGTTCCCATGAACTCAAGAATTTCTTCGTCATTTTGAAATGAATCAAAAGAGATATGCTCCGATTGTTGGTCCCATTGAATGAGTTATAGGTGAGTGAGGGTGACATTGATGGCAAGGACATCAATGTCATGGAAAATATTAATGGAGGTGATGTCTTCGTATCGGATATAGATGGAACTTGTGTCGATATTGTCGATGACCTCCTCAATTGTGTTAGAAGTATCACTAAGGTCATTGTGGATAATTTCACCAGGTGGTTGGTACCCAAGTCCGCAACCATTAGGATTGGGGATAACAACTAGAGATTCAGGGATGCCTTGCTCTTTGTGGCCTAGTCCTCATCCAGAATAACCCATGTAGGCCATCATCCTTTTGGGAATAAGATATTTGTTGTTATAACAACAAGATGATATAGAATCCTCAATGAGCCATGTGGTGTCAGAGGGCTTAAGGTACTCATCAACAAGGTATCTAAAACAAATAAAAGTGGATACACCTAATAAATATTTTTACCTTTTATTTTGACAGATACCAGGCCTACTTTGTTGTTTGGGTGATGGTGGAAGTTGGTCGATACTGAAAGTTTGATATTCTTCACACCCTATTGATTTCAACTTAAGTGGTGGAGTGGGTAAAAGAGGGGTGGATATGGATGAAGTGGGTAAGAGTGGAGCGGATGATGAAGAGGCATTGTGTGATGTGGATGGAAGACTATCTGATGAGACATATGACGTGGTAGATGATGATGCCGATGGTGACTATACAAGTTTAGTGATAGGACAATAGGGTTCCCGATAAATTTCTACTTTGAGTGCCTGAAAATATTGGAAAGACTGAGGATCGCTATGGATGGTGAATTCTATGGCAACATGCTCAAATTTGAGACATTGATGTAGTGTATATGGTAATGCATGCATCTCATGAATCCATGGTTGGCCAAGAAATAGATTATATGGGAACTGTATGTCCATGATGTGCACGAGGGTGGAGAGCATGATAAACATGACATTGATAGACAAATATATAGTACTAACTGATTTACGCTTAGTATTATCATAAAATTTTATGGTAATGATATCTTGCTTTAGATCTAATTCATTATACCCTAACCATTGGATAAGAGATAAGGTACAAAGATTAAGAGCAGACCCATTGTCCACTAACATGCATTTAACACGAGTATGTTCAATATGTACTTCAATATAGAGAGGAAGATTGTGTATAGGACCGTGTGGTGACAAGTCTTGCTGAGTGAAGGTGAGTGGAAGCATCGGATAGGGATAGAGATAGGCAACAAGGGATTGGTTTTGTGTGGGGTCTATGTCATTTGGAACATGCATTTATTGAATGGTGCGGTAATGGATATCTTTGTGGATGAAATATATTTTAAGAAGATCCATAATATATATTTGTGCGAGGGTATTTTCAAGTTGTTCAATGATGTTGTATTGAGGTTGTGGTGTGGGATTAGAGGAGGACAGAGCAGCTCCTTGGACCACAACATGGCTCCTTCGAGTGGTTACATCACACTGAGGTTTTTGTGAGGGGGCTTTAACTTCAATGGTAGCTACTTGGTGTGGGTAATGACGAATGTGGCCAATAAGTGATTCATATTGGAATGGTACACAATGATAATTAATGTGGTTCGAACGATGATTGGATGATTCGGGTTTATTTTCAGACTTTTGCTAACCTTGGTTAGATGCATGGGTCTGACCATGATTAGGAAGTGGAATTTGATAGATCCCAAGTTTTTTATTTTGATAGGAAGTGGATGTATATTCCTTAATTTCAATTTCTCCTCAGTCAATTAGGTCACGGATATCATTTTTTAATTCCATACACCTATTGGTGGCATGACCCTTGATTTTACGGAATTTTCAATACTCATTCTCCTTAAACCATGAGGGTTTAGGTCGAGACTCATCAATTGGTTGGGTTTGAGGGAAAATGACCATATTAGCAGCAACTAGTTTGTCAAGGATCTCTTCCATAGACTCACCAAGGGGGTGTACGTTCTTCATTTGGAGTCTTGGGTGGACCGAGGTTGACCTTTAGGGATGGAGATGGAAACTGTTCTGTGGACATGTTGGATATGCTTGGTTTTTGTTACTCCATTGCCAAAAACATTTTTATTATTATTAAAGTACTTAGGCTTTTCAGATGTGGAAGGTTGACTGGACTGGTTGTAATTTTCATGAGAACATAACTTAATAAGGCCTTTTGCAACAAGGTATTTTTCAAGTTGCATTCCTTTCTCAATGATGTCATCAAAACGTATTGGCACAATGGATTTATAAGTGGAAGGCTAGTTCTTGGTGGAGATTGGAGACAAAAATGGTGACTAGTTACTTTTCTGGGATGGGCCATGGAATTCGACTAGCAAGGGCTTGCCAATGTTACAAGAAGATGAAAATCTTTCTTCGTTGCTTTGTTTTTGTATTACACAAGTCAATCATTGTGATGTCATGTTCCAAATTATATGAGAAGTGTTTGACAATTTTTTAGATAGGTCGGTGAATGTAGTAACAAAACCTTTGGGTAGACGAAGGAACCATTCTAGGGCTGGACCACATAGGCTTTGTGAAAATAGTCTTAGCAAGTAGGAGTCATCATAAGCAACTTCTTGGCAAAAGCATATAAAACTCCTTAACATGCTTGTAGGGATCACCTTTTCCCTTATATTTTTTGAATTTGGGTGGTTTGAAATATGGCAGGAAAGGGACCCACAAAATATCACGGTCAAAAGGGTAAGGGCAAAGTTCCTCAAATTTATATTATCATCCCTATGTGCCGAGTTGCAACCCTTGAAGTGTTTCCTTCATAGACTTTACTTATTTCTCCAAGGTGGGTTCTTGAGGACCAACGGGTGGCAGATTGAAGTTTGGTTGAGGAATTTTGGGATCCATGATCATTAGAAGGTTGTGGGCCAAGTTGAGAGGCTAACTCAGCAATTTGGTTACTCATTTGTTGTAGTTGGGACAACACAACTTCTTTGGATACGTGTGGGTTGTTCTCTCTACTATCCCGTCCATATGTAACATGTTGTTTATTTGGTATTGGATGGTGGTTGTTGGCTAATGTTATCACTTTCATCTTAGAGGAGACTTTGGAGTCGGTCATGGGTATAATTAGGAGGAAGCTTTGCTCCCATATTGTATAATTGGAGAAAAAGGGTGTCTTTATTTTTTCTACAAAGTGGTTAAAATTTATCATCTTCTTCCTCCTGTAAAGTATGTACTTGAAGTCATCATCACTACTGGTATTAACCATGGTCTCCTCATCTTCTCCATTGAGTACGATTTTCTTCGGTATTGGTGTCATAATAGTTGTGGTTAAATATATCATGTCCTATGTTTTGGTGATCGTTTTCATTGTTGTTTCCTGAATGGGATCGAGTATTCATTCTCCTAGGTTCCATTAGACTCTAGTGATTTTAAGATGTACGAATGATATGAGGGGGTGTTAGAATTAGATGAAGGATGTGTGGGTGAGGAAAGTTATGTTTTCTTGGTTTTCTTGACGTATAATCTCAATAATCTAGTCTTGCTTAGTAGGACAGAGAATTTTTAGAAGGTATCGAAGGAGATAGAAGAAGGGTTTGCCTCGGTAGTAGAGGGCTTAGGATGTGCCTTGTTGTAAGGGTGCCTTGTTGCAAGGGATTAGAAGAATAGGATAGGTGATAAGGATATTTTGTTTGCTTGAAAGGTGTCGATTAGTAAGATTAGATTAGTTATGTTCTAGAAGAAATCATAGATTAGGTGTTTAGGGATGAAAGTATTGTGTATAGATGTGGATGAAAATGTAAGGTTATTGACGAGTGTTGTAATAAAAGAGTTATGTGATATGGTAGGTTTTAGAGTCTTATAGGCCTAGGTTAGTGTTGAGATACCAATGGAAACATAAATGATTAGGGGAAGTTGTGTGATGATAAGGGAGGGGTGATTATTAGATGTATAAGGTGGTATGGAGTGACTTACGTGGATTATAATGGAGGATATTTATTATAGAATGGAAAGGGATGTTTATGAATTACTATTAGTGGGATAAAGTGTGTTGTTATTTATGTGATTTTTATTAAAAGGGTGATGATAAGTGTAGGGTGAAATATGTAAGGTCAAATTTTGGTTATTATGGAATTTATTTAATTATGTGGAAAGGTCGGGTATTTATTTGAATTTTGGAGTTTTATGGTAAGTGTGAATGATAGTAAGTGTGTGATTAGTGCATGGTCAAAGTTTTGTTATGGTAAAATGTTGGTTGATTAGAAAAAAGGTTCTATTATTTGTGAAAGATGTGTATAATGGTAAGGGGATGATGTGTGGTCAAGATTTATAAATAGGTGAGAAAATGATGGTTATTTTGATTTTATTTTTATGGGATGATGGAAGGTGTGATTAATGGTAAGTATGTGATGGGGAAGATATGGTCAAAGGTATATGATAGATGTGTATAGTCAAAATCGAGGTCAAAAGGTTGTGGTCAAAATTGATGGATGATGGGTGTATGGTTTAATTATAAGGATTAGTGTGGGGTTATTTATTGGTTAAACAAGAACACTCAAACAATTACAATCATGCAAGCACAATCCTAGCTAGTCAGGTGGGATTGCAACCAAACTATAGCTTGCTTTCAATACCACACATCGAACGGTGGTGCCACAATTGGCTCTCCACCTATGTGCCAATGTGTGATCGGCTAGCGAGTGATCTTGGGAAGTGCGGCCTCCTTGCACTATAGTTCGATATATAGCCAAAAGGGCTACCTAATCTAGGATAATGAACTCTCTAAGGGAGTCCCCGATATACCTTGCAGTACTGTGGGGCCCAAGTCTATGTTGCAAGGATGTTGTTTGAGGCTATGCAATGGGAATTGGAAGTGGAATCCCCTCACTTCATGACTCTTAAAACAAGCAAGCATTTTATTCCAATAAGGACAGAGTCCTTGAATTTATATATGGATACAGGGTGTGTCTACAGAAATAATCAAAATGGAGGTGAAGCCCATGGTCACAAGACCCCTAGGACTGGGATAAGTTGTGGATGTCAATTCCACAAGACGTTAATCCCTAAAAATGAAAAAGGGAAGGAAGACTATAAGCCCCTTTTGATCCTCAAAATCAAGTCCTAGGATGCGAGAGGAGAGCATACATGGTGTCATCTTCGGGTAAAACAAGTCAGAACACGGGGTGTAAAACATGGTTGGACAATACACACAGTCACGAATCCTAAAATTAATGATAAGTTTGTATGGATGGGGCCTTCGACAAGGGGACCTGTAAAACAAAAGGGATTAGTAGTTTGTTTTATACCCCAATGTTCTTGGACCATTCGAGCTACAAAACAAAAGGTGTTAGTAGTTTTAATTAATCAATATCCTACAACCACAAATGTTAGGAAAATACTAAAAAAATATTAAAAGTTGATAGAGTTTTCTTATTCCTGTGATATTCCTACAAAAAGAATGTAAGAACCTGCAAAACACCACTAAAGCACCAAAAAATGGATTAGATTGGTTAGTACTAATGAAAAATATTATCAAGACAAAAGTGCTATTTAGGAAAAGTGCTATTATAGGACAAAATATTAAAATTGACAAAAGTTTCCCCTTCTGTCATGCAAATATTCCTATAAAAGTGACAAAATGCTAAAACCTAAAAAACCTACTAAAATACCAAAAAGTGTGGTTAGTGGATCATGAGTAAAAATGCACAAAGTGTTATCAGGAACAAAAGTGCTAGTTACAAGTCAAACGTGCATTAATTTGAACAAATGTGCACGTTATTACATCAAAAAAGTGAATATTTTACAAAACCATCTCAGAACATGCACTAAAGTAGTGACAAAAAGTGTTGAAGTATAGGCAAATGTGCTAAAGTGTACAAAATGCACTAAACCTGTGTAGTACAAAATTCAGATACAAAAGTGTTGCACTAATCTACCATAAAAGTGTTGGAAGTATAAACAAAACGTTGTAAGTATGAACAAAAATGTGCACTAAACCTGCACAGAGTAAGGTTAAAGTTACAAAAGTGCTAATTGTCTAATAAACACGTTAAAGTATGATACAAAAGTGCCACATGTTTTACAAAAGTGCTAAGTAAATCCCTACAACCACAAAAGTTAGTAATATGCCCAAAACCATTGTTTAGGTCAAAACCACTATTTTGTATACATAAGTGTTGAATGACAGGTCAAAAGTGCTGAAACTGGATGACTGCCATGAAAACTTTGAAATTTCAACGGTGTAAATCTCAAACAAATTTTTTCCAAATTTGGACAACTTGTTTATAATATGAAATGTTACTAAAACCAATTAAAATTTTGGGGGGTAAGCCCCACGGTGGGTGCCAAAATGTAAGCAAAAAAGTGGTGTTAGTGTGAAACTTGCAAACTAGGAAATAAACTAATTCAAATCCTAAACTAACACAACTATCTACCTACCTCAGATTGAGCAAGATAGAAAGAGGGAGAAGATCATATACATGCACTTACCTACAAGTGGAAATCCTCCTTCTTTGATAGCTTGGATGTGCTCAAATGGATGAATGCTTTTGCTTCATATTCATGGATTTAATTTGGCAACGCACTTCCCCTTCTTGAAATGATAAATTCTTGCTTGATTAGAATGCTTAGTGATTGATAGTTTGCTTGGATATTTTGACAACATATACTTGCAATTGTTTCTAAGGTGGTGTGCATGGAGGGTGGCACCACTATTTATAGCTGGAGGAAGGATAAATGGAGGGTTGAGATTGATCCATGTAGGATATGGATCAATGGTGTAAAATGCATGAGAATGAAGAATTCTCTAGAATTAGAAAATTCTAGAGATTGGAAGAACTCTCCATTGAATTAAAAATTCATTGGAAGGAGGCAAATATTTGAATTATTTGAATAAAAGAGGGAAAATAGTAGAGGCTTCTAGAAATAGAAGCCTCTAGATTTAGAGGATCATTTAGCTTGGGATTAGGTGTCATTAATTGTGTTTAGTAGGGTGATTAGATGGAGAGGCTAGGTGTAGAGTAGGCATAGAGTAGGTGGTAGGTGTGTGGTAATTTTAAATTCCTAGAAATAGTTAATAGAGATTAGTTAGTGGGATTTTGAATATTAATGATGTATTAATATGACTAAGGGTAGGATGGGATTTTGGAATGGATAATAAAAATAGTTGGAATATAATAATTAATTATTATATGGTTAGTGATAGGAAAGGGATTACTAATGTAAAATGAATGTGTTATTTACTAAATGATCTATACATTTATTACTGATATCATTGATTCATTTTAAATCATTAAATATGTCGAATGACGGACATAGAACAATAAGGACAACTATATAACGAAAATAACTTAGAGGTATTATTGTACTTATGAAATAAAATGGACTATTCATATTAATTGACAAACTTATGAGATTAAGGACTATGCTTAACGATTAATGAATAGATCAACTCAATGTGAGACATGGTTAGTAAACATATACTTAACGATGAATACTACATTTTCTTAGTTTAATAGAGGAACTAAAGAAAGATAATAACTCATAGAGTTGTTATTAATATTTTTCAAGAAACTAATATCATGTAATGATACATTATAATATGTCGTAAAGAAGAACTTATTTAATTTGTCTTGTATGTGCCAATGGGGTTTGGGTGGATCGGTTAAGTTGGACGGTTGTGTCCGGATCCACCAAGGTTCAAATCCCGCTGGGCACGATCCCTTCGGGGTGGTTTACCGGTGGTGGCGGATGTTGCATCGCCGGTAGGTTGCGGCGGTTTGGTGGTGGCGGGTGTTGCATCACCGATGGTTGCGGCTCATGGCTTCAGTTGGTGGTTCTTGACGGTGGCGTAAATTGCATCGTTGGCATTGGCGGCGGCTGGTGGCTCTTAAAAACAGTAGTGGCGGAAAATTTGCATTGTCGGTGTGGTCTCAATGGCTGCGGTGGTTTGTGTTGGTCTTAATTGTAATATCATGTCTGAGGACATTGTTGTAGGGTGGGGCCCCACTAACCCTCCGGTTCATAGCTCCAGTCAAAAGCGTTTAACGATCAAAAAAAAACAAATTGTCTTGTATGTATAACTTGAGTGAAAAATGAAGGGTGGTTGTTATGTCCCATCATCCTTTTGATAGTGTCCCACCCATTCCAGATTAGGATGGCTTTTGTAAGGGTGGTGATGACGTATTGATGAAAATCTTTACATGGTCACTATCTTTCCCATAAGGATCCTAAAGTGAAACTAATAGGATCCTTTCGATTATTAGGGTGAGTCATGGTTTCTACTTATTTAAAACAAAAACTTAAATTTTTAAACAACGAAATGAGATCCAGTTAACTACATTGAGATAGGTGTGTTGTGACAGGAGATGGGTTTCGTAGGCTAGTGTGTAGTCTCCAAACTAAGTTGCAAGCAATGCTTATAAAATTTGGCCAAAGTAATGTAAATGTTGATTACATTGTATGTTCACCATTTCTTCTTATCAACAATGTCATAACAAGATATCCTTCTGGTTTCACTAATGAGATGCACAAGTTATCATAACCTATAAAAGGTTTAACCAAAATTATACAAGTTATACACACTCAGTTAGAGTGATTAAGAGAGATTGGGATGATCTAGTAAACCCTTACAGTTGCACATGGTTAATGTATGTTATCAAGATGGATTGTAATCATTTAATTATGTTGGATTCAATTGTTGCAGATAAAATCATTGAAGGGATTTCTTATACGTAAGGGGTGTTTTTTTTAATTCCTTTAATTTGGATGAATCATAGCATGGGTTTTACATTTTGGTATCAAAGTTGTATGTTTATTGATTTTTGGACTTAATGGATTCATAATGTTAACACAATATTCTATATTTGTTCAACAGGATACGATTGTTATAAAAAGGGAAAAGAATGAGGTTGGAAACAATTAAACAAGTGTTGAAGGTTCAACATCCCAAAAGTTAGATGAAATACTAACAATCCTTCAGGACACCAAAAACCGGATACCTACCTTGGAGCTGTAGGTGATGGGTGAGAATAAAGAGGAAGGACTTGAGGTAGAACAAATTGTAGCAAATTAGGAAGAACATCCAGATCAACCTAATGTTGAAAACCTACAAGGGAATAAAATATTTCACTTTGTTGTTGAATTGTCAAGGGATATTAAACGGATCAGCCCACCCAAGTTTGATGGAAAAAATTTGGGGGATAGAGTTGAGAATTTGTTGAGTGAGATGGGAAAATATTTTGAAATAAGGGGATTTTCATAAGAAACCAAGGCAATTCAAGGTGCTTTCCAGCTCTCCAATGAAGCATCTTCATGGTGGGATAAACACAAGATGGAGTTGGAAGTTGATATTGCTAACATCACTTAGGATCAGTTTAATTTTTGCTTCTATCAACATTGGTTGCCTCTGTTGTACTTTGACCAAAATTTATATGAGTTTCAAAATTTAACTCAAGGTAAACTAAGTGTGGTAGAGTAATGGGAACGTTTCACCAAGTTACTAATATACGTACCTTGGTACTATAAAGATGAAAATTTAGAATTCATAAATTTATCTTAGGGTTAAAACCAAATATTAGGGGAGAAGTAGATATGCATGGACCATCTATTATGAAAGAAGTGTTCCAAAAAAACCATTACACAAGAACAGAAACTACAAAAAAATTCATCTCATAGAGAGAAAACGTGTAAGAAGAGTTTCAACTCACCTTCACCATTAGCTCTTAGAAAAACATGGTGAAGAAGTTGGGCAATAAAATGAAGAATGCTAGAAATAATGTAACAACTACACCTATTGCAAATACAAGGAGAAATGGCCATAAAAGTGATGCAGTTAATGAAAAAAAAATTGAGAGGAAATGGCATGTTGCTGGATGTTTTAAAAGTGATGGTGACCAATATGCTAGTAATTTTCCCCAAAAGAATTAGGGGAACAATCAGAAGAAAAGGATTCGTGTTACAGTGGCTAACCACCAAGCTAAGAAACAAGCTACTCCTATTGAAGTGCTAGGTAAGTTATACGGACTTCTTGTTACTATTTTATTTGACACAGGTGTAACCGGGTGCTTTATTGATAGTAAGTTAGCTAGAAATATATATAAGAAAGCTGGATATATGGAAAATACATTGACTTTACAATATGGAAATGATGATATTCATATGATAGACCAATGTCTATTTGATACAGCATTGGAATTAACTAGTTTTACCACTAAACTTGACTCATAAGTGACTCCCTTAGTGTCTTATGATATTATTATAGGAGTGAATTGGCTATCCAAACACAAGGCAACATTAAAGTGTTTTGAAAAATGAATAGAATGTCTAGATGACAAGAAGAAAACTGTAGACACAAAATAACGCACTACATTTCTAGGTCTTAAACACATATTAGCATTCATATGATTCCTAGGAAAGAAAGCTAGTGGTTGAAAACTATCTTTGGCCTCTTTTATGTGTATCTTGCTTCCTTTTTGTTCTTACACACCCTACTGCCCATTCGGTACTTTACTTCTTTATCTTTTATGGCTCCAAACACCAACACCCAGCCAGGACAGTAGCGCCTAGGCACTCCTATCCCCTTTGGATGCCCTTGGCATTTTTCTATCTTACTCACTTCTTTTAGGTATCTTTTATATTTTGGGAACCTTTTATAATTATGGGTCGGCCTTCCAGTTGTCAATTATGAAATCCAAACAAGAGAATCATATAAATATATAGCTATGTGTTCAAAATAAAGGACCAATCTCTAAGCATTACTACTATCACCTAAGCTTGAAAGCAATTCAATGCATCCATCTATCATCCATTCAAGGGAAAAGGGAATGCATTTTTTCATACACTGCATAGGAAAGGGGGATTTCACTCTATTACATCCACACATGTTATACTTTGCTACATTCTAGATCTAGCCTGTTATCAAGTGCATCTTACACTAGGGCATCCTAGGGCATAATCCTTACACACACTCACAAGAACTATATGGATTCTGAGATGTAGTGTAGTGCTCGATCGTAAGTTCACTCTGTCGAGTGACCGTTTGGGTCATTTTGACTCCCCATATTGCATCTTTATTTTTTTGGATTTGATGTGGTTTTATGGGTTTTGTAGATGGATTTCTATTTTACAGGTTATAGGTATCTTCTGCAATCAAGGAGCAACATACAAGTGATCAATAGGAACCATTTGTGACACCTGTGTGACATTGTGAAAATTAGGTTCTAACCATTTTCGCAGTCATGCACGCCTAGTAGTGGTCTCTAGCACCCTTGCCCTAATCCAGACACCCATGTCCAACATCTCCGTGAGCTCCTGAATTTATCCTAAGCATTGACGACATTGTTCACCTTCAGTTCAACAATTTTCCCAGTCTGCACCAATCCCAGATCAAGTGTAAATTAACTAAGTCACCTTTTCTATATCTCTTACTTAGGGTTTTTACTTTGTATGCTTTATTGGTTGTGTCATACTGTACTTAGTAGTTGTATATCATATTTTACGTTCAATTACTCTAAAATTAGGGTTCTACAAAATCTTATTTTTCTAAATCATTTGGTGAACCCATCCATTTGAACCCAACCTTGTTTTTAGGAATTTTTGCAATATTTCTATCACAACTCAATCTTATGCACCCTTTACTGATGAAGACATTCATGATCTTAATGCTCATCTTTTTTAACATCCTCAAGATCTAGATATTCCCATATTCATTACTCGTAAGGAGGCCACCAACCTAGTTGAGCTTAACCCTCCCACCTCTAATGTTTCTTCCATTCCTATTGTAACACAACCTCCCTCTACTACCATTCCACCTAAATTTGTTATTCCTACTTACATTCCTACTCTTACCAACCATTTCACTCTACCTCTTACTTCCCACACATGGCAAGTCTCTTCCTATGGCACTCAAGACTTAGCTTCTCTATATCAGAATCTCCAAGTTCAAATTTGTCAACTTCAGCTAGTTACTTCTCGTACATCTCCATCTCTTGAATCCTCCTTGGTCCTCCATACCCCTTTCACACCCACCATTTCTGATTATGCACTTCCTCCCAAATTTTTCACCCCTAATCTTCCCACCTTTAATGGCCATGGTGACCCTCAAAAACATCTTACATCCTTTCATGTGGCATGTCTTGATTATGTGGATGATCATACTTTACTTGCTAAGCTATTTCCTAGGATCTTACAATATTGTACCATGTGTTAGTTTTACGATCTACATGTTCACTCGATAACATATTTTACGCATTTAGCCAATGTTTTTCTTGCACATTTTTTAATTAATATCGGTTCTAAAGTATCTTATGCTCAACTTACACAAATTAAACAAGGATCTAATGATTGTCTATTTGGCTATGTGTTGTGTTACAAGAACAATTTAGCTAAGAAGACCAATGTACTTGTTAATTCTGAATTACAAGATATTTTTGTTCGAATTATCTTATCTCCATTGCAAGAGAGTTTTATCTTTTAAACCTCTCCCTCATTTTATCAACTATTTCATATGATTAAGTTATGAGAAAGAAAACTCGTATCTATGGGAAAACTCAAATATCATGATTCATCTTCATCTTCTAATCGTTTTCAAGGAAAATCTACTTTCAAGTGATCTTCTAAGCCCACTGAAGCAAAAGCTACTATTAACAATGTTTCTAATCCTAAAATGCTTTAATTGAAACCTCCAAAGCATACATTTACTAAATTTTCTTATGATCCTTGCATTCTATTGCCACAACTTATCGAAATTAATCTTATTACACTTCTACCACCGCTCAATCTTGATCCATCCCACCCCCATGGCCATAATTATGACGAAAAGGATAAATGTGACTATCATCAATGTGTTGGGCATTCCAGTGATCGATGTTTTAAACTTAACCATCACATTCAAGATCTTATTGACAACAATACAATTGAGCTCCCTAATCCATTGGCATCTAAGTCGGTCAATGAAAATAACAAGCTAAAAAATTACAATAACACATTGCCTAAGCATGACAAGAAAGTTGTTGATTCTTCTATTAATCATGCATATCATGATGTGCCTCCTCCTTCATCGAGGCCTCTTGATTTACTAGTTGCTACTAGTTATGCATCTCCACCACTCATTATATTCTTATATCATGATTATCATGTTACTTTTTCTTTTGATTCATTACACATCAATGCTTCTATTGGATCTAATGTTGTCAATAACATGATGATCTATCCATTGGCTCATATCAGTGTGTTCTCTATTGCACTCCTCATAGTTATCAAATGTCCACTCTCTAATATTTCATATCCAATTCCTAAATTTTATGGTTACAATATGCTTCCAGTTACAGTTGGACCTCTCACCATGTTTTTCCATTTGTTATGACATACTCTTAGGTCTTCCTTGGCTTCGTGTCACCTAAGCCATGCCCTCTATGAATCATTTGTGCCTCAATTTTATTTATAATAAGTAAGTTTTCACTCTCAAAGGAGTTCCACCATGCACACCATTGCCTCAGCCACCTCTTGAGGACGTCCTTCCACTTGTTGCAACATCTAGGCCCCTTGGGCCTCTCAAATCTAAGGCACATTCTGCACTTAGCTCTCCCATTTTCATAAGACCTAATTCTCAACCTTGCCATCCTCATTGGTCCACTAGTCCATCTCATCGGCCTAATTCCCCTACTTAGGCAACCCCGTCACATATGTTCTCATCAGGGAAAATTTTAGTGGCGAATATTCGTAATATGGCGAATATTCCATTTTTGAAAATTTTGAAAAGGCAAATTTTTTGGCACGGGTCAATGACCTGTTCGCCTAAAAATTACACTTTAATTTTTTTAGGGGTCGACTTCGCCTACCCTTGAAAAATATCCCCTATATAAACCTAGATTATTCGCCAGGTAGAACACTTCTACTTCACATTTTTCAACAGTATGATATATCCCGTATTATAGACACGTGACAAGGGGGTAAGTTATTGACGCGTGACAAGGAGGGTTTGCAGACAAGGAGATACTGCAGATATTGATGCATAGTAGATGCATGACAAAGAGTTTGTTGACGAGTGACATGGAGATTTTTTTGATGAGCAAGAAGAGGGCATACGCTACAGACGTGCGACAGGATATTTGTTGTCGCACGTCAAAAAATACATTGACGCGCGTCAATAAACCTCATTGACGCGCGTCAACAGACCTCATTGACGCACGTCAACAACCTTGTTGACGCTTGTCAATGAGGGTTATTTGTTGGCGTGCTACATTGATGGATAGTTGACGCGCGACAAGGAGGTACAACAGATATTGACGCATAGCAGATGCACGACAAAGAGTTTGTTGATGCGTGACACGGAGATTTTTTGATGAGAAAGTAGAGGTCGGAGGCTGTAGACGCGCGATAGGAGATTTTGCTGTCATGCATCAAAAAAATGCATTGACGCGCGTCAACAGACCTCATTGACGCGCGTCAACAACCGTAATGATGCACGTCACTGAGGGTGAGTTTGTTGATGCACGAAATAGAGATTTTTTCTGAAAGCATCCTCAGTGACACGCGTCAACAGACCTCAGTGACGCACGTCATTATGGTTGTTGACACGCGTCACTGAGGTCTGTTGACGCGCATCAATGCATTTTTTTGACGCGCGACAGCAAAATCTCCCTTCGCGCGTCTGCAGCCTTCTGTCGCAGCACTTGACAATCAGGTGAAACTTTTTCATACAACCCCCAAAAAAATTGCCTTCCTGCGAAACCGGTTCCGGGGATATTCGCAGGGATTCTCCACCTCCGATTTCCAAGAGGTCTCTTAAAATGAACCCTGGTTCTCATCACCTCATAGGTCTCCTTCGCATAGGTGTTCGTCACCTCCTAGGCATCCTTCACATAGGTGTTCATCACCTCGTAGGTCTCCTCCATATAGGTGCTCATCACCTCCTAGGTATCCTTCATATAGGTGTTCATCACCTCCTAGGTCTCCTTCACATAGGCACTTATCACCTCCTAGGTCTTCTTCAAACAGGTTCTGATCACCTCCTAGTTCTCCTTTATTGATCTGAAAAATGATTTTTACCCCCTGGGTACCATTTTAAATATTTTGGATACTTTTATCAATTTACCAGAGATGTCATTACTGATTTTAAGAAGTAAATTCTGATTAAATTAGTGATTTAAAAATTTGAAATGAAAATCAAGGATTAAAAACAACACCAAAAATTTATAACGGAGTTCACCCAACTAGGGCTACATCTCTAGATTCTCAATAAGAGAATAGATCTATTTAACATCCAATGAAGTACAATAACCCTTTAATAATGAAAAATAGATCACAAAAACCTACAAATGGGTTGATCTCATACCTCATAGAACTCTACAATCTGACCAAACACGTTCCCAAGTCAATCCACGACCCCTATAGTGTCTTCGTAATGTGATCCTCCTGCAAATGTGATATAAAATCAGCTACAAATGGATCATCCTCATAATTACATGAAAACCAATTACATATTTGGAATCCTTATAGAATTATGGGCAACTTTCATTTTTACACCATGGAAAAATTCTACATCTAGGTCCTCCAAATTGGGGTTGAAATCAAACTACTCCTTAAGCCTTGTGGCTCTACACAGGCATGTGTTACCATTCAAATATAATGAGCTCCTTTTATATTCTATGGCTCATTGGTGGGGTATGTTGACTTTAACATGGTTGGTGGGTGGTTCAAATCCCACCACCAACTCCACCACCTTTTCCAGATTCTCATGGATTCACACACCCACTTTGCAGTTTACATAATGCTTTGCCTTTTTAATTATTTTCACTACATGGCTTACCCTTATTGGTCACTTCATGGGCACATGGGTCTTCATCTTGGCAGGGAGGAGACTGGTTTTATTTTGGACTACCATCCATATCCTCCTCGTGGCTCGTACATTGGTGGCAAAGATTATTCCGTTGTCCCACATGCATGGGAGGGTAGATTGGAGGAGCCTTTTAATAGGCTTGGCCGACCGGATTTTTCATGGCTTGGACCACATTTGGCATTTTTCTGACAGTTTATTCACTGTGCATTGGAATCTTCACTGATTCATGGGCCGAGCTATGCATGGTTTGTTGTGCATTGGGAGGATGTATCGCCACTTATAATGTGGAATGGGCACGGTTTGGGCCGAGTCATTTTACGGTGTTGAGCTATGGAACATGGAAACCTTCCACGAGGCATTGCCACATTGAAACATAGGCCGAGCTAACTTCGATTCATCTCGAGCTATGGGTTGTGCACACCAAGGTAGGAAATAAGGCTATAAAGCCATAAACCCGAACAATATTGTCAACTCGACTCGATGGGGATTTGACCACCCCACCGAGATATCAAAATAACTCACTCAAGATCGATCACAACCATGTAATGTAATATGGCATATAACATCAAAAATTGATAACGACGATATAATAAGTCGGCAAAGACACCCCTCTTACTAAAGAGTGTGTTGAACCTAGCTGAGGGTCCCTGACCAGAAAATAGTGGGGCCCACCAATTTTTCATTTTTCGAAGATTGGAGGTGATCACAACGTGAACTTTCACTTTCCACCTTTTTCCAAATGACATGTGTCAATGCGTAACTCACTTGCTCACCCCCTGTCGACCAATTTCCCAACTTGTACTTTGACTGACCATGACATGAGCGTATGAGCTCTGTTTTCCGTGTTCCACCTATCATCGAAAAGCTCTCAAAACACTATACCACTTGGTCATAGTTTAGGAATATTTAGGGAACTCTCTTACGTCCCAAAATTTCCTCCAGATCATTTATATAGGTTTTCACCACCTCCTACATCACATATGTGTCATTCATTGATGCATCATCACTCTCATACACCACTGGTCTTAGAGCATTGTCACACACCTTTATCTCCTTGGACATTAGGTGGAGGCCCCTTGCCCTTCACTCTCATTAGATATTTTATGCCTCATCACACACTTGGGGGGATCATCACACTTACTCCCATCCTAATACTATCAATTTTCTATCATTCTTACTATTATGCTCCATGTTTTATACTTCTTATTTCTAAGCACTCATACACACCTTGTATCATCATTAGCCTATAACACACTCTAGTTCCATAGTTCATACTCGATTGTTAAGGGTCTAAATCTGAAATACAACTTACCACATTCACATTTCATTCTCTATGCTTCACAATTTATCTTTCTAGCATACACTTTCAAACCATTTCCTGATGACACACTCTTTTTCTATGGTTCATTCTTTATTTTTGAGGGGTCTTTTGTAAATGGAGCTCATTTCATACATAACTGTTGGGGGGCATGTTGCTCTTACCATCACTCATAATTTATATACGATTCCATTCCACTCACTCGCTACATTTGTATATCTTGGTTGCACTTATTATTTCTTACTTATACTACTTACATGACACACTTTGCTTACTATGTTAGCCAAATATTTTGTATGTCATTATCTTTCTATATACACATGCGTGTTCACTTGGTCTCTAGTGGTGAATGCAGATCTTAACGGTTCTTACATGCTATAATGATGCTTAGCATTGTACCTTTTACCAGTCCCACCGAGGCTCTTAGGGGCATCTACATTTCCTACTCTCATACATTACAAGTGTTATTCTTTCATTTTTAATTTCTAACATATTAATTTCCATTGTTACATACATGTTTTGACATACTTTTTATCTTTATAACATGCTATTGGGTGATTCATGTGTAGCATTTAACTTGTAGGGCTATTTTTCACCATGGTTTTCTGACACAGCTTGCTTGAATTTGTTTGCTATAGTATTCCATTGTTTGGGGGCTATGCCCTATGTCTTATTTGATCATTACTTATATTTTTTTGGCCGCTTAGGCCCTGATTGTCTTGTGACATTATGAGTGATGTCACATGTATGAAAACCATTTTTTGTGTTCTACTTTTTTTGCACACTTACTTGATTATATTTTCTTCTATTACATGCCTTGATTATTCCTTTTTCTGCTAGCACATGTTACTAGCCTTCTTGTTTACAAGTGCCTTGGTTTCTACCATGCACATCCCCTCCCCCTACAGGGATACAATTTCATATCAACATTGGGTCCTCTCTTTTGGTTTGCACACTCATATAGTCATCGTATTCACCCTAAATCAAGGAGGCATATATTGGGTAAACAAATCACCCCATACAACGACTCATAGCTATAACACAACATAGTAAAACACAACATAGAATTGGCACAGATTATAGTTACAGCACTGACCCAAAATATGACTTAGGTCCTTAGCACAACATAGACACCAGTACCTAGCATTAGACAGTAGCACATGGGTGCTCTGCCCTCCCCTGGGTGCCTATGTCTTGGGGAAGGTATAGTCACTCTCTCAGATCATCACAGTCTACAGCAGTTCACATAACAATTTTTATAGTAAAGGCATAGTCCTCCAATAGCAGAATGCATTCTATCTCCATTTATATCAAAATAATCAGTACAACTCAAACAATCATGATAGCAGGAACAAAATAGGGACATGCCATCTACAATGGTGTTTATTGGGAAGAATCATAGAAGGAGAGTAATAATAGACGTCTCTCCCCAACACTTTCTCATTGGCATGAGATCACCTGAAAAACTTGCACTTGGCATGAGATCTCCCCAAAAACTTGTACTTGGCATGAGATTTCCTAAAAAAACTCTCTCTACACAACATTTCAGGACATTTTTATATCCCTTTACACTTTTATACATCAGGTGCACAATTTCCTGTACACACTTTTTACATACTTATGCAAATTTTTCATATACATGACTGTAACTACTCTTTCATTCTTCTTTTGTAGGTTCATCCTTAATATGCAACAAGAAGCAACCTACAATAATGAATTCAAGCACAACAGGTACAAATCAGCATATATGCTTCACCCCTAGGGTCACTTTCCTTTCTTGCTCTCCACGCTTCACTTTTCTCTTCAACGTGTTATTGCAATCACACTCTATAGGAACAAAAGGTGCGCATCTTCTAACTACTTTATATTATCGAGTATTTAATCAACAACATAAAGTGGGAACAAATGTAGACACAAAATCATGTACTTGGATACATTTATAGGTCCTAAACACATACTAGCATTCATATGATTCCTAAGCAATAAAACTAGTGGTTGAAAATTATCTATAGCCTCTTTTCTATGTTTTTTGCTTCCTTTTTGGTCTTACACACCCTACAAATGAGTCAAGACTTTACTTCTTTATCATTTATGGATCCAGAAACCAGCACCCAGCCAGGACAGTAATGCTTAAGAACTCTTGTCCCCTATGGACGTCCCTGACCCTTTTCTATTTTACTCATTTCTTTTGGGTCTCTTTTATCTTTTGGGAATCTTTTATACTTATGGTTCATCCTTCCTATTGTCAATTACAAAATTCAAATAAGGGAATCATATAAATACATAGCTATGTGTTCAAAATAAAGGACCAAGCTCTAAGCATTACTACTATCACTTAAGCTTGCATCCTAAAGGCACCTAAAGCACTTCAAGGCATCTATTTAAGGGACAAGGGACTACATTTTTTTCATACTTTGCATAGGAAAGGAGAAGTTAATTTTATTCCATCCACACATGATATATATTGCTATATTATAGATCTAGCCCGTTATTAAGTGCATCTTGCACTAGGGCATCCTAGGTTACAATCCTTACACACACTCACTAGAACTACATGGATTCTGAGATGTAATACAGTGCTCGGTCATAAGTTCACTCTGTCGAGTGACTGTCAGGGTCAGTCCAACTCCCCATATTATATATTTCTTTTTTTGGATTTGATGTTGTTTTGTGGGTTTTGTAGGTGGACTTCTATTTTGCAGGTTACATATATCTTCTGCGATCAAGGAATGACATACACGTGATCAACAGGAACCATTTACGACACATGTGCGATACTTTGAAAATCAAGTTCTGACCATTTTCACAGTCACGGGCACCCATTAGTGGTCTTTGGCACCCAGGCGTCCCTGCCCCAATCCAAGCACCCATGTTCGACATCATCTGTGAGCATTGAATACATTGTTCACCTTTTGTTTAATAGTTTTCTCAGTTTATACCAGTCTCAAATCAAGCGTAAATCAGCTAAGTCACCTTTTATATATCTCTTGTTTAGGGTTTTTTTCTTTGCATGTTTTATTGCTTGTGTCATATTATAATTAGCATCTGTATATCATAGTTTACATTTAGTTACTCTATAATTAGGGTTTTACAAAAGCTTATTTTTGTTAAATCAAAAATAACTAGCATTCAGGTCATTAAGAGAGATTTCAAAGTTAGACAAATGTCTGCAATGCAGCTTAAGAAAGCTAAAAACAAAGTATGCATGTTGTATGTAATCAAAATTTATGATTTTAATGAGAAAGGTAAGAGTTCCTTGGAGGATTTTCCATTGTTACAAGAGTACAGGGATGTTTTTCTTGAGGAATTACCTTGACTCCCTCCTAAAAGTTAGTTTTACTTTACCATTGATATCAAACCTGGAACTAAACTGATATGAAAATCACCATACATAATGACAACTACATATTTAGTTGAACTGAAAGCACAACTTCAAGAAAAATTGTCTAATTGACTGATTTCACCAAGTTTTTCTACTTGGGGAGCACCGGTCATTTTCATTAAGAAGAAAGATGGAACGTTAAGACTATACAATGATTATTGCATGCTTAACAAAGCTAAAATAAAGAATAGATATCCTTGTCAATGATTGATGACATTTTCGATCAGATGAGAGATGTATTTGTTTATTCAAATATTGATTTACGATATGGTTATTATCAGCTAAGGATAAAGTATGAAGGCATTCATAAGACAACATTCAGAACAAGATATTGGCATTATGAGTTTACTATGTTACCTTTTGGACTCACTAATACACCTACTGCATTTATGAATCTTATGAATAATATTTTTCCAGAATACTTAGATAAATTTTTGTTGGTTTTTATTCATGGTATTCTGATTTATTCAAAAAAACATATAGGAACACAATAAGCACTTGAGAATAGTGTTATTTGTGCTTAGAAAAAGGAAACTATATGGTAAGATTTCAAAATGTTCTTTTTATCATAACAAAGTGTAGTAACTTCAACACATCATAAACAAATATGGGATCTCAGTTGACCCATCAAAAATCAAATCCATTATTGAGTAGCCAGTACCCAAAAACGTATATGAAGTAAGAATATTTATGGGGTTGGCTGGTTACTACATAAAACTTGAAAAATATTTCTCAAGAGGGGCTAGACCAATAACTTTGTTACAGAAAGATGATAAGAAGTTTCTAGGGACTGATAAATGTGAAAATACATTTAATTTTTTGAATGAAAAGCTTATAACATCACATGTATTGAAATTTCCTAATCCCAATGGAATCTTTACCATGGTAACTGGTGCCTCAAGTGAAGTTTTGGGTGGAATACTTCTACAAAATGATCATGTAATTACTTGTGAGAGTAATAAACTAAAGGTACTTGAGAAAAACTATGCTCCCCACAACTTAGAACTTGTTTCCATAGTTCATGCCTTATAAATTTGGAGGCATTACCTGCTAGGAAAGTAATTTGAACTGATCCAAAACAAACCATTTGGGGCTGAAGTATATCTTTACAAATCCTAATTTGAACGCAATACATAGTAGGCGGCTGGAATTTTTGTCTCAATAAGACTTTAACATTATTTATATCAAAGGAAAGGATTAACCGTTTCTCTGTATGTGTACCAAGTCGCAGGAAGCATATTTTTGCTATTATGACCCTCATTATTAACATAGTTCAAGGAAGAATTCAAGAAACAACTACAAACTAATCTATATTATCAACATATGATAACTGCAGAAAATACAAATGATAAGAGATATGAAGGTTTTAATTTTGATAATGAAGGATTCTTGAGATATGAAAATGGAGTCTATGTACCTTTAGATAATGATCTAAGAATGAAATTTATGAAGGGATTTCATGATGTATGAACCGTACTCCGGGTATCTAGGGGTAGTGAAATTGTTGGTTGATGTAAAACAACAGTACATTTGGAAAGAAATAAAGAAGGATATGTCTGAATTATGTTACTCATTATTTGGAATGTCAACGTGTGAAAGTAGATTACTTGCATCTTGTTGGTCTGTTGTATCCTCACAACATTCTGTATTACAAAATGAAATAGGTAATCAACATGGATTTTGTGTAAGTAATGTCATTATTAAAGAAAAAACATGACATGATTTTGGTAGTGGTTGATAAACTAAACAAAGTAGCTCACTTCATACTGGGAAATCTAAAGAATGATTCCCCAGTACTTGCAAAATGGTTCAGTGCATGAAATTTTTCAATTGCATGGAGTTCCAAAATTGATCATTTCAGACATGGATCCTTGGATGACCTATAGGTTTTGGAAAAATTTAAAATTTGCATTGGGAACAAAACTAAACTTTAGTTCAGCCTACCATTTCAAGACAAATTATCAAACATAAAGAGTTAACCAGGTTATGGAGGATATGCTCAGAATGGATTATATATATTAGCAGTAGAAATGGGAGGAATATTTGTCATTAGTTGAATTTTTCTATAATAACAGTTTACCATTCTTCGTTGAAAATGACTCCATTTGAAGAATTATATAATAGAAAGTGTAGAACTCATATTAGTCAAGATAACACAAAGGACACAGAGGTAGTGGGCTCAGAGATGTTGACTTAAATAAAAAAGCAAGTAAAGCTCATATTGTGAATGGTTGAAAAAAAACAGCTGATAGGTCAAAAAATGCTACACTGATTTAAAAAGAGTTGATAGAAAATTTGAGCAAGGGGACAAATTCTTTTTTAGGCTAAAGCCAAAAAAGACCTCCATTTTGTTTGGCAATGCTACCAAATTGTCACTTAGATATGTGGGACCTTTTGAAATCCTTGAAGTTATAAGTTTGGTGGCATATAAATCAGCATTACCTCAGACATTTTCTAGAATGCATGATATTTTTCATATTCCTTTGCTTTAAAAAGTATTTTTCAGATATAACACATGTCATAAATTGGAACTCGTTATAGGTTCAAGACCCAGGAATCGTCATGGTTTAACAAATCTGATTGCTGGAAACTTGAAGGTTACAACTCAAAAATCATGATATTGCTCAATGCATGGTCCATATCGGAGAAGCGCCATGGATCTATTGGTTTGAATAATGCATGGGTGAATGATGTGATACGTGCAACCTCTGATATCCATAGACAAATAGAAAGCAGGTATTTAATGACTTGTTATTACAAAAATACAAGAGTTCTAAATGCAATAACATTGTAATAGCTCCATTATTCAATTAACAATCCTCAATTTTATTGTATTTATGTCATTATACTGATGTAAGCACAATTCACACATCAGGTGGTTCATGTGCAACATCCTCATAGCATCGATATGAATAAATAATCACTAAATAGATACGATGATGAAGGGTAGAGGTAACTCCAAACAACTAGTTAACGATTAACTCCCCACATACTCATGAATGCTTTTATGATTGAAGATGGAAAAAATTGGTACAACTATGAAATGCCATATCCCATGAGTTTAGGGACAACCAGGTCTGATTTCCTCTTTATCATTTTCTCTATGTCTTATTCATCGCTCCAGTCCCTCTTCCTATGTGTTCTCCCCTAATCACAATGGCCATGATGCACATCTAAAGGAAATATAACAGTGAAAAAAATGAAAGTGGGTTCTGGCTACAAGGCTTGATGAGGTACCCATGTACAATGAAAACTCTTATAAGATAGAGGAAAAATAGAAAACCCAATGGGAAAAATCACCCCCCCCCCAAAAGAGAGACAAATTATAATTGAAGAAGGCTAGAAGGCCCCTCCGAAGATGATGAATTTGTTGATCTGGATAAAATAATTAAGTCCCGGCAATACCCAGGTACATAAAAAGATGAAATGGGAAGAAATAAGATAACTCGATAAGAATCCAAAATTAGATGAGGACCTGATAAATAATCTCCAACAAGTAGAACTTGATCCAAATATCACCGTCCAATAAGCAAAACTGCATGAAAAATATGTCCAATATTGTTTTAAAAACCATCAGTTGGCCAAATGGGCACAAAAAAACAGAGGACAAAGGCAGCACTTCAGAGGAATGGAGAAGTTGTGTGAACATGCCAAGCTCAAATAGTATTATGGGAATCCACAACTGCTACAAGGAAGATACAATGATCCTCAATATGGTTCTGGCAATAGGTGCCTTTTTAGATACCCATTTACAATGCATGTACAAAATTCTTCTCAAGAGAAACACATACATTAAATTTGCTTATTGAATAAAGAAGAAACGAAACAAATAATTCATAATGGGGGGTTTGGTCTCCTACCAAACTGGGACCCACCCTCTGGTCTTCAAAATATATTTCCAGAAAAAGAACCAAGTGATCATCGTCTTCTTCATCATCAATTGCAAAAATCCTCCCAAAATGTGGCACTTTATAACTTAGTGCGTTTTACAATATAAATAGGAATAATGCATGGTAAATTTAAAAATATGAACTTTTGTAAAAGACAACGCTCAATTCCAAGCTACCGATCAAAAGATATTACAATAATGATTTCCCATAAATAAGGCCTATTTCAAATAATATTGAACTCGATCATTAAAAATTTCACTAGATGAGGGTGAACATAGCCTTCCAAAAAATCATTGGAATTGGCATGGAATTTAGATTATAATGGTTTAATCTGTGAGGGGATATTGGCCTCCTACAAACTTGGGCCTCACACTTCCTCTTCATCAAGCGAAGATGCAAGCTTAATTAAACACGTGATTCCTTTTAATGCATTTTTTTCAAATGAATTTGTTTTCCAAAAAACCAAATAATGTTAGGTTTTGAAATGTCTTTAGAGTCAAAATTGGAAATAATTGCAATAAAATAAAATACCATATTAGCTTGGGCACGTTGGAGTCTGAAGACAGCTTACCAAGGGTCGTTTTTATCATACCAAGTGTAAAAAAAAGGGAAAAATTGAATTTTTACACTGTCAAGAAAGGGAATACGCCTCTCAAATGGTATATAGAGCTCCTGAAACCATAGAAAAATCCCCTAAACAAAAAAAATCCCTTCTATACTACAAAAACGTGGCTCTAAATTGTAAAAACACCCCTTCAAACTGCAAAAATGTGGCTCCAAATAACATAAACTCCCTTCACACAGTAAAAACACCCTTCACATAGCAAAATTGCCACTCCAAACTTCAAATAATAACCTCAAATGAAATTAAACTTTTAGAATAATAACTAGACAAGCTCAATACTAGCTCACCTCTAATACCATATCAGAGAATCACCACGGATCTACTTGTTCAAAGAATGCATAGGTGAACGATGCAAGACATGAATTATTCGAGGACAAAACAAAGCAAACATATAAGACTGAAAATTACAAAAATACAAGAGAGGTAGTTGCAATAACTCATAAATACTTCCAACTCAATACAATCCTCCATATATTCCATAGGATAGAGTGATGAAAGTCAAGTACATATATGTTGTGAATATGCAACCTCCTCTTAGATTAGTGGGAATAACTCTCACTAACTGATACTAGAAGTAGATTTGACTCCCAACAACTAGTAAGCTAACTTAACATGGCTAGTAATCTAACTCAACATAAATGGTACACCTAAGTAAGCATATCCCATGAGTGTAGGGAAACTCCAAGTGAGGTGGAATATCCCGAGTAGGATAATATATATAAAGTGAGGAAAATAAATCCTACACTAACAGTCTAAAGGGACCAATATCTTGACAATGAAATAAATCTTGACAATGAATATTTGAAAATAATATTTGACACATACACTTTACACATAAACAATACGGTGCTTATGTATTTTATTAATATCAAAATGAAGCATTACAAACAAATAAGCTACAATATTTATAGATATTGGACAACTTCTATTTCATCCACAATATATGAAAACAAATCACCTAATCTGAGAAAATATGCAGGAATAGCATATTTCCCCTAACTGCCCCTATTTCTCCTCATGGAAATCATCCAGGAACAAAATATGCAAGATAGAACATGATCCCACAAACATAGGGATGATAACACTATCACTTAGTTAACTAACAACTAAGGATAACTAATACCTATTGACATAAGTTTAAAGTATTTAAATTAAATATTTTATTATTACATTTATTCAAATATCAACTAATGATGAATTAAGCTAAGTTTTATTCCTAACATTCCCCCCCTTAATTTAGCATAGTCTCAAGTGAACATGAGAGGAATTCTCTAAAACCCTCAAATTTACCTCAAGCAAGTGACTTTGTGAAGACATTTGCACACTACATATTTGTTAGAAAATATTGGAGTTGGATGTTGTTGTTCTGAACATGTTTGCAAATGAAATATACCTACACCTCAATGTGTTTGGTGCGCTCGTGAAAAATTGGATTCCAAACAATTTTTACCACTCCTTCGTTATCAACATGTAGGATAGTTGGATCTTTTTGTGGTATTCCTAATCCTTCAAGTATACATCAGAGCCATATCGCTTCACAGATAGCTCCACCTGTAGCATGATATTCTGATTCTATGGAGGATCTTGAAACACAAGTCTGCTTCTTACTCCCCCGTGATATCGGTCTAAATCTCAAAAATAATACAAATCCTGAAGTGGATTTCCTATCATCTATGTTTCCTACATGATATGAATCTGAATATCTTGTCAAGAAGAAGTTATTCTTCTTCTTGTATTCTAGGCCATAGTCCATAGTTCCTCTAATGTACCTCAGTATCTGCTTTGTGACTTTCCAATGAAAAACCCTTGGTTCTTACATGAACCGTGAAAGATAGCTGACTACATAGTTGATATCCAACCTAGTTTAAGTCAAGTAGATGAGAGTCCTGATCAACTGTTGATAGAGAGTTACATTTACTTGTGGTGATGAATCTGTTCAAGACAATTCAAGTCTTGTCTCCATAGGTGTGGAAAATGGCTTACAATCCATCATATTTAATTTCTCGAGTGTTGTCTTGGTGTATTTCAATTGTGACACAAAGATATGATTTCATCTTTTCCAAAATTCAAGTTGAAGATAATAATGCAGAAGCCTGAGATCGGTCATGTCGAATGATCGTGTTAGATTTTTCTTTGTTGATTCAATCATCCTCATTAATCCTCTAGTGATGACTAGATCATCGACATATACTACAACGATCACTATCTCCCCCCCTTTCTTTTTGAGATAGAGATTAGGATCGTATGGAATCATGTTGAATCCATGTTGAATGAAATGCTCGTCGATTTTTATGTACCATGCCCTGGGAGACTGCTTTAGACCATATAGTGATTTTATGAGTTTACATACCTTTTCCTCTTTACTTGGCATGACAAAACCTTCTGGTTGAGTCATGTAAACTTATTCTTGAAAATCACCATTGAGAAAGGCACTTTACACATTCATTGGTGTATTTTCCAACCAAATTGTGCAGCTAGAGAAAATATTAACCTGAATTTTTTTATCTTAGTTGTGGGAGCAAAAGTCTCCTCATAATCAATGCCTTATTTTTTAGCATATCCTTTAGCAACTAGTCTAGCCTTGTGTTTATCAATTTTTTCGTCTGCTTTGTACTTCGTTTTGAAGATCCATCTACTTCCAATCATATTTTTCCCTAGTGGAAGATCTGTAAGTTGTCATGTATTATTTTTCATAAGTGACTTATATTTTGCATCCATAGCATCTTTCCAAGGTTTGGACAGTAGGGATTCTGAAACTGTGGATGACTCAGTAGTTTCAACAACTTTACCAATTAAGGCCAAATTGACCTCATTTCGAGCCATACTGCGAGTCCTCATTCAAGTGGCAGATGTTTTGGAAACACTATCCAATTTTACGTCTCTCATCATACTTATATACCATTTAGACATACTTTTTTTGGTTCTTGTGGGAGGTTGAATTTCACCATCATCATTTTCCTCATCAAATTGATTATTATCCTTTGTTTTCACTATAGGGATGATTTTTTCATCATGTGAGTGTATGCAAGGAACATCTGCTTCTTTCTTCTCAACGAACTCAACATCCTAACTAGTGTATACCCTTCTTGTTCTTGGATCCATAAGTCTATAGCCAAGTGCTTCATCATTGTATCCCAAGAAGATAAGTTTTTCTGATTTCATATCAAGTTTAGTTCTTTGTTTCTTAGGAATGTACATACTTGCTTTACATCCAAAAACTCTAAGGTGTGAAATAGATGGTTTATGCCCTGACCATGCTTCCTGAGATGTTACTCCATCAAGAGCTGCAGTGGGAGCTCTATTTAGTAAATAGATTGTCGTTTTAGCTGTTTCGACCCAAAATGTTTTTGATAAACCTGCATCATCAATCATACATCGCACCATATCCATGATAGTATGATTTATCCTTTCAACAACACCATTTTGTTGCAATGTGTGAGGAGGATCTATTTGATGACAAATGCCATGTGTTTTTAAAAAATAATTGAACTCATTGTTGGTGTATTATCTCTCTTGATCTGAGTGGAGTTTTTTATTTTCCTACCAGAATCTGTTTCAACAAGGGCTTTGAACTTCTTGAAAGTTTCAAAAGCTTGGTATTTGGTAGCAAGACATTATATCCACATTTTTCTTGAAAAATCATCAACAAAGAGCATGAAATATTGAAACTTATAGTGATTAGGTCTTATTGGTCTGCACAGATTGGTATGCACCAAGTCAAGTTTTTCCTTAGCATGAAATGTACTATGTTTGAATGGTGCTCTATGTTGTTTTCCTGCCAAACAATGTTGACATTTATTTGTACCTATTGGCATAGCAACTAATTAACACGATGAGATCCCTCTCCACCATCATTTTGAGATTTTGGTTTGATGGTTGTTGGCATAGCAACTGATTAACATGATGATATCCCTCTCCACCATCAGTTCTAGCTTTTGGTGTGACGGAAAATCGTTTGGTGGTATCAGAGCTGCATGACTTACCATCACACCAAAAACTCAAACTGATGGTGGAGAGGGATCTCATCGTGTTAATCAGTTGCTATGTCAACACCCTCCCGCATGATGGAGCCAGGTATACACCTAATCAGGCGCAACAGCATTAAGAGGAAGTGATACCGGGAATTTCCCAGGAGGTCACCCGTCGCCATACTACTCTGAGGCTGGCGCACTTAACTGCTTGGCTTTGATACCAAACAACTTATCGTCACACCATAAGCTCGAACTTTTGGTGTGACAGCAAGTCGTGCAGCTCTGATACCACTAAATGATTTTCTGTCATAGCTCGAACTAATGGTGGAGAGGGATCTCATCATGTTAATCAGTTGGTATGCCAACACCCTCCTGCATGATGAGATCCTTCTCCACCATCAGTTCAAGCTTTTGGTGTGACGGAAAGTCATGCATCTCTGATACCAGGTAGTTAAGTGCACTGCCCCCAAAGTAGTTCTGGGATGGGTGACCTCCCAGGAAATTTCCGATGTCACTTCCTCCTAATGTTATTGGGTCTGATTAGGTGTATACCCGGCTCCATCGTGCGGGAGGGTGTTTGCGTAGCAACTGATTAACACGATGAGATCCCTCTCCACCATCAGTTTGAGCTTTTGGTGTGACGGCAAATCGTTTGGTGGTATCAGAGTTACATGACTTTCCGTCACACCAAAAGTTTGAGCTTATGGTGTGACAGCAATTCATTTGGTATCAGAGCCAAGCACTTAAGCGCGCCAGCCCCAGAGTAGTGTGGTGATTGGTGACCCTCCCGGGAAATTCCTGGTGTCACTTCCTCCTAATGTTGTTGGGCCTGATTGGGTGTATACTCGGCTCCATCATGCAGGAGGGGATTGGCATAGCAACTAATTAACATGATGAGATTCCTCTCCACCATCAGTTCGAGCTTTTAGTGTGATGGCAAGTCATGCAGCTCTGATACCACCAAACAATTTGTCATCACACCAAAAGCTCGAACTGAGTGGGTGGAGAGGGATCTCATCGTGTTAATCAGTTACTATGCCAACACCCTCCCGTACGATGGAGCCGAGTATACACCCAATTAGGCCCAACAGCATTAGGAGGGCAGGTGACACCAATAATTTCTCGGGAGGTCACCCATCGCCACATCTACTCTAGGGCAGGCACGTTTAACTGTGTAGATCTGATACCAAATGATTTTCCATCAAACCCAAAAGCTCGAACTGATGGTGGAAAGGGATCTTGTCATGTTAATCAGCTTACTACACCAATACCCTCCCACACGATGGAGCCGGGTATACACCCAATCAGACCCAACAATATTAGGAGGAAGTGACACTGAGAATTTCCCTAAAGGTCACCCATCCCAGAACTACTCTGGGGGCAGCGCTTAACTGCCTAGCTCTGATACCAAATGATTTTCCGTAACACCAAAAGCACGAACTGATGGTGGAGAGGGATCTCATCGTGTTAATCAGTTGCTACACCAACACCCTCCCGCATGATGGAGCCAAGTATACACCCAATCAGGCCCAACAGCATTAGGAGGCAGTGACACCAAGAATTTCCCGAGACGTCACCCATTACCACACTACTCTGGGGGATGGCGTGCTTAACTGCCTGGCTCTGATACCAAATGATTTTCCGTTACCACCAAAAGCTCAAACTGATGGTGGAGAGGGATCTCATCGTGTTAATTCAGTCTGCTACGCCAATAGTACCTTTTTTATATAGTGAGAAACCCGTAACCATTTTGCATCGACGAAGTGTGTCAAGATAGCCAAAACTTACATGTCCAAGTCTTTGATGCCATAGTTAAGTTGATGATGTATCCTTGGCTACAAGTGCTTGATCATTTCATTGAAACAAAAAACAACTGAAACATTCTTCCCACATTTGAATCTTTTGCAACAATTTTTGAGCTTCATGACTTATATCGAATTAGGCACATCTTTTTATTGCCTTTACAATCAAAGTCAATTTTGAGATTGTGATCTAATAATTGACTCTTGAAATAACATATTTTTTTGTTAAACCAGAGACATAAAGAACATTTGTAATTTTACAATTATGATGCCCAAGTGGTAGTGAAATGGAACCAATGCCTTCAACATTGTATGATGTATCATCTCCCAAAAAGACATGATTGTTGGTGGGCGTTTTACTCATTGTAAAGAACCACTCTTTCTTTCCCGTCATGTGTCGAGTTACACCTGAGTCGGCATACCAAATTTGATTTGTAGAAGTGGATACTTCATTTGATTGTGCAGAATATAGGAAGTCATCATTATCAAATTGATCATCCTGTTTGGCTACATTTCCTTATTGAGTTGGTTTCTTCTTCCACTTTTGATTATTTTGTCCCTGTTTACTCTGTTGTTGGCCAGATTTTTTTTGTTGGTAATTGATAGTTTTTACCACTTGATGATCCTTGTTGGAATGTGTTTGTACCAATAATTTTTGAACTCATGTCCTTTTCGACCACAAATAAGACATTTTTGTTGGTCATTTTGGCCTTGTGTAGTATTACCTTGCTTCTGAGGTTGTTTATTAGACTTAGCCTATTTTTTTCCTTTTTGATTAGAAGCAAGTTCTTGCTCTTCAGTTTCACTAGTTGAGTGAATAGCTTCCTCTTGTTGTAGCATATTCACTAACTCTTCAAAAGTTCTTGTTTAACCAGTTATGTTTAACGTGGTCACAAAAATCCTATAAGAAGGAGGAAGAGATCTCAACATTATAGGCACGAGTGATGTGTCAGTTACTTCTTCTTTCAAAGCTTAAAGTGACACACACAAAGTTGTCACTCTTCTCAAAAACATTTCAACTTTCTTAGTTTGTTGCATTTTTAAGTTTAATAGTTGACTCTGGAGATGAAGTATTGTGTTCTTATTTTTTGACTCATATATTGTTTTTAACTTGTCCCAAGATTCTTTTGATGTTGTGGCCTCACGAATATGAGGTTGTACCTCATCTTGAAACACTAAACAAGATTATTAACTTTGAGTTTTTTATTTGCATGATCAAATGTAGCTTGTTGTGTAACATCTGTCGCAGATCTTGTTAATGTACCAGAAATAACGAACCATAGATTTTCAAAATCAATTTGTGCGTGAATTTTTGTTTTCCATGTTGGATAATTATTAGAACACAAAATTTGAGAGTCTGGAAAAAAGAATTATGGTGTCGTAATTATGGCCATTATGAAAAATGAATAATGAAAGAAGAAGAATTGAATAATTTCCCCCCTTAGAAGCACACACATGCCCCCAAAAAAAAAATGGGAACACTTTTTTAGTCGTTTACAATGAATTTTTAGCATTGTTGGGCCTGTTACAAATTTGGCTCTATGGCCGATTTGCAAAAATAAAATGTCTCTTTTGGCTGATTAAATTTTTTGGGCACTTTGGCCTCTTTTCAAATACAAACAATCTCTAATTTGTGTAATTTTTATAAAACAAATCTTATTAAAAATTGGACCAAGACGTAGAGCTCTCAAAAACACACACTTTCAAAAAAAATGACATCTCAATCTGAGGTACCAGTTGAAAGTTATGACTTTTTAAACTTTTGATTTCAATATCTTTCCAGGACCCTTTCCAAAAATGGAAAAAAAATTATTCTTCTAATTTTTTTCGCAAAATCCAAAAAAGGAAAGTTTTTTTTAAAACGTTTTTTTCTTAAAAACGTCACCCGGATTAGGGCTTACCTGGCTTGCATGTACCTTCTTTTCTCTATAGCCGTCTCTATCACTTTCACTTACTCACTTTAATAGTCCTTGGACACAGTTTTTTCTATTATTTCTCTTTATACGCACGTATTTTTTCTTGGAGGTATCTTTTTCTTCCTTATGTCCAATGAGCAGTTTTTTCTTATAGGTTGCAAATCTTCTCCACGTTGAATTTTTAGTATTTTTTTTTTATGCAGGCACGTTGGAGAACATTGAAATCTCCTATCTTCTTCTCCTCTAGCAGGTGCAGGTTCACAAAGAAGCTTCCACGTTGGATTAGATCTCCCTTGTTCTTCTGAAAAAGCTTGGAAGGAGAAGACAAAGTACAGAGAAGAGGAAGAAGAAGTGATGTGGGGAGCTTGAAAAGCTCGGGTCCCCACAGATCAAAAATATTGGATATTTTTTTTTAAATGCTTGCAATTTAAAAAAAAAATTGTAGGTATAGGTAACTTGATAGCTACAGGTAAATTTTTTTAAATAATAATACAAAAGAACAATGTCACGTGGTGCTCCTGAAGAAAAAATATGTAATTCTCCAGGTGATCTTCAACTGCAAATCAACTGTGATTCAGGGTGTGGAGCCAGTTAGGGGCTGTGAAACGACTAGGGGTATCTATGGATCCTCCTAGCTCTGTAATTTCTCCAAATCTCCCTAAACTTCCCTGAAAATTCCTACACTCTCCCTGGATCAAAATACTACTCTGATACCAAATCTTGACAATGAAATAAATCTTAGGAAATAAATCTTGAAAATGAATACTTTAAAATAATATTTGACATAGAAGATTTACACCCGAAATAAGACAGTGCTTGTGTTTTTTATTAATATCAAAATGAAGCATTACAAACAAATGAGAGAGCTACAATATTTATAGATATTGGACAGCTTCTATCTTATTCACAATATATGGAAACAAATCACCTAATCTGAGCAAATATGCAGGAATAGCATATTGCCCCTAACTGCCCCTATTTCCCCTCATGGAAATCATCTAGGAACAAAATATGCAAGATAGAACATGATCCCACAAAAATATGGATGAGAACACTATCACTTAGTTAACTAACAACTAAGGATAACTAATACCTATTGACATAAGTTTAAAGTATTTAAATTAAATGCTTTAACTTATTACATTTATTTAAATATCAACTAATGATGAATTAAGCTAAGTTTTATTCCTTACATAATATTTGTAGGATAAAGCAACTTGGAAAAACTTGGAAGAAATAAAAATTGTATTTCCTTTTCTGTTTTAATTAACAAAAAAATTACTTGATTATTTATTATTATTTTATTAAGGATAAAGGTTTTTTGGATGGGGCCCTACTCAATTACAAAAATATCAATGCCCAGATATTTAAAATAATACATAGAATCCAAGATAAGACTAGGAAGATAAGCCAATCAACAACCAACCAAAGAACAACAAGAAGTCAACAGAAGATCAACACAATGTCACCAACTTCGCATTAGAGAGACAAAAACCGCCATGTAAAACCCAAAGAGAAAGGAGGGGTGCAATATTATTTCATGAGATTTTGGAATCTCTTCTTTACATTATCAAGCCCCTTTTTGATGTCACTGAAGTTATCCTTTCCTTTTTTAACATCAAACTAAGAAATGAAGAGGGAAAGGAAGTTCATAGTAGTATTTTGCATGCTAAGGATATCAGATTGTTTGGCCTTTATCTTTTCCATTTCTTTCTCAAGTTTTTTGATATGATTGTTAAGATCAATCATTATCTTCTTGTCAACCATTCCATTTACACTTTCAAATTTGCATGCTTCAATTTTACCCTTGAGTTTTTTAATTTTGTCCAACTGGATATCTGACTCGTTTGCTTTCTTCTGGACAACTGCATTAGAAGATTTAGTGCCATCCTTTCTAATAGAGAGGATCCCAAGAATGGCCTCATTTTCACCTATGATTGGATGAGAATAGTCCACGACATTATGTGGGGATTTAGGTTTTTTTCTCGTATGGGATCTATTGGTAAAAATCTCTCTAGATATCTTACAATAAAAGGGGTTAGAAACAAGAGGACAGGGGGGAGGAACAGAGGTGGTCGATGCAAAAGGTGTGGGGTGGGAGGGGAGGAGGTAGGGAGATAAGGGGAAGAGAATCTGAGGGGGGAAGCATAAAAGGAAGGGGGACATAGGGATTGACGGGGGGAAAGGGAAGTAGGTTGGGAATGGAGGATAGAATAGTCAAAGAACTTGTATAACATGGGAATAACTGCATGATGCAAGGGGAAGACTCACTTGCCCCATTTAACCAGATTCATAGAAAACTCAATAAAATGTAGTATGAAAAATGGGAAACTCACAAAGCATTTCCTGCGAAAGTGATTGAGAAAAACAAGGTGGTAGTTGGGAATTTATTATGGATTCATGATATATTATTTGATATTTATGATGACTGCATTATCAATTTAAGCCATATTGCTGACTTTTTGGAAGTAATTTGTTGTTGTGAGGTTGTTTACAACCAAGTTTTATAAACTATGATTGACTGAAATTATGAAAAATTTCAAATTTTAATGAAAAAATGAACTATGTTTTCTTTGACGTTGATGTCAAGATTTCTTTTGATTGATATGTTTGATAACGTTTAAGTTGAAATCATCAGGATAATGATTCTTTTAAGAGTGGAAGTATGCAACATCCCAAACTTAGTGCATTCTTCATCGTAAGTTTGTCATTTGACAAAATTTATGATGTTACTCGTTAAGAGCACTTTGAATGCTACAAGCAATAATTCAATATCGATAACTGATCTGGTATTTGATGGATGATGAAATAATTAATTTAAAATGTTTATTTAATATATATATATATATGAAAATGCACACACACACACACACACACACACATATCTTTTGACGTTTGTAGGATTTTTTATTTGAGGACCACCTTCTTTTTTCATTATTATATAGTATTGGTCTGTTTGAACTCCTCTGTTGTTTACATTGCAATTGCAATGTTTAAGGTAAAGGCATTGGTATGATTTTGATGGACCATCGTTTATTGTTTATAATGATTGGCCTTAGCCCGCATTGCATTGTTTAAAGTTGGTCTTAGACCAAACAATAAGAAAAATTATTAATGGTTAAATGGTCTTAGACCACATAGCAATTAGTTTGTGAAGAGGATTGGTCTTGGAACACTTAGCAAATAATGTTGAAGTTTGGTTAATAAACTATGGTAATCGGCCCCCACTTAGCATTGTTGATAATGAGTGATGGTCATAGACCATTTAGAAAGGTTAATATTTATTGTTTGAAAGTTGGTCAATGACCATGTGGCAGGTAATAAGGTGAATGTTTATTGTTTAATTTCTTGCTTTGATCATAAACCATAAGGAGACAAACTTGGTAAGTTAAGTTGTGCCATGAAAGGTTTTGGGTTTAGTGGTCATGACATGGCACTGGCAATTTTTAATGGCATTAAAGTAAATATGGTTCCTTGGGAACCGGTAGCTTGCTTTGGAAGCCAAAACGGGTGCAAATTTTCCCCCCATTTGCATTTTTGGCATTGTTGTTTGGTTTTTGGTCTTGAATCTTTGTATAGAGGTTTTTGAGGAGATATTCAAGGAAGTCTATTTTTTGGACTGCATATGCGAAAATGAAGCTATTTTTATTGGAAAGTCTATATTTAACAAGCTTGTTTGGATATTCTATGGATTTTTGTGGGAATTCGAGTTACAGATTTAAAGGAAGTTGGAATAGAACAAGGGAAAACTAGGCATGGGTTTTTCTCACTCTCGTTCTTGTTGTTTTAATATGAAATTTGGAATACATTTTTGGTTTTAAAATTTGGAACTATTTCTTTGTTTTATTATGAAATTTTGAAATGGAAAACAAGAAGAAAAGTATTGGAAAGGAAAGGGGTTTTAGTTGTAGATGTGATGTTTTTGCTTTTGACTTGGCCTTCTGGGTCTGTTACTTTATTCGAATCTACATACAAAGAATGTGTATAAGATTTTTTTAAAAGGAGATATAGCTCACTATGAACTCTTTTGTTCTTTTATTTTCAATGCATTTCTTTGGATTTGGGGAATTTCCGTTTGGAAAAGAAAATTGGAATGTTATGGGCTTTCATTTTGGTATTTTGGGTTGTTTTGTAAATAAAGAAATAATGGGTTTTCCTTACAAGTGTGGACAGAGATATGTTGGATCTTTGGGATTGTTTGTGTATTGTTTATTAGAAGCTCGAGGATAGGTTGTTATTTTTATAGCTATGAATATCCACTGATAGTTGGATTGAATTTGTTTTGGTCTTGAGAACTACTAAATTTGAATGTTATTCTCAACCCATAAAAGGCTTTATTGTATCAAGTTTTTTTACCAGCCCATAACGAGCTTGCCATTTGTTGGTTTTATCTTGTTTTAATTTGTTAAGTTCTTCATGACTTGGGTTGTTTCATGGTTTAGTTGTTAAAACTCCTTTGGCTTTGGTCAAAATCGCCAATGTTGTTAAGCTCAATGAGAGTTTGATTGTTAATGGGTTTTATCTCATTATGATATTTTTTTGTTTTTATATATACATCAGATATTGGAAGCATGAACAAATTTATCTCATTGTCTCTTTATCTTTCCATGAACGTTTGTGGATATTTGATCATTTTGGGTTGTTGAATGGGAATGTTTTAGCTCCTTTGACTGTGTTTTTATCTTCTCTTGGTATAAATTTTTCTCCGGTTTGAGATGCGAGATAACCCGACTTCAATCCTTCTTAAAGATGCAGGCATTATTCCACTTAGTTATTATTGGGCATGACTATTTGAGTGTATTTAGTTAATTCATAACTTTAATTAATTGGTTGTTAAGAGTGAACCATTGGGGAAGTAGATATTATGTTGTTTATATCTAGAACTTTTTTTAAAACTCTTCAATGCACTGGATTGTTTACAATGATTATTTTCTTTTAAGTTTAATTGTTTGACTTCTTGTTTAAATAGACGAAAGTTGGACAGTTATTGAGGATTGTATGATTTATTATAAAGTTTTAATGTTATTTCTTACCTCTGCATTAATTATGGGAATAGTAAATATTGAGTAAGGAATGAGAAATGCATACATTGTTTGATTATTGACTATTAAGATAAATGATTCATTTGTTTAGTCAATTACGAGAATGGATAACGAGTTAGTTTGTGTTCATTCATCAAAACATAACAGTTATACATTGATGAAGTTTACTTTGTTGACATTATTTTGTGGAATATTTTAAAGGAATTGAAGGAAGTTGTTATAAATTATATTATATGTTTATTGTAATAGACAATTGCAATAGTATGACACTTATTCAATATAAAAGGATTAGTGTATCAGTCTGAATTCATGTAGTGTTTGTAAAACATGTTATATAATATGAAGTATCCTTTCGTATGTGCATGAGATATCTAATAAATAAACTAGGAATTTTATTTGTTTTCAGTTAAGTTAACCTTAACTTATTCTATTATTTCATTTAAACTCAACAAGAATATGAGGTAATAAACTCGTGCTAGTTCTTGAAGTGACCCATATATACATTTTCTCTCTCCTACAATTTGCAGGAAGGAATGACATTCATGAAGTGACCGATTGGATTGTTCACGCATGATTACCTCGTGCAGAATTTGTTTAAAATTTGATAGGATTGTTGTATTTATTTGTTAACATGAATGAATCATCTTTGCAAGTTGATTAATGGGCATTTTTCCTAATGTACTATCATGATGAATTGTATATAATTATTTATGAAAATAAGGGATTATCCTTATTAAGTTTGAACATAATACTTTGTTATTTTGTAACTTGTTTTGATGGATATGAAAATACATATATGTTGTTATACAACTGATTGTAAATAAAGATGATTAATCTTATGGTATACATTTATTGTTGATTTCATTTATTCATTTTAAATGAATAAATATGTTGAATGATGAACATAGAATGATAATAAAAACTAAATAACGAAAACAACATAAAGTTATTATTATACCTTATGAAATAAAATGGACTATTCATATTAATTAATGAACTTATGAGATTAAGGACTATCATTAACTAGTAATGAATGGATTAACTCAATGTGAGACATGCTTTGTAAAACTATACTTAACGACGAATACTACATTGTGTTAGTTCAATAAGAGGAACTAAAGAAAGATAGTAACTCATAGAGTTAATATTACTCTCTTTCAAGAAACTAATATTGTGTAATGATACATTACAATTTGTCAAAAATATTAACTTATTTACTTTAGCTTGCATGTATAACTTGAGTGAAAATGAAGTGTAGGTGTTATGTCCCATCGTCTTTCTGATAGTTTCCTACTCGTGTCATCTTAGGATGGCTATGGGAAGGGTAGTGAGGACATAATGATGAAAATCATTACATGTTCAATATATTTCCCATAGGTATCCTAAGGTGGAACTGATAGGATCATTTCGATTAGTAGGGTGAGTCATGGTTTCTAATTCTTCAAAACAAAATTTTAAATTCTTCAACAACAAAATTAGATCTAGTTAACTACATTCAGACGATTGTGTGGTGAAGGGAGACAAGTTGTGTAGGCTAGTGTGTAGTCTTGAAACTAGATTGCAAAGTAATGCTTATAAAATTTGGCCAAAGTAATGTAAATGTTGATTACATTATTTATTCACCATTTCTCCTAATCAACAATGTCAGGAACCAAATATCCTCCCGTTTTCACTAAGGAGATGCACATGTTCTATTGACCTATAAAAGGTTTAACCAAAAGTATACCTAGTAGAACCTTACAGATGCACATGGTTAATGTATGTTATAAAGATGGATTTTAATCATTTAATAATGTTGGATTCAATTATTGCAAGCTAAAATCATATAAGGTATTAATTATACTTAAGGGGTTTTTTTTATATCCCTTAGTTTGGTTGAATCATAACATGGTTGTTACATTTTGGTATTAGAGTTGTAGGTTTATCAGCTCTTGGAAATAATGGTTTCATAACGCTTAAAGGACATATTATCATTGTTTAACTTGATACAATGGTTAGAAGAAGGGCGAACAATGAGGCTGAAAATATTTCAGCAAATGTTGAAGGTTCAACAGCCCAAAAGTTAGATGAAATACTAACAATCCTTCAGGACACCTAAAACTGGATAGTTGCATTGGAGCAGTAGGTGATGGGTGAGAATGAAGAGGAAGGACCTGAGCTAGAACAACCTGTAGCAAATAAGGAAGAACAGCTACATCAACCTAATACTAAAAACCAGCAAGGGAATAAAAGAGTTTGTTTGGCTGTTAAACTATGAAGGGATATTAAATGAATCAGCCCACCCAAGTTTGATGGAACAACTTTGGGGATGGAGCTGAGAATTGGTTGAGTGAGATGGAAAAGTATTTCGAAATAAGGGACTTCTCGGAAGAAACCAAGGTAATTTGGGGTGCTTTTCAACTCTCCAATGAAGCATCTTCATGGTGGGATAATTGCAAGATGAAGTTGTAAATTGATACTGCCAACATCACTTGGGATCATTTTAATGTTTACTTCTGTCAACACCAGTTTCCTTTGTTGTACTTTGATCAGAATTTCTATGAGTTTCAAAATTTAACTCAAGGTAAACTATGTGTGGTAGAGTACTAGGAACATTTCACCAAGTTACTAAAATACGTACCTCAGTACGAGAAAGATGAAAAATTTATAATTCGTAAATTTATCATGGGGTTAAACCAAAACATTAGAGGAGAAGTACATGTGTATGGACTATCTATTATGGAAACAGTGTTCAAAGAAGATATTAGGTAAGAACAGAAAATTCAAGCAATTTCATATCATAGAGAGGAAAAGCATAAGAAGAATGTCAATTCACCTTTACCATTAGTAATTAGAAAAACATGGTAGAATAAGGTGGGCAACAAAATGGAGACCTCTAGAAATAATTCAACAACTAAATTTGTTGCAAATATAAGGAGAAATAGATAGAACTGTGTTGCAATTAATGAAAATAAATTTGAGAGGAAAGGGCCTATTGTTGGATGTTTTAAATGTGGTGGTGACCACTATGCTAATAAATGTCCACAAAATAATTAGGGGTCCAGGGGAACAATCAGCAGAAAAGGATTCATGTTACAGTGGCTAACCGCCAAGCTGAGAAATAGGCTACCCCCATTAAAGTGCTAGGTAAATTATAAAGACTTCGTGTTACTATTTTATTTGACACTGGTGCAACTGGGTACTTTATTTCTAGTAAGTCAGTTGGAAAACTATCTAAGAAAGTTGGATATATGGAAAATACATGGAATGTACAATATGGCATTGATGTTATTCATACGGTAGATCAATGTCTGTTTGATGCAACATTAGAATTACCTAGTTTTAGCACTAACATTGACATGTACATGATTCCCTTAGGGTCTTATGACATTATTATAGGATTGAATTAGTTGTCCGAACACAAGAAAATAATATATTGTTTTGAAAAATGAATAGAATGTCTAGATGACACGTAAAAAATAGATAGCATTCAGGGCATTAAAAGAGATTCCAAAGTTAGAAAAAAATTTGTAATACAACTTAATAAAGCTAAAAATAAAGGTTTCATGTTGTATGCAATACTTTTTTTTATTTTAGTGAGGAAGGTAAGAATTACATTGAGTATTTTCCATTGTTACAAGAGTACATGGATGTTTTTTCGGAGGAATTGCCTTGACTCCCTCCTAAACATAAATTTAACTTTAACATTGACCTCAAACCTGGAATTGGGCTGATATTAAAAACACCATACACAATGACAACTACAGAGCTAGTTGAATTTAAAGCACCACTTCACGAAATTTTATCTAAAGCACCTATTCGACTAAGTGTGTCTCCTTGGGGAGCACTTGTCATTTTCGTTAAGAAGGATGAAACACTAAGACTATGTATTGATTATCACATGATTAACAAAGCTACAATAAGTAATATATATCCTTTGCCAAGGATTGATGAACTTTTCAATCAGATGAAAGATGCATCTTATTTAATGTAGTTTTTGGGTTAGTGATATGAAATGCAGAAAGTATCTAAAATCAAATGATTAGGGTTTACCAATACCTGTGTTGGCAGTCGCAATGTCAGGATGATGGGTAGTAGACAATGTGAAAATGATCCTCCTTTCGTCGAGTGAAGAGACCTGAAAACAAAGACAGCTAGACAAAGGATATTAGATAGATATGATAATGAGTTTCTTGGCAAGTGTCGATCCTAGGAATTCAAAGGGACTTCCTTGAGGGGTGTCAACTGGTTTTGATATAATTAAGTTTCATTGATAAAGATAATAAGATAAATGATGATAAATTTAAAACTCAAGGGGAATAGTAAGACCTTGTTCATCTTCGTAAGTGGCCCAGACTAGGGTTGTGGTTAGCTCAAAGTATTCAAATTAATCATACCAAAATTCTTTGATTGCTTCTCATATTTCATGGAGGATCTCGAACTTCTTTTCAATGTCCTCAAAGTTAGGTGTAAATGTGATGGCACACAAGGTGAGCTCATGTAGGATGTTGAACTGTTCCCACTCGAACGGTTGTTGGATGATCGGAAGATTGTAAATGTTGGTGATTGTTTGAGAGATACCTAGAACAATCATATACAGAGAATACATGCTTGAAAATAGTTTGATTAGACCAAAAATAAATTTTATAGAAATACTAGTTATGAAAATAATTGATAAATTATTGAAATTCGAAAGTGATTCAGGGGGATCGTGGGTGATCAGAGAGATTGTTAGCGATCCCTGTGAAAATTTGATGTTTTTGATAACAGAGATAATTGACAGAAATAGAGACCATAATTGATTGTTTTAGGATCCTATTTGATATGCAAATAACATAAAAATGACATAAAGGGGATTCAATTACTTTGATGGGAAAAAATAAATTATTGATGCTTTGATTGCTTGGTGATGCTTTGTGGAGATTTGGATGACTTGACATGTGTGTTGATGGTGTTTGAACCCTCATGAGAGGGTAGTCTGGCTTCCTAAAACAATAGAGATTCACTACAATTATCTTGGATCCCCTTTGAAACAAGAGCTCTAAACTTCTATTTATAATTGTTGGTGATCGGTTAGAATCATTGACAGTCCAGAATTTTCAGGGAAAGTAACTTGGAAGTGGTTTTAACTACTTCCAACTTGGTCTTTCAAGGGCAGGTATGTTAGGTGAAGAGTTTAGGATGTTAGGGAGTTACAATAAGTGGGTACAAATGAGTTTAGATGGGTGGTAGATGGTTCGGGGGGTTAGATTAGGTTTATGGGGGGTAAAAGTATGATTTTACAGGATGAGGGTAATGACTTAGTTTATGATAGAATAATAGATTTAAATGATTTAATTGTCTGTATGGGGTGTAGGTAAGCTACCTAAGGTGACGAAAACCTGGTGTCTACATTTGCCCCTTTTTTCAAGTGGTTTGTGATGGACAAATTGTTGGACAAAAATGATTGAGATAATTTGATTTGTGTTTGGGTGGGTGGTCCCCCCTCAAATTAGGGGTGATTGTGATGAAGTGCAATAATCACCAGTTTGAAATGTTTGTTGGATGAGATATGTTTGTATGATATGTGTGTTTCAATTTAAGTTTCCCCAAGATTAGGCATGGAAACAAGATTACCACAAAGGTGGTCTTATGTTATCATGGAGTTGAATGATAAGATAACCAAGGGGTTCGCAACCTATAGACATATGATTCATAGGAAACAATCACGAGAAATGATCTCGGCTGGATATGTTATCTATGTAAGCTTGATAAATGTTGTTTCCACAAAGGTGGGCTTATAAGGATAGGAATTCAAGTGATATGACTTTCCAGTGATAGGTTTGCGAGATCCAAGATGGATGTTTGTTAAGGGCACACTTGATTATAGTTTTATAGATAAATTGTGAAAAAAGTGGATAATGGTACGTGGCATTTAAGGATTGTTTTGATAAAAGGGAATAAATTTTTGGTGATAATCTGGATCATTGGTCATCAGAAAAAATATTCAGCGATCACAAGGATCATTTGAGATCAGGCGGGTGGGAAAAAAATATGATACATAAGGTGTGTGGGAGATTCATTTGAACCATTGTGCTTTTGTGATAGTGACATTGCTAGAGTATTTGGTGTGGTTTTGAGTGTGATTTGAGCGAGATGGAGGTGGGTAGAGCTGGATAGAGACGTCGAAGACCCATGCATGCTGAGGTAGGTGGTGTACTTAAATTTTGTCATTTTTTGTATTTTCTTTTTTTTAATCTTGGAAATGAGATCATCGGTGATTTTGTATGAAATCGTCGGCAATTCATAAGATCAACGGCGATTGGTAATGACCATCGTTGATTGTAGTACTTGCCAACAATTTAGTTTGATTTTGTATAGATGTGCAGTGGATAAATGTTATAGTTGTTTATGTGATTTTCATTGGTTGTTATATCTTATGTTGGTTTTTATTTTTTGTGGATGTAGGCTAGATACTAGTTGACTACACAGGATAGGATTCCAAATATTCTTGATGAGGTACGTGAGTAGTTATCGGGTGTGAAGTGGGATCATTTGGAGGCAGTTGGATTGGGTGGGATGCATCATTACTAATGTATCCATAGGGATACTATATTATTATTAGTTTTTTTTAGAGGTGGGACCTTTTTACATGCACTTTCTTGTTGCCAAAAAGGGAGATGACTTTGACTTTAGAGGATGTGCACCGAATTCTACGCTTGTCTGTATAGGGTGAGAAAATTTATACTATTGATGAGGCAGGATGGGATGTTGTTATATAGCATTTGTATGGAGATGATGGTTTGGATGTTGTGTATTATGTTAGAGGGTTCTCCTATGGAGCCTTATATCATGATGATGAGGAGGGCTGAGTTCTAGTGACTATGATGATGTTGGCTAATAGTTGTTATGCCTTATCGGATTCAGCTAGAGGGTGATTTTCCTAGATATTGACACGTGTGGTATGGGATATACTAGAGTTTAGGGTTTGTTTTATTGGGCCCCTACTTTGTTGGTGCAGGTTTACAGGGAGCTATGGTCTTGGAGGATCAAACACAGATTTGGTGTAGATGTATCATTTTTGTCTGAGTGTTGGAATTACAAGCATATTGTAGTGGCTCAACCAATAGGATTACCATGGATGAGATGGATGGATTTAGAGTATCTAGTAGGTTTTAAGAGATGAAGATATAATCATGGGGCAGCATGGCCCATGAGAGATGAGGATTACTACAAGCATTTCCTGGTCTGGCTTACAAATAGATGGCACGATTTAAAGGCTATATATAGGTTTCTAGTATGGCCTAATACTGTGAGGGAGCTGGTAGCTATACATCAAGATAAGTGGGTGTGGGGATGGAGGGATGGTGAGTGGGAGTTAGTCTGATTTGGCCTTGTTAGATGAAAATTTTGTTTACTACAGGATGTGTCAGAGGTAGCAGTGGCTTACCGAAGAGATGATGTGGAGATAGATGTGGCACTACCAGTTATTAGGGAGGAAGTGGATAAAGTTAATGAGGAGGGATTTGGTATAGTTGTTGATGCCCAGTGCGTGGAGATGGGTCACGATGATGTAGGGGTGACAGTGGCCTACGTTATATGGTGGCAGGGGCAACTTGGTGGTTTTGATATATGAGTATGGGCTAGTGTGGAGGTTGCATCTTAGGAGGGTGGTGGTGGTGAGGGTAGAGATGGAGGGAATGTGGTGGCAGAGTTAGAGGCTATTATAACTTGTTTGATGGTCGAGAAGGCTGCATTGGTGGTTAAGAGATATGGGTTGGGTCAGTAGTTTGCCATTGTACAGACAGAGGTTACTCAGGCCATAGTTGACTGTGATTGACATCGACAATAGCAAGAGGTCTTATGAAATTCCCTCGAGATCACTGGTACTTCAATTTCATGACCTGAGCTAAAGTAAGCGATATCTTAGTCTAGTGGTTAGATGGGGACACCTAGTAGTTTGAGTTTAGCTAACTACTAGTTAATATGTGAGGAGATTAGCTACTATGAGGAGATAGTATAGTGGAGGCTACCCAATGAGCCTTGCTACGCGGTGCATCATGCACAAAGTTAGGCAGCACCAAAAGGTAGCGCTCCAAGTATTGGTCAAGTACTAAGAGGTCCAAATAGAGGACCTGATAAAGGTCCTGGTGGTAAGCAAAGGAGGAGTGCCCGAGGGAGCATCCAGCTGATGGATGTTCAATTTATTCATTAGATGTGGATGTGATGATGTATGCGGCTCTTTTGAATCCGATATTGATGTATATTTTTAGTATACAGAGTTTTTGAGACTCGTGATGATGTATAATGACATATCCATATATATGATTATGATTTTGACTCATGTGTTGTTTATTTATTTTGATGTTTGATGTCTATAAATGTTGGCATGATGTTTAGATATATAGAAGTTTATTTTGATATATGACATGTTAATTTTGATGTTGATATGATGTGACTTCCAATATAATGGTGTTGATATATGAATTACAAAATGTAATTTAATCATGGTTGGGAATAAAATGTGAATCATTTTCTTTTAGGTTGGATTTCATACATATGCAATTTGATGGTAAAAGTATATATGACAATGCACTTAAGGCCTTGTAAAAAATGCTAACATATAACTAATAATAATTAGTCATATGTAGGATATTAGATGTAGATGGGAATGTGCTTATGTGCCTTCTTACAACACAAGAAGGGTTGATTTGTAGTTTATACAGGAGAGTAGGTTCTCCTTTTGATGGTTTGGTAGGCTTATGCCCCAGCTATATTTTTATTTTTGCAAACTAATTATGTAAATATTTAAATAAATAAATGTTAAATCTAAATATGTATCAGCACAATGATATAAACAATTAAGTACATATTTGAGCCAAGTAAATAAGAAATTTAAATTTGAAACCCTAGTTTCAAATGAATGGATTAAATACTAAGTTGATTCGCAATGATGTTGAAGTTGTGTCAAGTTGGAAAACTAATGAAACAAGAAGGCAGACTATCACAACCAAGCCCAGAAAATTCTAGGAGTGTTGGAAATGCCAGGACTAGAACGTCTAAGTAGGGTTAAAGGCACCAAAGACATTCTTTGGGCACCTATGACTACTTAGAAGCTTAGTAACTCAATTTCACAGGCTCACAAGATGTTCCCTAGATGTTGCATGTATGTCATTGTGCCTCGCTGTTAATTTCTTGAAACTCCCAAGAATAAAGAAGCACTTGTAAAACTGAAAACACATCAAATCCTAAAAAGCAAAAGATGAAAAGGGGGAGTCTAACTGACCCCAGTGGTCACCCAACTGAGTGAACTTACGATCCGGGTGTTGCACTACATTTCAGACCCCATGTAGTTTTGTGTATGTGTGTGTACAATCATGCCATAGGTGGCTCTTGTGCGAGTCCACTTGATAGTGAGTAAGTATCTAGATGTAAAATATGTAAATAAATGTGTGCATGGAAAAATCAACTTCCCCTCCTATGAAGTGTATGCAGAAAAATCCAGTCCCTTGCTCTTGTTTGGATGTTAGATGGATGCTTGAATTCTCTTGTAAATGCCTTTGGACGTAACCTTAGTTGGAGAATAGTAGATGCCTAATGTTTGGTCATTTATTATGATCACATAGCTTTTTATTTATATGATTCCCTATGTTGAATTTCATAATTAACCGCTAAAAATTCGACTAGTAAAAAATAAGATGCCCAAACGACTGGAAAAAACCCAAAATATGCGAGCAAGATACAAAGATGTCAGGGTGCCCAAAGGGGATGAGGGTGCATGTGCATTGGTGTCCAGAGTCAGAAATTCCAAAGTACCAAAACAACATACTGGGTAAGAAGGAGTGTAAGATAAAGAAGGAAAATGAAAATCAAGTAAAGAGGCCAAATACAGTGGTCAATTAGTACTTTTCTCACTTATGAATAATATGAATAGTGGTATGTGATCAGGACTAGATAAATACCCAAAGTGCGTGATTTAGTGTCTACATTTCCCCCCACTTTATGTTGTTGAGAAAATTCTCAATAACATAAAGTAGATAAGATAAGTGTACCTAATAACCATGTAGATCGATGGCAAAAAGCATGCTGAGAGACAAGAAAAAGCGTGGAGTGAAAAAAATGAAGTGTGGAAGCTAGAGAAGAGGAAGTGAAAAATGATGATGATGGCCCCAAGGTGAGAGCATATGTGTATATGTCACATTGTACATATTATTGATGTAGTTTGATGTGTGATTTATGTGACTATTGTTTCCCATAAGGATGGACCTGCAAAAGATAAGAACGAATAAGTAGTCAAAGTCGCGTATATGAAAATTTTGATCCAAACGAGTAAAAAGTACATAAAATGTAAAAAAATAACATGTGCACCCAATCTGTGATGAGTGAAAGAGATAGAAAGGATCTAGAATATTTCGTAGAAGAAAGATTTTTTTGGGTGATCTCATGCTAGTTGCGCTGAATACGAGTTTTTTGGATAATCTCACGCCAAGTACGAAAGAAGTGTAGGGAGAAAGGTCTAGTGCTATTCTCGAACATTTGATTGCTTCCTAAAGTGTAAACACTACTGCAGATGGTGTGTAAAAATCTGATCCATTTCGATCCTATCTGATCCAATGCGAAAGTAGAGAAGAAGGTGTAATTCATTCATGTCGAGTGCTGAAGGGACTGTGTCCTGTAAAATCCATTGTGTAAACTACAAAAAACTGTACTAAACTGAGAAAATCTATGTAACCGCCCCTGGTCACAAGCACCTGGGAAGGGTCAAGAGCACCCAAGCACTACTATCTGTGTATGGCGCTACTGTCTATGTTGTGCTAAAGACCCAAGTCAGGTTCTGGGTCATTGTTATGACTAAAGATTGTGTTTACTGTGTGTTGAATTGTATTATATTATGACTGTAAACTATTGTATGGGGTGACTAATTCACCCAATGGATGCCCCTCTCATTTGCGGTGCATGCAACATCACAAGGAGTATGTGACTCAAAGGAGGACTAGATGTTGTGTTAAAACTAAATCCCTACAGAGGGGAAGTGTGCTTAGTAGAAACCAAGTCACACGCAAACAAAGTGGCTAGAAACAAGTGTTAGTACAAACAAGATAAACACCCATGTATAAGACAAGATGTAAACTAGAAAGTAAGCAAACAATGTGAACAAGAAATATGTGGACAAAGTAAATTGTGAAAAGTGGGTTTCAAACATGGGTGATCACTCACGTTGTCACAAGACAATCAATACTGATGTGGCAAAAAGCATATAGTGTGCACACAAGAAAAAGGGCAAGACCCGCAAACAATGGAAAACAAGTAATGACAATCATTGACAAGCAAAGAGTAATAGACAACCATGGTAGTAAAGAGTTACTGCAAGATAAATGTTGCACATGAAGCACCCCTTAAAATGTTAGAAAGATAAAAAATTATGTCAAAACATGCATTATCTGATATAAGAGTGTGTTAGTATGAGTAGGAAGTAGTATAAATCTAAACAATAGCACCTATAGTGTGTGCAAAAGTGGATGTCCCCAGGAGCTGTTGGGGGACTGGTAATAGGTATTGTGCCAAGCATCCATGTTTTTTGTATCGATCTATGTAGATTTTACAATCATAACTAAAAAGCAAGTGAATGTGTATGTGTATATAGAAAATATAATGGCATACAATATATCCAGCTAGCATAATAAGCAAAGTGTACATGCGAGTATAAGTAAGCAAGAATAATGTCTAACCAAGATATGCAGTATGTTGTGGATGAGTGATATAGAATGGAATGCATAGTGAGTGTGATAGGAGTAGCGTACCACTCGAGTGAATGTAAATGAGTATGTATGTGATGAGGTTCATTTATAAATTCCCCCTCAAAAATCGATAATGAACCATAGAACAAGAGTGCATCATCGGTAAATGGTTTGGTAGTGTGCACTAGAAATATATGATTGTCAAAGCATAGAGCGTATTGAGTGAGTGAGTGAGTGACTGTGATGAGGTTCATTTCAGAGTTAAACCCTTAGCAGTCAAGTATGAACTGTGGAGCTAGAGTATATCATAGGATAGTGTGTCATGTCGAATGTGTGTGAGAAAGATGTGTTGTGAATGTGTCAAGTGTGTAGTGTGTAATGTGATGATGTGAGGTTCATGAATGTAGTGAGCCTTCAATAGTCAAGTGTGAACCATAGCACAAGATTGTATCATTGGGTAATGATGGTACAAACATATCAATATGTGTATGATGCGTGTGTGAGACTAGATGCAAAGTGTAGGGTTTGGAAGACACCTGAGAATGTTAGAAAGGGGGTGAATAAGTATGATTCCCCCCAAGTGTGTGATGATGAGAGTGATCAAGTAATTTCATCTAAAATATCAACATTATCATGGTCAAAACTGAATGGAGATGCATCTGAGACTAGGTAAGCAATTATATGTGGTTGATCGAGCAAAGATCCATTGCATCATAGATTATACATGCTCGTTACATACTCCTCGTCAGTGAAAGGTGGTAACAGACATCCATGTGCATACCAATGAGTAAATTTCTTTGAATATCCAAGAAATCAGCCATTACAAATGAAAACACCTGCAAAAGGAGTATGATTAGGATCTAAAGCGTCACCAATCTAGTCAAGCCAAGATTCACAAAGAGTAAGTGGTGAAATATGCGGAGTGCATGCAACAAATACCAAGAGATGAAATACTCAGAGGCCATAAAAAATAGTAATGAAAGCATGTCCATGATATAGATGTGGTGAATGAGGTAGAGGTAAGATATCATCAAGTGTCAACTCAAGCCGATTCAAGCCAGCGAGTGTGCAAATAGTGTCAGAGCAAGCGGTATCTAATGAATGTGTGACCAGAAAGATTTGTTTATGAAAAGAGTGCATGTGAAAGGAGGTATCACATATGTATGTTGCTCAAGAAAATAAAATGAAGGTGGTATCACATCGGATGAATAGACATACCCCTAATAAAGTACCATAGCAGTAATAGGAGGGGGGATTTTGAAGCATATGGAACATCGTCTAATGTGCAAACAGTTCCTTTGAGTGGGGGTAAGTTGTTTGGATAGAACATGGGTCATGGATCAGTAGTGGGATGGATAGTAGTGGAAATTAGAATGGGTAATACATTGGTTGAATTTATATTGCAATATTGGAATGGTATGTTATGAGTGGGAACATCATATTCAAAGCCTTCATGTAAGAATCTAACACATCGGTGAATTGTAGAAGACAATGTGTGCATTCGATGAATCCATGTCCTACCAAGTAAGTAATTATATGGAATTGGGATATCAATGACCAAAAATAGAACTGGAATAATATTTTTCCCAAGTGTGACCAGCAAGGTGACATTGCCTAAGCATGGATGAGTAGTAGAATTATATGCTCGAACAAAAATAGATGTTGGGTTAAGAATAAATACGAGGAGGTCGATAGCCTGAATGAATGATAAAGGAAAAAGATTGAGCTCGGATCTAGTATCAAATAAAGTGCATTTCAATCCTAAGGTATTAATGCAAACTTGTATATATAGAGGAGGACCATTTTCATATGCAACAATATTTTGAGCTATAGCAGATGGAAAAGTAATCTGTTGAGAATTTGCATTGACAAATTTTTGATAAATAACATATGGATGAGTAGTGGAAGGAATATGATTAGTAGCCAAAAGATTAATGATTTTAGCGTGACAATGAGGATTGGCTAGTAAGAAATCGTGAATAGAAATATCCATGATGAGAGGAGCCTAAAAATGTGAGAAGTGATGAAATGAGGATCCAAGAGTGTTCTAATGAGTTGGGTTCACCAAATGATTAAGAAAATATTTAAATAAATAAATGCTAAATCTAAATATGTATCAGTGTAATGATATAAACAATTAAGTATAGATTTCACCCAAGAAAATAAGTAATTTAAATTTGAAACCCTAGTTGCATATGAAGGGAATAAAATACTTAGTTGATTCGTAGTGTTGTCGAATTTGTGGCGAACTAGAAAATTGATGAAATAAGAGGGCAGACTATCATAATCGAGCCCAAAAAATTACAGGAGTGTCAAAAATGCCAGGACTAGAGTGCCTAAGCAGGGTCAGGGGCGTCAGAGACCTTCTCTAAGTGTCTATGACTACTCAAAAGCTACAGAACTCAGTTTCATAGGGTCACAAGATGTTCACTAGTTGTCTCCTTTAGTCACTTGTATGTCATTGTACCTCGTTGTTAATTTCCTAAAACTCGCAAGAAGAAAAAAGGACTTGCAAAACCCCAAAAAGCTTCAAATCCTAAAAATAAAAAGATACAAATGGGGAGTTGGACTGACCTTGGTGGTCACTAACTAAGTGAACTTATGATCTGGGTACTACACTACATTTCAGACTTCATGTAGTTATGAGTGTGTGTGTGTGTGTGAAGAATCGTGCCCTAGGTGGCTCTTGTGTGAGTCACACTTGATAACGAGCAAGTAGCTAGATGTAAAAGATGTAAATAAATGAGTGCATGGATAAATGAACTTCCCCTCCTATGAAGTGTATGTAAAAAAATGCAGTCCCTTGCCCTTGTGTGGATGCTAGATGGATGATTTAATGCTCTTGTAAATTCCTTTGGATGTAACCTTAGGTGGAGATAGTAGATTCTCAGTGTTTGGTCATTTATTATGATCACATAACTTTTTATTTATTTTATTCCCTTGGTTGAATTTCATAATTAACCACTAAAATAGATGCCCAAATGGCTAGAAAAGGCCCAAAAGGTGCAAGTGAGATAAAAAGAGGTTGGGGGCACCCAGAGGGGATAAGGATGCCTGGGCACTGGTGTCCTGGTTGTGCACTGGTTTCCAGAGTTAGAAATGTTGAAGTACCAAAAAGACATATTGGGAAAGGAGTGTAAGACCAATAAGGAAAACAAAAAGCAAACAAAGAGGCCAAATACATTGATCATTTAGTACTTTTCTTGCTTAGGAATCATATGAATAGTGGTATGTGATCAGGACTACGTAACTACCCAAAGTGTGTGATTTAGTGTCTACACAAACTAATCAATGTGGGAAGTTTGCTTGAATGGGAAATTTGATCGATGCGGGAAGCTTTCCTAGGATGTTTTTTATACTTGAATTTGATATGAAGGTTGATTGATGTGGGAAGCCTTTCGTAATGACATAAGTAGCCATCCTCCGAGGGAGTAGTCTACTACTTTGATTTTCATGATTTTTATTTTGAATGGTCATCCTTTGAGAGATTGGTCTATATTTGATAGGCAGTTGTCCTTTAAGGGATCAGTCTATATTGTTGATAACATGGTCAATAGCTATCTTTTAAGGGATCAGTCTATCTTTTATTTGACAGTGTGCATCCATATTTATATTTTAATTTTGAAAGCTAAGGGAAGGCCTAGTAGACCAAGCAAGGAGGGGAAGGATTTATGTAAAAACTACACATGTGTACCCCGTAACATGTTTTTAGATGGTATAAAAATGGTAAATGGAATTAATGATTGCAGGGTTCCTACTAAGGAGGAACTAGTCCATGTGGAAAATGCGATGAATAGATTCGTGGTGCTCATATTTAAGGTTGAAAATGGAGGATAGTGACAGAAGGCCACATAATTCCAAATCATTATGGTAATGAATGAAAGGTTGATGGTGAAATGAGATCCTTGATGTGACTAATGTCATGATGGTAGACATGTTAATAGTAGAAAGGTTGTAACTGCAAGGTGTTTAGAGGTTCCTTTTCAGGTTTACCATCGAGGGAGGCTAAGGGATAGGATCTCAATCCATACTTGTGAGTGATGACATATGTGTCGATCTAGTTAGGTGAAAATTTTTCATGTTTACACCTTTCTGTAGTAGTAACATTTTGATTTTGTTGTTCGAGAGATGTTAGGTGACGTTCATCTAATAATTTAAGTTGTGTAAGATGTTCTTGATAATAATTCTTGTTAGAGACGAAGTCTCTAAGGGATACATAGAGAGATGGGATTTTAACTTCAAGGGGTATGACCATCTCAGAGTCATAGACTAAAGAGCAGGGTGTAGCACCTATTGCAGTATGAATGCTAGTTCGGTAAGCCCAAAGAGAAAATAGGATTTAGAGATGTCAACCCCTACCTACTTGGTTAACGGTTTTCACAAGAATCTTGTTAAGTTTTTTTAGAAGCTTTTTCTTGTCTGTTTGCTTGTGGATAATGAGGGGATGAAAAGATTAGTTTTATGTTGAAGGTGTCACATAATTTCTTAACTTCCTTGTTCTTGAAATATGTTCTATTATCAGTGACTAGTTTATGAGGGATGTGGAGGTGGCATATGATGTGTTAATAGATGAAGTTGACAATTTTGTTTGCTTTAGTAGAGACCATGGGAATAGACTCCACCCATTTAGTGAAATACTCAGTAATGATTATGATGGAGTGGTGTCGTTGTGATGAACGAGGGTTGATGAGACCAATGAGTTCAAGCCCCCATTATGAGAAGGGTCATAGATCTTGAGTGGGATGTAGAGCCTAACTAGGAATGTGAGTAAGATTGGAATGTGGTTTATATTTAATGCATTCCTTGACATATGCAAAACAATATTGATTGAGATTAGGCTAGTAATAGCCCATTCAAAGGACAAATTTAGTGACAACCATATTGTTAAAGTGTCCACCACATATATCATCATGGACTTCTTAGATAGCTTTAGTGGATTCGTGATTTTGAGATATCAACCTACATCAAATCTGTGTTTGTATAGAACACCACCTAAAATGACGTATCGGGTAGCGCGTTGAAGAAAATATCGCTTAGCGTTTCTAGATAGGTCAGAGGGAATTTTGGATTCTAAGAAATAATCATAAGTTTGAGCGTACCATAGGTCTATTTGATTATCTTCGATGAGGTTGATAGAAGGAATTTTTTTGGTGTGGGATGGTTAATCAAGTTTATGCACAACAACGAATAGTTTGGAATCGTTGGTTGATAGGGGGTGAGTGATACAAGAGAAGATATGGTGTCCTGAAATTTATTAGAAAATCTTGGAGTTGTTTGGATGGTGTACTGATCAAGCACTTCTAAGAGGAATACAACAATGGTTTTATATTTTTGTAGAATTTCATTTTTACATTGATAAATTCCTTTTATTTGGTTGATGAGGAGTTGAGAGTCTCCTTAGATATCTAAAATTTGAACATCAAACATGATATTTTTTTGGAGACTCGTGATGAGGGATTCATATTTTTCCATGTTATTAGTTCATTCAAAGTTTGATTTGAAGGATATAGGGATAAGAGTCCCCTAGGGAGGTATGATAACAATATTGGCACCTCCCCTTTGCTGACACTTAGATCCATTGAAGAAAATTTTCATTTTGATAGGAGTGTGTTCTTAATTGATGGTGTTGATAGATTCATCAAGAAATTATTTGTGAGATAAATGGTTGTCAAGAAGAGGAGCTTATGCAAGCTGGTCGGTGATGGTTTGTCCTTTAATATATTTTTTGGGATGAATTCTAGATCAAAATCGGTCATGAGCATGAGCCATTGCATGATATGGTCACTATGATAAGGTTTAGAATGCATGGCTTTAAGGGGATTGAAACTGGTGACAATGTAAGTTTTATGATTGAGTAGCTAATGGCGGATTTTGGAAGTCATGAAGTATAAGGCACAACACAACTTTTTTTGTTCGGTGTAATGGGTTTTATAGTCATGGAGAGTGTGGCTTATATAATAAATGGCATGTTCATGAACTTTCTCATTTTTATGTGCTATCACAGTACCCAGGGAATAGCTAGTAGCAGATATGTATAAATAGAAGGCCTCCCCCTTGCATGGAGGTGTAAGCACAGGAGGCGATAAGAGATATTGTTTGAGGTCCTCAAAGGCCTTTTAACAATTTTGATCCCATTTGAATTAGATGTCCTTTTGAAGGATATGGTGGAAAGTTTGACAACGGTCTAAAATTTGTGAGATGAAATGATGAAGTGACTAGAGTCTTCCTTGGAGACTGCAAAGTTGTTTGAGATTTGATGGAGGAGGCATCTCAATGATGGCTTTGATCTTGGCAGGGTCTAATTTAATGCCCCTAATAGAAACAATGAACCCTAAGATCTTATAGGTGATAACATTTAATACACACTTAGAAGGGTTGAGGTGAAGGAAGTATTGGATAAGATGGGAAAAGATAATTTCAAGGACAGCAAGATGGTCCCTACATTGCTTATATTTTCCTAGGATGTCATCAACAAAGTCTTCTATAGTTTTATGGATGAGATCATGGAAAATGTTAAGTGGCCCTGTATTTATAAGTCTAAAGGGCATGACGTAGTAGTAGAAAGTCCCCAAAGGATTAATGAAGGACGTTTTATGTTGATCATCAGTAGCAATGAGAATCTAATCATAACCAGAGAAGTGATCCATAAGGGAAATCATTACATGGCTAGTAGTGAGATCAATGAGTTGTTTGATGTTAGGAAGAGGAAAGTCAATTTTGGGACAAGAGAGGTTGAGGTCTTGAAAATATGTGCAAGTGTGTAATTTTCCAGAGGATTTGGTTACAGATATGTTATTAGAGACCCATTGTAGATAATCAATGGGTAAGATAAAGTTATCAAAGATAAGGTGTTCTAACTCTTCTTTGATAAGGAGAGCTACACAAGGGTGCATCCTACATAGATTTTGTTTGACAGACTTTACGAGGGGATAGGTGATAATATTGTGAATGATGATGTTAGGGTCAATAACTGACATGTTGTTATATTACCATGTAAAATCCTGACTATGTTTGCAGAGGAAGGTGGTGAATTCCTTCAATTCTTCTGAATCTAAGGATTGATCAACTTTAACTATGTGAGGGTCCTGCTGAGTCCCTATGTTAATGTCGATAGCAGATATGTTAAGGAGTTTCGATGTTGTGGTGAGGTTTAAATAAGATCGTAAAGGGATGTCTTTACTGGAGCTTAATGGAGTTGCTTAATGACGATATTTTGTACAGAAGTAGTGGATTGGGTATGTGGAGCGGAAAGGATGGAAACCTTAGCTTTAGAGGATGGAAGATTAGGTGATTCAGGGTGAGAAGGATGAAGACATTGGACTTGTTTTGATTTGAATTCTTAGGTCCTTGTGCATAAGATATGGTAGTTATATGCACTACGTCAATTTGATGAAGTGGGGTTTTTCTAGAAGAGGCCTCACCTTTGTTAGATGTGAACGTAATGTCAGGTAAGGGATTGGGTGTCATGCTTTTAAATGTATGATGGGTGGTTTTTACTTGATTTGGTTGTTCTAGATCCATGGGAAGAAGCTTCTTGTTAGCAAGGCTTTGAATGGTGGTGTGGAGGGCTTTATAGTCCTTAGTAGAATGCCCTAGTGTTTGAGTATAGTAAAAAAATTCTTCAAAGTTGTACTAGGATGGTTTCCATCCCCAAGAGCTAGATGATTTGAGAGGAGGTAGCGTTATGATGGATCATTGGATAATCCTTTCAAGGATTTCTATATAGTATTGAGTAGAGATTGAGGTTGAGGGGATTGGTGCTTCATTTTATGATATGGAAGTTGGTGTTGAAGGTATCATTTTTTGTATGACATGTTTATATGTCGGTTGGGGAACGATCTTGGACTCTATAATGGTGACAAGAAACTTGGACAAGGGGTGTGACCCCATAATAGAGGGAAAGGACATTAGATCTTATACTGAGGTCGTCATATGGTGTCATGGTATGATTTTTATTTTTATGGATGGAGGGATTGGAAGTCGTGTAGTGGATTTTTTGAGATTCCGGATATAGTGTCAGGTGACATGATTTTTGTAAGAGTTCTTCATGATTTGTATGATAGGTTCCTTTTCTAAGTATTTTGAAGAGGTCACAGATGAGTTGGAAGTGGAAAAAATAGATTTAGAGGTGTTCTCAAACTTTCTAGAGGCAAGTCTAGAGGAGTCAAGTGATTCGGTAAGTGTTTTTGTGGCATAAACACTAGGTGTTGGCAATGTGGATAATTCAGATGGCATTACTGTAATAGAAACAGTAGGCATTAAAGATATGGATGGTTCGGATGGTGCTTTTGTAATAGGAACATTAGATGTTGAAGGTTTGGATGATTGATATTTGATATTGTCAATAGTGTGATGAGAGTGGATGACGTTGGATTCAGGTTTCCTAGTGGTGGGGCATTGCAAAGGGTTATTTTAAGACGTCTAAGTACGATTTAGAGGTGGATTTGGGTTATCCAGTTGTAATTCACTTTTGTCAATAAGGTCCTAAAGGACGTTTCCAAATTAATGACACCTTTCAATGTTGTGACCCTTGACCTGGTGGTATTTACAATAATCATTTTCTCAATACCAAGAGGGCTTGGAAATAGATGTGTCGATGGGATGAATAGGAGGGATGGTGATCATACATGCAACTAGGAGTTTATCAAAAATTGAAATGTAGGATTCTCCGATGGGTGTATAACTACGTTGAGGGAAGGTGCATTCAGGAGCCAAACATTCTTTGGAAGTATATTTTATGACAATCGTGTTTGTTGAAGTTTTATATTTTTCGTGACTGGAAGAAGGTTTAAACAATGACTCAAGTTTGGGTTTCTTGGATTTGAGTTTTACCCTACTATCCTTGATGGCACAGAGTTATAACTTGTGAGCCATAGTAAAGGCTTCATCAAATATTTAGAAATATTGTATCTAGAGTGTTGATGATATATGTTTGGCACAAGAACAAGCGAACAAATCAATTAGTTTGGTTTGTGGGAGGGAGAAGAATAATTGATTAATAATACCCCTCTAATGAGCAATGAAGTCTACAATAGATTCATCTTTGAACTATTTGATTGCGTAAAGATCGATAATGGTAACTTAATGAGGGATGATAATCGGGAAATTTTCTAAGAAAATTAATGCGAGTTGTGCGAAGGAGAAAAGTGATTACTGTGGGATATTGTCATACCAATATAATGCAGGTCCAACTAAAGACATGGGGAATGTTCTTAGCATGAGGTCTTGGTTGTGTGTAATAAGGTAACAGACATGACGGAAGGCTTGAATATGTTGTTGAGGGTCCTCTTTACTATAGAACTTAAGGAACTTTGATAGTTCCCAGTGCAAAGGGTAAGCTTTGTATGGTACGGAGGGATGGATAGTTTCATTACAAGTTTACTCGTAGGACAAGGTGTTTTTGGGACCCATAGAGGTAGCTTCTAGACTTGATATCATGTTCATTAGCACTTGCAAATGATTATTTTGTGATGATTTTTTAGGGTTGAATGATGACGGGTCAAGTTTATTATATGTATGTGGGTTTTCTTTTTGATACAATTAATACATTAAATGGATATTGTGTTGGATAGGAACACTCATGGGAATGTTATATGTTGGTTGTGATACTAGAGGTTGTGAGGGTTGAATATATTGATATTTGATAAGGATTGAGGTGTCGATGAAGGTTTGTGACTATTAGGGTATAAATTTTGATGGGATGGAAGTATGGGCAAGGGGTTGAGATTGATGTGGCACATATTGATATGGGATGGAACTATGGATAAGGGTTTTAGATTGTTGTGGTATATAGTGAGTATGAATTTTTGAAACAAGGGCAGTTGATACCTGTTGTGAAAAAAGATGTGTACTAGCAATGGAACTAGTGTCGATAAGAGTTAGTGACATGGGGATGGACATGAGTAAACTCTAAACTACATAGGTTAGTTGTTGTGACACGATAAGAGGGATCTTATTAGGAATGGCCACTGAGCTCACATGTGGTGTGGAAGAAACACTTGAAGCTATAGGGCTATATGTGGAAGGGGATGTATTTGTATTGTTTTACAAAGGTGATAAGCTAGATGAAGGATCTAGTGAGGAAGATGGTTTTTGATTGGTTGTATCTTGTGACGAAACCACATTAAGGTCAAAAGTGATGACAAGTAACTATGACACAGGGGCCGATGTTTCTGGTCCATTAGCATTGGAATAAGGATGAAGTTTTTGAATAATCAGCTCATAATTAGGATTGATGAGCTGGGAAGTGTTGAAAGTGACATGGGAGATAAGATGATGTTGTTCATGTGTAGGTTGCTAGAGTAAAACTCCTTGGGAATCAAGATAGGCATTCAAGACCACAGGGTTTGAATCTAAAATCTTCGTGAATACTGGACCACCATTATTGAAGAAGTGGGGACTAAGTGGATTAGGTATTTCTGATGTAGTTGATTGACTAATAGGAGAGTATGGAGATTCTTGATCGATTGTTAGATGTGATGAAGATGATTGATATTGGTCAATTAGGCCTGGAATGTCTTCAATACGAGACTATACATTCTCCAAGGAATGTTAGAAATTATTAGTCATATTGTTAGAGTTTTTTAAATGGGATTGTTGTCTAGTTAGGACCATGAAATAAATAAAATATCATTGGAAAGAAAAAGGAACTAGATGGGTGATTACTACAACACAAACAAATCACATGAGAGAATGTTTAATTATCTTGATGAAATTAAGAAAAGATGAATCGTGAAAAATGACTGAAAAGGTACTAGGAAACAACAATCTAAGGCCAGTTTCAGGTGATGTTAAGGATGGATTCCTCGATATACCTAAAAGTACGTGAGGCCAAAATTTGTGTTGGGTTTGGTATAAGGCATGGTATTAGGGCCTACCCCCTCACTTCATAGTCCTGCAGCGATAAGGGTGTCAGGTGCTTAGCCAATATACCACCCACTAGCTTATTTATACTCAGCCAGAACATTGAGTCAACTTATCCTCTTAGTAATGAAATCTAAGTAGGTCCACCTGGAAAGGATTGTTTAGATGTAAGTTATATTTTATGTGGTTTGGTTGTGTATGAAGGGATTAATGTGAATGCAATTCCTTAAAATCCTAATTAAGCTATGTGATCAGGAAAAAATGAATGTTAGTTTTAAATTCCAAAGGAAATGTTTTATTCGATGAGTATAAGCACACAAGTGCAATGCTGAAAATAGAAAATGATAGAAAAGAGACGTACCCGTGATCACTTTTCCTTTTTAATTTTTAATTTTTGATTTTTAATTTAAGCAAGCAAAAGCAACAAAAAAATTCTCCAAGATGAAATTAAAATCAAAAGAAATGGAAACTAAAGATAAAAGATAAATGAAAAAGGTACTCAGTCCCATCAGGTATGCCAAGATGTTTAAGGTAGTTTTCGGGTTAGTGATATAAAATGTACAAAGTACCTAAAACTCAAATGAGTAGGGTTTACAGATACCTACTTCGATAGTCACAATGTTGAGATGATGGGTAGTGGTGTTACGCCCTTAATCATATATCTTATATTGGATGTATATAGCCGACTTGTGGTTATCATAACTTCTTATCATTATGTATCTCTTTCACATATGTTATATTTTCATTAGTGGGTCGGCCTTGGTGTTATCCATAGCATAGGAATAGTATATATAGGGGTTAGTAGGTAGTAGTCCATCATCATATTCAGCATTTGAGTCTTATTGTCTGGTTTGGAGGTTACCCCCTCGAAGCAGCTAAGCTATTCTTCTTACAAATTGAGATCATTTATCTGAAATATTGTGTTCATTGGTGTTATATTGCTGCTGATAATCAGATTTATACAAGTAATTACATTACAAGTGGTATCAGAGCTTGAACTCGGCCAGCACTACGTCAAACCCTAATTGTGAAGGTTCATCCATATGTCAAAATAGGTAGCGAATTTTTCTACAAATTTTTTTGTGGTGTGGTGAAATCAGTAAAGTAAGATTCCCTCCAACTTTTAAGATTTTTTTACTTGATTTACAAAAGTTATAGCGGATTTATGTTTTTTCATAATTCGGCTACCTAGGGTGCAATTTGTGGAATTTTTCAAATTTATTTACATTTCCATAAATAAGATTAAAAATTAGTTTGAGTTCGTTCTTTGAGTTTTATAAAATTTGGCCGAATTCCTATTCAAATCCCAAACCCTAAATTTCGACCTTGATCCTTAAATATTACCATTTTGGGGCATCATGGTTGGGCCTTCGACAAGAAGCAAAAACAATCCCATCACTTCAGGTAAAACACCTGATAAGGATGAGATAATAGTTGAGGAGTTAGAGTCAGAAGGGGTATCTACAAAGTCCTCAAGGTTAGGGTTTACTTCAACTGACTATAAGGTCAGCTATCTTGAGTTAGAGTTGCGAAACCTCGAGGGTAGAGTGGCCAGTAAAGAAGATGTAGAAAAGATTGGAAAATGATTGGAGGATTTCATTCACCAATTTAGTTACAATATCATGGGTCATAATATCCTTCCTAATTAGCCACAACTCAATCATACTCATATTAACCAAAGTGGATCTTTAGGTCAAAGTAATAGAAAAACTAGCTAAGGTGGATCTGCAAACACGACCCATCCAAATACAAACACTCTGTAAGCCCATAACATGATTCCAAAAGTGGAAATGCGTAAGTTTGATGGAAAGGATCCACTCAATTAGATTAAGCAGATGGTGAATTTCTTTGATCTTCATCAAATTCCATCGGGACAAAAGGTTACCATGGCATCGTTGTATCTTGAACCTGACCAATTCTTTTGGTATCAATGGTTATGTGCTCAAAGGAAAAAGAGTGGCCTCAATGTTACATGGACAGTATTCACCAAAGAGTTGGAATTGCACTATATCTCTAGTGTGTCGGAGAATTATTTCAGTCAATTAGCAAATCTCAGACAAACAGCAACAGTCAAAGATTACATCCATCAATTCCAAAACCTTTCCTTATGGGTGGAAAATATTCCTGAAGATAATTTGAATGACTTATTTCTTGGGGGTCTTAAAGAACAAATTGAGACTGAAGTGTGTATGTTTAATCCTCATAAGGTTTCAGACTCTATGATCATGGCATGTAGGGCAGAGGAAAAAAAAATTTGCAGTAGGAAACAAACTGTCAGTATTATCAGAGATCATAGCACCCTTCCACCATCATTCCCTCGGTCAGTAAGACTGACACCTCAACAAATTGAAGAAAAGAGAGCCAAAGGGCTATGTTTTAATTGTGCCAACTAATTTGGACTAGGACATAAGTGTGCTGAAAAGAAGTTGTTCTACATTGAGGGGCCTACTGAAGAAGAAGAAGATGAAGAAGATGAAGAGGTAGAGCCAGAGGAGGAATTAGGAGATCCCCAACCAATTAGCAAACATTATGTTAGGAGTTCAGTGGCTTACCACCTTGGGAACCATTGAAATGAATTTCCAGGAGTTATTCATGCAATTTCAATCAGAAGGGAGGACTTTTAAACTAAAAGGACTGAGAGCAAAGTCCCCACAGATGGTAAGTTCTCATCAGATGCAAAAAATTCTTAGAAAGGCTGCAGAAGGGTTTATGGCACAGATATTTTCATTGGAAGCACATAATTCCAATACATTTATACCTGTAGATATGCAAGTAATTATAGATGAGCACTCAGTGGTGTTTGGGGAAATGCCCAAGGGCCCGCCTCCAAAAATAGACCATGACCATGCCATCCAGCTAGTACCAGGGAGTCAACCACCCAACATCAAACCTTATAGGTACCCCTATATGCAAAAGAGTGAGATTGAGAAGATAGTTCAAGAGATGTTAGAAACAGGACTTATTCGTCATAGTCAAAGTGCTTACTCTTCTCCTGTAGTGATGGTACGGAAAAAAGATGACAATTGGCGCATGTGTCTAGATTACAGGGAACTCAATAAGTACACAATTAAAGATAAGTTTCATATTCCTGTAATTGATGATTTGCTAGATGAGTTACATTGTGTTGTTTACTTTACAAAACTTGATCTTTGTTTAGGATATCATCATATTAAAATCAGGGATGAAGATATTCATAAAACAACCTTCAGGACACATAAAGAACACTATGAGTTCTTGGTAATGCCTTTTGGACTAACAAATACACCCTCTACATTTCAAAGCTTGATGAATTCCATCTTTAAGCCATTTCTTCGAAAGTTTGTTTTAGTGTTCTTTGATGATATATTAATCTATAGCAAAACATGGGAGGAACACCTGCATCATGTAAATAAGGTGTTAGAAACTCTTGAACAACATCAACTTTATGCAAAGCCTTCTAAGTGTTCTTTTGGTGTAAGGGAGGTTGAATATATGGGTCATATTGTCTCTTATGAAGGTGTTAAAGTGGATCATAACAAGATAAAATCCATGCTTGAATGGAAGGTTCCCAAAACCATAAAAAATCTCCAAGGATTTTTGGGGCTTATAGGTTATTATCGTAGATTTTTAAGGAATTGTGGCAGCATCGTAGCACCACTCACAACTTTATTGAAGAAGGACTCTTTCCATTGGAATGAGCAAGCTACTATGGCCTTTGAGAAGTTGAAGGAGGCCATGTGCACCACTCCAGTTCTAGCCACTCCAAATTTTTCAAAAACATTCATTGTTGAATGTGATGCTACAGTGTATGGTATGGGGGTAGTACTCATGCAATAAGGGCAGCCCATTGCCTTTGAGATCTGCCAATTCAAAGGTAAGAATATCTCTAAACCAGTTTATGAGAAAGAAATGTTAGCAATACTTCATGCAGTGAAGCAATGGAGACCATATCTAATGGGACAACATTTCAAAGTAAAGACAGATAATGATAGTCTGAAATAGTTCTTAGAGCAACATTTATCATCAGAAGAACAACAAAAATGGGTCTCAAAAATGTTGGGGTATGATTTTGAGATAATATACAAGAAAGGGAAAGAGAATGTAGTTGATGATGCTTTATCTCGGAAGGATGAGTCTATCTAAGCATTGTTGTGTGCCATATCTGTATTACATGAGGATTGGATAGAGGATGCAAGGTCTAAATGGAAAAATGACCCAGGTACACAAAATCTCATTCAGAATCTCCAACAAGATCCAAGCATGTCAAAAAAAATTGTATGGAAAGGAGATGTTTTATGGTATAAAGATAGATTATATCTATGTAAGAATTCAATCCTTAAAAATAGGGTTCTAACTGAGCTCCATGCTTCTCCAGTAGGGGGTCATTCTAGCTTCTTGAAGACTTATCATCGAATCAAGCATGATTTTTTTTAGGAAGGGCTAAAAGGAGATGTCTAAAAAATTTTGGCAGAATGCATGGTTTGTCAGCAAATAAGGGCAAAACAATTAAGTCCCCAGGTCTTTTACAACCTCTATCCATTCCTAGCCAAAGGTGGGAAGAGGTATCCATGGACTTCATCATAAGATTGCCTAAATCAGAAGGTAAAAATTTAATCATGGTGGTGGTGGAAAGAATCACCAAATATGCCCATTTTTGTGCTTTATCACATCCATTTGTTACGAGTACAGTACCAATGACCTTCAGGGATACAATTCAGAAGCTACATGGGACACCAAAGATTATAGTAAGTGATCGAGACCTTATCTTTACTAGTAATTTTTGGACTGACTTGTTCTCATGTTTAGGCACACAACTAGCTCGTAGTTCCTCTTATCATCCCCAGTCTGATGGGAAAACAGAGGTGGTAAACAAGTGCTTGGAGGGATATCTTCGTTGTTTTACATCAGATAAGCAAGCGAGATGGGTCCAATGGTTACCGTTGACAGAATGGTGGTATAACACCTCCTTTCATACTTCATCTAAAATGTCTCCTTTCTTGGCATTATATGGGTACCATCCACGATCTCTCACTTCATCTTTGAGATTCCAGCCAAAGGTTCGAGCAGTTGAAGAACATATTCAACACCAACAAGAGGTGCTTTCTAGTCTCAGGGAGAATTTGGCCATGTCACAAAACCGCATGAAGCAGTAGGCAGACCAACATCGTAGTGAAAGACATTTTGAATTTGGTGATTGGGTTTTTGCATTTACAACCATATAAGCAAATGTCCTTAAAACAACAGAAAAAGGATAACAAGCTTTCACCTAAGTATTATGGTCCTTATCAAGTGTTACAGAAGATTGGAAATGCAACATACAAACTGGAACTTCCTCTGGCTACTGAAATTCATCCAGTCTTCCATGTATCTTACCTAAAGAAGGTAATTGAACAGACAGTATCAACCCAGACTGTGTTACCCGAGCTTGATGAAGAGGGCAGAATCATCCTGGAACCAGAATGCATCCTTCAGACACACACTAAGCAATTGAGGACGAGGGTCATCACTGAGTATTTGATCAAGTGGAAAAATCTAGACAATGAAGACGCAACTTGAGAGGATGCAAATTTCCTACAGTAGCATCCAAATCTTCTCAACATTGGGGACAATGTTGCTTCGAAGGGGAGGGGCATGCTACGCCCTTAATCATATATCTTATATTGGATGTATATAGCCATCTTGTGGCTATCATTATGTATCTCTTTCATATATGTTATATTTTCATTAGTGGGTCGGCCTTGGTGTTGGCCATAACATAGGAATAGTATATATAGGGGTTAATAGGTAGTAGTTCATCATCATATTCATCATTTGAGTCTTATTGTCTTGTTTGGAGGTTGCCCCCTCGAAGTGGCTAAGCTATTCTTCTTACACATTGAGATCATTTATCTAAAATATTGTGTTCATTGGTGTTATATTGCTGCTGATAATCAGATTTATACAAGTAATTACATTACAAGTGGAAAATGTGAAAATGCTCCTGCTTTTATCGAGTGAAGATGCCAACAAACAAAGACAACTAGATAAAGGATATAATATAGAAATGATAACAAGTTGCTCGAAAAGTGTCGATCCCATGAATCCAAAGGGAATTCCTTGAAGGGTGTCAACTCGTTTTGATACAATTAAGTTGCATTAATAAATATAATAAGATAAATGATGAAAAAGCTAAAACTGGAGGGGAATAGTAAAACCTTGTTCAGCTTCATAAGTGGCCCAAGTTAGGGTTGTGGCTGGCTCGAAGTCTTCAAAGTAATCGTACCAAAATTCATAAATTTCTTCTCATATTTCATAGAGGATCTCGAACTGTTATTTAATGTCCTCAAAGTTGGGTGTAAATACGATTGCGCACAAGGTGGGCTCATGGAGGATGTCGAACTGCTCCCACATAAACAATTGCTAGATGATTGGAAGATCATGAATGTTGGTGATTGGTTGAGAGATACTTAGAACAATCATTTACAGAGAAGACATGCATGTAGATGGTTTTATTAGACCAAAAATAGACCTGATAGATATACTAGTTATGACAATAATTAATGAATTATTGAAATTTGACAACGATCTAGGGAGTCATGGGAGATTAGACATATCGTTAGTGATCCTTATGAAATGTTGATGTTTTGGATAACAAAGATAGTTGATAGAAATAGAGAGCAAGATTGATTGTTTTAGGATCCTATCTAATATGCAAATAACATAAAGTGAACAGAAAGGGTATTTGCTTACTTTGATGGGAAAAATAAATTGTTGATGATTTAATTGATTGGAGATGCTTTGTGGAACTTTAGATGAGTTGATGGGTATGTTAATGGTGTATGGACACTTGTGACAGGGTCATCTGGCTTCCTAACGTGACAGAGATTTACTACATTGATCTTGGATCTCCTTTGAAACAAGAGCTTTGAATGTCTATTTATAATCGTTGGCAATCGATCAGGATTGTCAGCGATCTAGAATTTTCAGGGAAAGCAACTTAGAAGTAGTTTTAACCTCTTCCAACTTGGGCTTTCACGAGTGGAGATGCAAGGTGAAGAGGTTAGGACATTAGGGACTTGGGAAAAAGGGGTAAAACAGAGTTTAGATGGGTGGTAGATGGTTAGGGAGGTTAGAGTAGGTTTATGGAGGGTAAAAGTATGATTTTATGGGATGAGGGTAGTGACTTAGGCTATGTTAGAATAATATATTTTAATGATTTAATTATATGTATGGGGTGTAGGTGGCTTACCTAAGGTGACAAAAACCCAGTGTCTACACATTTGTTTATTAAAATATTGATTTATGGTATGGTTATCATCAACTAAGGGTAAAGAATGAAGACATTCATAAGACAACGTTCAAAACAAGCTATGGGTATTATGAGATTATTGTGTTACCTTTTGGACTCACTAATGCACCTACTACATTTATGAATCTTATGAATAATATTTTTCAAGAATACTTAGATAAATTTGTGTTGGTTTTTATTGATGATATTATGATTTATTATAAAAGCATAGAGGAACACAATGAACACTTGAGAATAGTGTTATATGTGCTTAGAAAAATGAAATTGTATGGTAAGATTTTGAAATGTTCTTTTTATCATAACAAAGTGCACTACCTTGGGTACATCATACAAAAATATCAGATATCATTTGACCCATCAAAAATCAAATCCATTATTCAGTGACCAACACACAAAAATTTACATGAAGTAAGAATTATGGGGTTAGTTAGTTACTACAAAAAAATCATAAAAGATTTCTCAAGAGTGGTTGGACCAATAACTTCATTTCAAAAAAAGAATAAGAAGTTTCTATGGATTGATAATGTGAAATTACATATAATTTTCTGAAGTAAAAACTTACAACAACACATGTATTGAAAGTTTCAGATCCCAATGGAAGCTTTATCGTGGTGACTGATGCCTCAGGTGAAGGTTTGGGTGGAATACTTATGAAAAATGATCATGTGATTACTTACAAGAGTAGACAACTGAAGGTGCATGAGTAGAAATATGCTCCCCACAAATTATAACTTGCTACCATAGTTCATGCCTTACAAATTTGGAGGCATTACTTGCTAGGAAATCCATTTGAACTGAAAACAAACCATTTGGGGTTGAAATATATCTTTACACAACCTAACGTAAGACATTGTAGGTGGCTGGAATTTTTGTCCCAATATGAATTTAACACTAGTTATATCAAAGGAAAGGAGAACCGTGTGGCTAATACACTGAGTCACAGGAAGCATATTTAAGTTATTTTAACCCTCATAACACAATTTAAGGAAGAAGTCAAGAAAGAACTACAAACTGATTCGTATTATCAACATGTGATAATTGCGCTAGCATCAAATATGAATAATAGGAGATATTAAGGTTTTAATTTTGATAATAAATGAGTCTTTAGATATGAAAACATAGTCTATGTACCTTTGGGTAATGAAGGAATTTCATGATGCATCATACTCTGGGCATCCAGGGGTAGCAAAATTGTTGGCTGATGTAAAACAATAGTACTTTTGGAAAGGAATGATGAAGGATATGATGAATTATGTTGCTCATTGTCTGGTATGTTAACATGTGAAAATGGAACACTTGCATCTCATTGGTCTGTTGAATCCTCACAACATTCTGCATTACAGATTCCAGGTAATTAGTATAATTTTTTGCAAGGGATGTCATTATCCAAGAAAAAACATGCCATGATTTTGGTAGTGGTTGACAAACTGACCAAAGTAGCTCACTTCATTCCAGGAAATCTAAATGACGATTCCCCAATACTTGAAAAATGGTTTGTGCGTGAGATTTTTTAATTTCATGGAGTTCCAGAATTGATCATTTCATACAGGGATCCTAAGATGACCTCTCGGTTTTGGATAACTTTAAACTCTATATTGGGAACAAAATTGAACGTTAGTTTAGCATACCACCCTGAAACAAATGGTCAAATAAAAAGAGTTAACCATGTTATAGAGGATATGATCAGAATGTTTTGCAAGGATCAGAATTACAAATGGGAGGAATATCTCTCATTGGTTGATTTTTCCTAAAATAAAACTTACCATTCTTCGTTGAAAATGTCTCCATTTGAAGTGTTGTTTGGGAGAAAGCGTAGAACTCCTATTAGTTGGGATAACACAAAGAACAAAGAGGAAGTAGGCTCAAAAATATTGACTGAAATGGAAAATCAAGTAGAACTCATTCTTGAGTGGTTGAAAGAAGTGGCTGATAGGCAAAAAAACTATGCTGATTTGAAAAGAGTTGACAAAAAAATTGAGCAAGGAGACAGTCTTTTTTAGGGTAAAGTTGAAAAAGAGCTCCATTTCGTTTAGCAAGGATGCCAAATTATCATCTAGATATGTGGGACCTTTTGAAATCCTTGAAGTTATAATTCTGGTGGCATACAAATTAGCATTACCTCCCGCATTGTCTAGAATACACGATGTTTTTCATATTTTTTTGTTTAAAAAGTATGTTTCAGATATAACACATATCATAAATTATAACTCATTATAGGTTTAGAACCCGAGAATCATCGTGGTTGAACCAATCCGAGTAATAGAAACTCACAAATTACAACTCAGAAATCATGATATTGCTCAATGCAAGGTCCAATGGGGCCAACATTCTGAGGATAGTGCAACATAGGAAAACTTGGAAGAAATCAAAACTACATTTCCTTTTTTATTTCAGTGAGTAAAACAGTTACTTGATTATTTATTATGGATTCATGATATATCATTTGATATTTATGATGATTGTAATGAAAATTTAAGGTATATTGCTAATGGTTTGGAATTAATTTTTTGTTATGAGGTTGATTATAGCCAAGTTTTATGAACTATGTTTGACTAAAATTTTGAAAAAAATCAAAATTTTATGAAAAGATGAACTATTTTTTCTTTGATGTTGATGTCAACATATTTTTTATTATGTTTGATAATTTTTAAGTTTAAATCATCGGGGCGATGATTCTTTTAAGAGGGAAAGTATGTAACATCCCAAATTTAGTGCATTCTTTGTCGTAAGGTTGTTGGCTGACAAAATTTACATTGTTGTTCGTTAAGAGCAAGGTGAATGCAACAAGTGATAATTTGATATTGATAATTGATCTTGTATTTGATGGATGATGATATGATTAATTAAAAATGTTTATTATACACACACACACACACACACACACACACACACACACACACACACACACACACACACATATATATCTTTTAACATTTGAAGGATTTGTTATTTGAAGACCACCTTCTGGTTTGCATTGTTATATGGTATTCGTATGTTTGAACTTCTTCATTGTTTTCATTAGTTAATATTAATTAGCATTATTTAAGGCAATTGCAATGTTTAAGGTAAAGGCATTGGTATGATTTCGATGGACCACCATTTAAAGTTTATAATGATTGGTCTTAGACCGCATTGCATTATTTGAAGTTAGTCTTAGACCACACAAAAAGTAAATTTATTAAAGGTTAAATGGTCTTAGACCACATAGAAATTAATTTGTGAAAATTATTGGTCTTGGACCACTTAGAAAATAATGTTGATGTTTTGTTAATAAAATATGGTAATCGGCCCCCACTTAGCATTGTTGACAATGAGCGATGGTCATAGACCACTTGGAAAAGTTAATGTTTATTGTTTGAAAGTTAGGCAATGACCACGTGGCATATAACAAGGTGAATTTTTATTGTTTAATGTCTATCTTTGATCATAAACCATAAGGCGTGGAAATTAGTAAGTTAAGTTATGTCATATAAGGTTTTGGGTTTAGTGGCCACGACGTAGCACTGGTTATTTTTTAATGGAATTAAAGTAAATACGGTTCTTTGGGAACCGTTAGCTTGCTTTGGAAGCTAAAACATGCAAATTTTTCCCCCATTCACAGTTTTGTTTAGTTTTGGGTCTTGAAGCTCTGCATAGAGGTTTTTGAGGAGATATTCAAGGAAGTCTTTTTTCGAGATTTTGCATGCAAAAACAAAGCTACTGATTTTTCTACTTGGCTTTCAATTCTCTAATTAATTTTTCAATTAGGAATAATGAAAATATTCTTTCTCACCCAATTTGGAAAAAACTAATACTCAATTTAATAATTGATTATGTCTTGAGCATGAAAACTTAATAAAATTTAAAAGGAAGTAAGAAAAATGACTAATACCACTAGAAGGGTTCCTCTTTGGTTGATAGGTACTTTAATTAGTATTCTCGTGATTGGTTTAATGTTATTTTTAATGGAAATTATGTATTTAATAGATTTATTTGGATATTTTGTAGAGTTTTTGTGGGCATTCGAGTTAAATATTTCAAGGAAGTTGGAATAGAATAAGGGTGAACTAGGTATGGGTTTTTCTCACTCTCATTCTTGTTGTTTTTAATATGAAATCTAGAATACATTTGTGGTTTTGAAATTTGGAACTATTTCTTCATTTTATTATGAAAGTTTGAAATGGAAAACAAGATGAAAATTCTTAGAAAGGAAATGGGTTTTAGTTGTAGATGTGTGATATGGTTTTTACTTTTGGGTTTGTTCCTTGATTCAACTTTGCATATAAATAATGTGTATACGATTATTTTAAAATAAAAAGGAGATATATCTCACTATGATCTCTTTTGTTATTTTCTTTTCAATGCATTTCTTTGGATTTGGGGAACTTTTGTTTGGAAAAGAAAACTGGAAAGTTATGGGTTTTTCATTTTCATATTTTTGTTCATTTTGTAAATAAAGAAAAAATGGGCTTTCCTTGCTAACGTGAACCGAGATTTGTTGGATATTTGGGATTGTTTGTGTAGCTCGTCATTTTTATTGTAAGATCGAAGCTAGGTTGTTGTTATTGTAGCTATGAATATCCACTAACGGATGGGTTTAATTTGTTTTGGTCTTGAGAACTGGTATATTTAAATGTTATTCTTAACCCATAAAGGGATTTGTTGTATCAAGTTTGTAACAAGCTAGTAATGAGCTCGCCATTTATTGGTTTTATCTCATTTTAATTCATTAAGCTCTTCATGACCTGGGTTGTTATTATGGTTTAGTTATTAAACATCCTTTGGCTTTAGTCGAAAGCATTAATGTCATTAAGCTCAAAGATAACTTGATTGATTGTTAATGTGTTTTAGCTCATTATGATCTTTGTTATTTATATATGTGCATCAGATATTGGAAGCATGGACAAATGTATCTCACTGTCTCTTTCTCTTTCCATGAACGTTTGTGGGTGTTTGGTCATTGTGGGTTACTAGATGAGAATGTTTTAGGTCCTTTGATTGTGTTGTTATCTTCCCTTGGTATAAATGTTTCTTCAATTTTAGATGTGAGATAACATGATTTCAATCCTTCTTGAAGATGTAGGCACTATTCCATTTAGTTATTATTGGGCATGATTGTTTGAGTATATTTAGTTAATTCATAGCTTTGATGAATTGGCTGTTAGAGTGAACTATTAGGGATGTAGATATTATTCAGTTTATATCTAGAAGTGTTTTTAAAACTATTCAATGCATTGGACTATTTACAATGATTATTTCCTTTTAAGTTTGATTGTTTGACTTCTTGTTTAAAGAGATGAAATTTGGACAGATATTTAGGATTGTATGATTTCTTATAAAGTTTTGATGTTATTTCTTAACTCAGCATTAATTACGGGAATAGTGAATATTGAGTAAGGAATGAGAAATGCATACACTATTTGATTATTGATTGTTAAGATAAAAGATTCATTTGTTTAGTCAATTACGAGAATGGATAACAAGTTAGTTTGTGTTCATTCATTAGAACATAACAATTATACATTGATGAAGTTTGCCTTGTTGACATTATTTTTTGTGGAATATTTTAAAGGAATTGAAGGAAGTTTTTATAAATTGTATTCTCTATTTATCGTAATAGATAATTGCAATAGTATATAACACGTATTCAATCTAAAAGGATTAGTCTATCAGTTTGAATTCATGTAATGTTTGTAAAACATGTTATACAATATGAAGTATCATTTCATATGTGCATGAGATAGTTATCTAATACATAAACTAGGAAGTTCATTTGTTTTCAGTTAAGTTATCCTTAACTTATTTTATTATTTCACTTAAATTCAACAAGAATATGAGTGTGTCAATTCTTTGAATTGGCCCATATATACATTTTCTCTCTCCTACAGTTTACAAGAAGGAATAACATTCATGAAGTGATTGATTGGATTATTTATGCATGATTACGTTGTGTAATATTTGTTTAAATTCTAATAAGGATTTTTGTATTTATTTGTTAACGCGAATGAATCATCTTTGTAAGTTTATTAATAGCCATTTCTCCTGATATTCATTTCGTATGTGCATGAGATAGTTATCTAATAAATAAACTAGGAAGTTTATTTGTTTTCAGATAATTTAAGCTTAACTTATTCTATTGTTTTATTTAAATTCAATGAGAATATGAGTTAGTAAACTCATTCCAGTTCTTTGAACTGACTCTCCTACAATTTGCAGGAAGGAATGATATTCATGAAATAATTGATTGGAATGTTTATGCATGATTACATCATGTAATATTTTTTTAAAATCCAATAAGGATTATTATATTTATTTGTTAACGTGAATAAATCATCTTCGCAAGTTTATTAATGGGAAATTTGCCTAATGTTTTATCATGATGAATTGTATATCATTATTTATGAAAATGAGGGATTATCCTTATTAAGTTTGAACATAATACTTGGTTATTTTGTGAATTGTTTTGGTGAATATGAAAGTACCTATATGTTGTTATACAATTGATTGTAAATAAAGATGATTAATCTTATGATATACATGTATTGTTAATTTCATTGATTCATTTTAAATGAATAAATATGTTGAATGAAAAACATAGAATGATAAGGACAACTATATAACGAAAACAACGTAAATTTATTACTATACCTTATGAAATAAAATGGACTATTCATATTAATTGATGAACTTATGAGATTAAAGACTATCCTTAACAAGCAATGAATGGATCGACTCGATGTGAGATATGGTTAGTAAACCTATACTTAACGATGAATACTATGTTGTGTTGGTTTGATAAGAAGAACTAAAGAAATATAGTAACTTGTAGAGTTACTATTACTCTCTTTCAAGAAACTAATATCGTGTAACGATAAATTATAACTTGTCGTAAATATGAACTTATTTACTTTATCTTGCATGTATAACTTGAGTGAAAATGATGCGTAGGTGTTATGTCCCATCATCCTTCCAATATTGTCCTACATGTGCCAGCTTAGGATGGCTATGGGAATGGTAGTGAGGACGTAATGATGAAAATTATTACATGGTCACTATATTTCCCATAGGGATCCTAAGGTGGAATTAATATGATCCTTTCGATTAGTAGGGTGAGTCATGGTTTTTACTTATTCAAAACAAAAAATTAAATTTTTAACCAACAAATTGAGATTTGGTTAACTACATTTAGACGGTTATGTGGTGACAGTAGATAGGTTTCGTAGGCTAGCGTGCAGTCTCGAAACTAGCTTGCAAAGAAATGTTATAAACTTTGGCCAAAGTAATGCAAATGTTAATTACCTTTTTTTATAATAGTTAAAGGAGGTTTTTTCTAAGAACCCTACCCTGTTACAAAAAAAGGATCTACAATCCAGATATAACAATTAACAATAAAAGGAGTAAAACCATAACCAAAATCAAAATCACTGTTGTAAACGGCACAAAACCAACTCAACACCAAACAAAGTACAACCTAATTATGGCCCAAAACTAGACTAAAACTAGATAGAAACTCATGGCAAAACAGAGATCAACTATAATTATACATTTGAGTAGAGAGCTCTATGATGTCCTTAAGATATTGGTATCTCTTCTCATTTTCTTTTTTCTCTCACTTTCCCTAATGACGGCCTTGTATTATTTTATCGTCAGATCCTTCACAATAGATTTTAGGAGGTCAATTTGAAGGATGATTCCTAACAAATGTATTTTATGTAAAGCTAAAGAGGAAACTATAAACCATCTCTTCATTCACTGTAAATTTGCATCCTCCTTATGGGGTCAGCCAAAATGGGCACTCCCTCAAAATGTAAATGTTAATTACTTTGTTTTTTCACCATTTCTCCTAATCAATAGTATCAGATATCGGATATCCTTCTGGTATCACTAAGGAGATGCACAAGTTCTCTTAACCTATAAAATGTTAAACCAAAAGTATAAAATTTATACACACTCAGTTAGAGTGATTAAGGGATATTGGGACGATCTAGTAGACCCTTACAACTACACATGGTTAATGTATGTTATCAAAATGGATTGTAATCATTTAATTATGTAGGATTAAATTACTGCAAGCTAAAATCATTGAAGGCATTAATTTTACTTAAGGGGTTTGTTTTTTTAAAAACCCTTAATTTGAATTAATCATAACATGGGTGTTACATATCGGTACTAAATGTTGATCTTAACCTAAGAAAAACTTGAACTACATGTTAATGTAAAATTTATAATATTATATACCATATAGTTGTTGTTGTAGACCTCTGAACTTAAGGACTAAACCATGTCCCACTAACAATATCATGTACATATATGTGTAACTATAAAGATATTTGTAAACTTGTAAAGCATTCAAACTATGAATTACCATGAAATTTTGATCCATGTGTATTTCAAAAGGGATTTTGTAAAATCCTATGTAAATGTGTGAGCCAATAGTTAAGTAAAAACCAATTTTTTTAAAATTATTTTACAAAGGAAAATGTAGGGTGTTGAAAATTTGTATGAATACCATCCAATTTTATACATAAAATGGTTTTAAATCTCTAAATAGGATAGATTATTTAGGAAAAGAAAACATCGATGTCACTAACAAATCTAAATTCACAAGAATGTATGTTAGCTCATTATAGGAAACAATGAAAACAACAGATCTCACCAACGAGGGAGCCAAGAAACTCTTACAAGGAGTTGAAGAGTGGCCCAATTGATAATGACACTGCAGTATTACATTGCACTATTCCATTACAGTATTACAATGGATTGTGGAAGCTTGGTAGGGATTTTTAATTATTTTAAGGTTTCATAGTTTTATGATTATACATAATTTTATGAGTGAGGCAACATCATTCAATGTTGATCTTATGAGATTGTATAGGTTTTGTATTTGCATCATAATTGTTTTCACTACTATATAAAGTGTAATTTGTATTATGTTTTGGGTTGAATTTTCACTACAAATAAATTTAGATAACGCATTTGGTATTCATATTTTGAGGAGATATGTAATTTTTCTAGTGTCGTTATATACCCAGTGTTATGATATTATAATATATATGAGTTGATGGAGATGTTGACATGTGGCACACATCCCCCTTAGTTAGTTATATGTTTATAATATATAGGGTCACATAGGAACTAGTTATATTGTGTAATGAGTTAACCCACATTAGGATTAGGTGTTATCAATTTCTTAAGAGTACTACATGTCTATATAAAGGATATGAGTATCATTATGATATGTCGTGTCAAGTATGACTTGAGTCTTCTACTTGGTAGAGGTATATAGGAGGTGTGTCCCTCGAATTGAAATTCTCATATTCGGAGATTGTGGAGTTATCCTTCCTTAAGAAGCATCGTATTATGTTGCTCTACATTAAGGGTATTTATCTAGGGCAACACCAATATAAATACCCTAAACCCTACCTTCAATATTGTTATAATTGTGCATTTAAAGGAAAAAGGTAATTTTGGGCATCTTGGCCCAATAATATCTCTTGTGTATTATTCATGTTATTCATTTATTATATGCAAAGTTCTTATCAAGTGGTATTAGAGCATCGATCTAGGTAATTTATGGGATGAAACCCTAATTTCATCGATTTGCATATATCTTGAGATTAACTATGATTTTTTCAAATATTTTTTTGTATGACGTGGATAAATCCTACAAGGAATCTACTCTAACAATTTCAGATATTTTGGAGCTGGTTTGAGAAAGATATTGTAATTTTAGGGTTAGAACCCTAATTTTAATGCTTTATCTATATCTTTTGAATTGTGTCGATTTTTTAGTGAAATATTTTGTGGTGGGGTTATATTTTTTCAAGGAAAAACTTCAAAATTTAGAAAATTTTAGATTTTTTGTGAGCATTATTCATTTTTAAGTTTTGTTCACAAATTTTCTCTAAAGGACGAAATATTCAAAAAATGTTTTTTTTACATTTTCACAAATATCTCAAAAATATAACTAGGATTTGTGTTATGTATTTTCTTATTTGAGGCCTACATATGGACGAAATGGGTAGGACAACTATTGATCAAAAGAGTATATTCTTAAAACCTTAGTTTTTGAAGATCATGAGGATGAAAACTTTTTATTGAGATGGTAAGATTGATGCTAAAGACTAGTGGATCCAATTTAAAGAAAAAAAAAATTAGATAGATGGTCATGAATTTCTTTTCAAATTTGGGTTGATGGTCTAATAAGAACTTGGTACTATGAAGTAAGACAAGAGAGTCTAGATTGATCTTGGGAGGAAATGGAAATGGTTTTCTTAAACCAATGAGACAAAATATGAAGAAGAAGAGGATGCTACTAATGAGGATGTTACAAATAAGGATGAAGAAGAATATGATGATGGAGAATAATAAGCCAATGTTGATGATGAAGAGGCTACGCATGATTTAGAAGGAGAGATAATAGATCAAGATAAGAGTTCAAATAATGCATCTTTAATAAAGGAAGCTTCAATATTTCAGTTTGAATGGTGTATTCAAAGGAAAAAGGTAATTGTTTCCATAAACCCAATACCAAATATAACTTCATTATGGATGTAACCCAACATCTACATTTTTCGTTCAAAGAATATCAAGGAAGCTCAAGTAGATGGTAAACATATTCAAGTTTTTGAAGATTTAAAACTCTCTTTGGTTAAATTTGTTTTTCATTCAGATTTTTATGTTTTAGATATGTATGAGATGGATATTGTTCTTGGATATCCTTAGTTAGAGACCTTGGGAACAATTCATATTAATGTGTAAAATAAATTCATGAAAATATGGTACAAGAGAAAGAAGGTGACCTTGCAGGATATCACACTTAGCAAGGAAAACAGAAATGTCAATATGATCATGATGGTGAATTTGAAAATGGTGAAGAAGGAAATAATGATGATTGGGAAGGATAAATTTATGAAAGCAAAATTATTATCTACTCAAGAGAAAGAATAAATAGCAAACAATGTGGAAGAGTAAAAGAAAGACAAGGAAAAGGTTGTTAATGTTGAAGATATTAAGGTTGCAACATATAGTTACCTACATCATCATGAGAGGAGAAAATCATGGAGGCATGTTAGGGAACATGAGGGCAAAAACCTATATGTATCTATACAAGGAAATGGAGGAACAATCATTGTGGCTATACACGGAATCAGCAGAGTAACAACTATATGACATGGAATCACGTGATTGATTACTATAACTATGTGTGTATGCCAAGGAGGAAAAAATGTGGACATGGATGGAATAGGATCAGAGCAATGGGTTATGGAATTGTGTTTCAAGATATACCACTCACTAAGATCTCATATGGGTGGTTGAATGATTGAGCATGGCAACAAGCGTGAAATGATTTGAAGCACACTCACTATATGGATTACTCTCATGTTGTGTGGATAAAACATGTCATGGAGGGAGGTCATGTTATGTACATTGGGTTACGTTATTATAATGTATATGGGTTGATGGAGATGTCGACATGTGACACACATCCCCCTTAGTTATATTGAATAATGAGTCGGCCTACATTGGGATAACATGTTACCCATACATTAAGAGTAATGTATTAGCTATATAAAGGAAATGAGTATCATTATGAGATTCATGTCATGTATTATTTGAGTCTTCTAATTGATAGAGGTATATTAAAGGTGTCCCCCTCGAAGCAAAATTCCCATATTGGGAGATTATGGAGTTACTCCTTCCTTAAGGCGAATTGTATGGTGTTATTCTATTTTAAGGGTATTTATCTTCATATTTTGAATATTTGGGCATATTGGCCCACCAATATATCTTGTGTTGTGTTATCTTTTGCATATTATTCAACTTATTTATTTATTATATGCAAAGATCTTATCAAGTGTAAACCTTATCCAAAATAATGTCACTATAAATGTTTATTAGTGTCATTTTTGTAATAATTTTGTGGCGATAAAATAATTTACTTAAAGAAAAAATGAATGCAGATGTGGCATAAATAGTTCACATGATAAATTTTAAAATAAATACAATATAATTACAAATATGTTTATATTGTATAAATTATTTGGTTTTGTATCTATATTATATATTTACATATTCAATAACATTGTTGTACTTTAAAAAGTTTAAAATTGCAGGTTATAATTGAACAATTAATTAATCAAAGCGGACAATTTTTAAACATGGTATATTTTATAAAAAATAATGTATAATAATTAGTACAAAATGGAGTGAGTAAAATAAATATAATCTTTGTTCCAAATTTCAAAAGTAAAATAAGATCAATGTTTAGCAACATCAACTTATATGTCATTAACATTATTATCATCACCATCATTTATCATGACACTAGGATCCATCTGACTATGTATAAGTAGTAGTCATCATCATAGTAAAGATTCTCATCCTCCTCATTGATCTCCAAACCCTCAAGTTAATGATATTTCAATCTACAAGCACATAATTTCAAAATTATTTTTATGTTTTAAGTTATCATTTACATCAATGTCTAGCTTTTCAAAAACTAATTAAATAGTATGTGACTTTGTGTCTCATAGCCTTTTGATACTACCCATTAGTTCACAGTTTTTATGTCCAATCCTTAGGATTTCAACTATTTGTGCACTTCTTTTATTCCCAACATCGAATGTCATGCCCTATATTTTCAACCCAAAAAAAATAGTAAAACCATACAGAGTTTGTTTAAAACACTTATGCTAACTAAATTTTATAGTAAAGAAACAAAACATGCATAGTTATCCATTATCTAAATTTTAAAAATGTGAATTTTTTGGAATACACGGTCAAGAACTAAAAACAAAAGAGAACATCATAAATATGGTGACCCATCTTAAAAATTATTGCATGATCCTTCAGACTATAGCAATTACTTAACAATTCCTAATTATAATTTACGGAATTTGAAACATACAAAATATCTTTTAATATAATAAACATTTAGATGAATTCTTATCTTCATTTGAGTAGAACTTTCAAAACTACTTGTCAAGATCATTTAATTCAATTTATATTAGGTTTAGCTACTATTTAATTAACATAGACATGACGATCAAGACAAGTTCACTTAAAAGCTATTTATCTTTACATCTCATGTACCAATAAAAGAATTTCAGGTAATATATAACACTAAAATTTAGGCATATAACACTAATTTGTGATTCAACAACACTCGTGTTACTTGTTGAATAACATGCAAAAATCTAACAACACCAATATGTATATAGTGTTATATTTTTGGTGTAACCAATTTTGGTGTTAGATTTTAGTGTTACACAATAACCACCACACAACTAACACCAATGTTGTTGAATCACAAATTGATGTTTATGCCTGAATTATTATTATTTTTGTGTTAACTATTTAGTGTAATTGATTTTGGTGTTTGATTTCAGTGTTTGATTGTAGTGTTATAGCTTTGTAGCCTCATTATTTTAATCTATCATCAATGGAATCAAAGTGAGCTTGTGATTAGTATTATAAAACAATTTGGGCTTAATCTAGTGCCCACAAGTGAGTTCACAAACATTTTATTAATATCAAAATGAGAAAATAAATTAAAAGGGTGCCTAAATGTCGTTAACCCTTAACATAGAATGGTACAATAGATGGTCAAACCACATGATTCAATGACTATACTCCGTAAAAGGCCCATTACTATCTAATTGCAATATAATAACTCATGTAAACATCTGAAGCATTTAGGTGATTGACAACCAACATATTCTAGTGAACTCAAACATCATGGTTAGTGAATGTGAAGCCACGTGTTGCTGCTTGTACATTAAAAATTAGAATATTATTCAACTTCATGATATGTAAAAATTAGAGCATTATCTCTGCTTCATGATATGTAAAAAAATACTACCCGAATGAAACATAACAATTCATAGGTGCATTTTAAAATAATACTACCCGAGAGCATTTTAAACATCAAACTTGCATCTTTAACAATTGTAAACAAATTTTAAGCATTAATTTTATTTTTTAATTAATAAGTTACTTTCAAATACAATATGAACTTTATATTTATATCCAATAATTATAAGGTGGCAAGCCATATAAAATTGTTTGCATATTTGTTTGTCACATTCACCTGATTTGATAACCTAGTGGATTGGGTCATAATTACCATGATTTTCACCTGCGTGAGATGACTTAATTGTGATGACAAAATATGCACTGGATAACCTCTTAATAATACTATGAAACTTGTTGGTCTTCCTTTGTGAATACCTGCAGTAAAATTGAAGGATAACATAATGCAAAATGTGTTTACACTTAGAAATATTCACCCCACTTTGATTTAAAGTAATTTAACAATAAACAAGGCTAATATAGCCATCGCAACAAGACTTGTATCAAGTTGAATGAAAAGTAAAAGACTAATAATAAATCCTACACCTCCTACGTGAAATAAATTCAACTACATAAGATTATAAATAGATTTTTACACATAACCAAAAAGCTCTTAAACACCAAAAACACAAAAAGATTATACCTTTCATTAACTAATCATTACCCATATTGGTATCATACTCAAAACAAAAGATATCTAGGGGCATTGTACCTTAGTTATAAAAAATAAATAAATTATTCACATTATAAAAATCTTGTGGGTATGTTGCAAACAAGAATCGATGGTTGTTTTCTAGGACCCGCACAAATTTGATCACAGACATAGAGTAGCCTAGGATTTTTATTTTCAAATGATTGAGAATACTTGTAGTTTTGTTCATTTTGTAATCTCAACTTAGATAAAAATAATAATAATTCAAATTTCTTGTTTTTTGCATACATACACTTTAGAAGAAACATACTGAGTGGTATATGATGCAATAGTAAACATGGGTTGCACTTGTTAGTTGCTACATCTATCCATAAAAAAATAATGTAAAAAAGATATAAGAATTGCATAAATGCATTGGCTATGAAGAATTTTTTTTACATAACTGAAAATAAAAATTGCAAAACATATATTTTTTGAACTGTACAGAACCCAAATGAATGAAATGTTAAATAATGCACATATGCAATGAATACACCTTGATTATATCATGTATTTGAAATAAAGAACACCATCACAGAAAAAAAAAAATGCACAAATTTTCCTTTGCAAACATAAAACAAAAAAGAATATGCGTCCAATCTCTTTGCAAAAAACAACAAACAAAGCACATGCCTCTTCACCTAGGTGCACTAAATTTCAATGGAAAATTATAGGAATATTTTTTTGCATTGATTAATAGGGACAAGATACAAACCATACCCACAGAGAGATGAAAACCAGGAACAATCATAGAAAATGTTATTATCTTGATAAAAAAAAATTTAAAAATGCCATTGAGGAATGAAGGACAATGTCATAAAATATAACTAGGTCTAAGTTGTAGAGTAAGATGAGCATTGAAGACCTCAACATGAGAAATAAAGTAGCAATAGGCATTAACTGCCTCATCCACTTATTGAAAATAAAATCATCCCCTAAACAATAGTTCCAATAAAAAATGGCCACACGACACCTTTTCATTGGTCAATGAAAAAACATTATTTATAATAGAAAAATATTGGTTAAGCTAAGAAAATATTTAAACCGATCGCATACTAGATAAATGATATTTAAAATTTTTGAAAAATATTTGTTTTCATATAAACTATAGAGAGGATGTAAAATTTGGTACATAATGTAGTACAGTTAACACGAGAGTGAAAACTAAAAAGGGTCACACAACAATTAGTGCCTGTAAATGCAATGACTCGTATATTGATATTGCATGTTGATAAAAGTTTCATAATGGTAATAGGAGTGTTAGGAATATCATGTTAGTGTTCACATGTTATTGTTTGTATGTAGTGTGATGATTTATAATAACAACTCATATTATTATTATGTGTAATAATAGTTAATTAATAAAGGGGTGAGAGATTCTAAGATATCTTACATTTTATTGTTAGCATGTGATTATGAGTGAGTTGTAACTCATGATATTATTATAAATGGGTGGATGAAAGAGATAAGTGTGACTTCTAACCAATAATAGATCAACTCACTATATATGTATCTTCTCTCTTCATGAATAAACCATCTCAGGTTCATTATGTGTTAGACCTTTGTGTACGAATTTGTACCAAACTTGTCATTTTGTATCAAAGCATAGTTAATCCTGTGTATGTAAGGAAGTTATGATATTGGAGAAGGGGATGCATATAATTCATCACCCAGATGATGTCAACCCATATTGGAAAAACTATTTTTATAAGCAATGTTGTAGAGATTAAGGTATTTTAGTAATAGATAAAGGGGTTGAGTGTTTTAAATAGTATTTTTATGCGGTAATATGTTTGGTACCTCACTCGCATGTTGTTCATTATCACTCCATTGTGACAAATTTCATCATCCCACCTTCATAATTTGACGGAACCACCTTGTTTTTTGATTATTATCTTTGTAAAGGTTTCAAAGTCATCAACAAGTCTTGATTATTTAATGCACCTATCATGGTTGTGTTTTTAAGCATACAACAACTATTTTAGTATGTTCCATTCTTTCATAGCCTTCTCGATGCCTATTTGCTTGATTTTGAGACATTATTAACTATATTTGATTATTGTGTGTGAAGCGTCAAAACTCCCTTGCATGGCACCAAATGAGAGTAGTATGCCTCTTTTGCACATCTATAAACAGTGATGTGATGTTTGGATCCCAACACCAATGCAAAAATCTAGATTCTTATTGTTAGTAAAATCAGAGTTAACTTTGCAACATTATGGGATTCAATTTTCTGATAGTGACAAACCACCTCTCAATAACCCTCTGCATTGGTGTCTAGTGATTTGATAGCAAAACATTGTCATTTGCATCAAATCACAGCTTATGGTGCCTTGTTATCCAAACAACACACTTTCACATGTATGGAAAGCTTAATTTGTGCACTCTATAGTGAACAATGTTAATTCAAATGTGTGTTCTATTTTGATAAAGGATAAATATATTTTAGTGCACTCAATAGCTTGAATCTACATAGTCGTATTCTCACTACATAAAATTCATATGTTATAAGTGTTGTTGAAAGTGTTGATAGGTGAACTAGTGGTTGTATTTTACAAATACATTCAACTTTCAATAGGTTAAGGGATCAAATTCGATCACCTAATCATTTTGTTCAAAAAGCTTTTTTTCTCTTATTAGTGGTAACAATATGTTAGGTGTAGTATTTATGAAGGAAGGTGTTAAATTACAAATAGGGGAGTTTGTATTTAGTAGTGTATAAATGTTTTGAATATGAGTGTTATAACGGTTGTGCATATTAGTATTGGAACATATTAAGGATTTTTAGTGAGTATTGATTATTACAGGGTCAACATTAATAGTGTGTCTAAATAATGTCATACAAGTTAGGGTAATGTTTTCATCAATATTGGTCTACTCGAAGTCAAAGAGTCAATTGTATGTTTGCATTGGCTATGAAAAGTCAATAGTAATTTTATGTCAAAGGAAAGAAATAAAACCTCACGGACACATTTTTGGTGGTACCCGACGTCCAAAAAAAAAGTTCAATTTTGAGGTGGGGTTTCATCCATGTGAGCTCCAACATCATTTGTGTTAAGTAAGTAGCCAAGAAATTAGAGGAAGGAGGCAACAAAGTTTATAGAGCATTCAATGTCCTCTTGTCAGTTGTTAGCAACACAGATATGTTGGTCAGGGAAATTGATAAGTATCCATGGAGCGTAAAGGCTACGCACAAGGTATGCACATGTGAGGATTACAGTAACATGTAAGGGGCGTGCATAGGGGGAAGACAGGTCCGTGCGCAGGGCTATGTGCATGAAGGAATAAGAGCAAGGACTTAGCCAATTTTCCAGAAGGGCTAAACACAGAAAATCGGAGTTGGAGTGTCAATCAAGCAAGGATCTGTAATTAGAGAAACGCGTGAAGAGTTAGCGGCCAAGAAAGAGATAAGAAAGCACATGCGAATCAAGGTAAATCGCACACAAGGAGATGTCTAATAATAGGGGTAAAGCATAATATATTTAATTTGATCTATTAATAGGAAAAGCATGCAGACTATTTTTGTGTGCACGCCTATTATTAGGAAAGTGCATGAAGCGGTGAAGGGTAAGTCCCCACCCTATAATTATAAGTGTTGCACCACTATTTTGACTAATGAGGATAAAGAGAATGCTAAGAAGTTGTGTGATGTAATAAGTTAGTGTTTGGAGTGTTAATGTCTGCGCGCAGAATTCAATGCATTGGTGTAATGAATGGTTATGTATTCAACTTTCATATTATGTAATTGACTATGGTTTATAATGGATAATTGTGCTTGGATAATAATATTTGATGTATCTGAAGATGGTGTTATAATATTATAATTAACTCTAGTGATTGTTTACTTGGATTAACCATTTTCCTTAGTATATGTGTTACTGAAATGCCATTATTATAATGATTATATGTGCATGAATGAATGCCTTGGTTATGAATATGATGAACATGCATGCCAACATTCTGATAAGCATAAAAAAGGAGGGACCTTGTGGTTGTGCATGTTTCAGGTGAGCATCCATATCTGCCTAGATGATGTGTTAGTGTGCATAGCTCTAGTTTGGGTAAACAAAAGGCTACATTTTGGTTTTGTTGTCGGGACCTCTTTTCAAACTTTTTACTAGGATGTTGCATGCAGATGGCATATCAACTGTCTCTAGAGAGTATTGAGAGCTAGATAGAAGACGCTCAAGATGATTTTACATAGAGATACACCACTAGACCTGATTTTGACGTGTGGAAGTTGGTTGAAAACAACCTGTATGATTTCTTGTATGATACATTCTTCAATTTCTTCCCACTAGATTTGTACCAGTGGTTGGCATCTTACTCGATAAACAAAGGTCTCTAGACAGGGAAGAGAGTTTGGATGCAAGAAGATTACCAGACACTCTCTGATTCAGACGAGCCTTGGACTAAAGTTGTGGATCATTGGTGGGAAGGTGCTTTATGCAGCTATACTTTGGAGCACGCAATTTCTACATACTCTTGCCCAAAGGAAATAAAGTTTTGGTTATTACGCGAGACAAGAGGATCCTATTTGCACACTTTACCCTTAACTATCAAGATCTTGATGGTAGAATTAGGAATGAAGAATTTAACCATGCCTAGCTAAACCCTCACCATGTGTAGGGGCAGGAGCAGGTTTGGGAAGGATGGCGGAGGCCCTAGCAGAAGAAAGAAAGAGAGAGGAAAGACAACTCAAGTATAATGAAGCGTGAAAGAGGGAAGTTGATGCAGTGTTGTTGTCTAGAATAATGATGACCGGTGGAAGTGATGAGAGTCATGTGGAAGACAAGGAGCCACAGTATCATCTCCTCCTGACATTGGGAAAGTGTAGTAGAGAGACTCCATCGAATTTGAATGAGATTACATTAAAGGAGAGAATGAGGACCGTAGGCATGTATCTGACCCATCCTGGCTACTTGCTCTTGCGCAAGGTGTTCCAGATCCAAATGTAGTTGTTAAAGAGTTTCATGGTGAAGGTGAGAAAGCAAGATCTCCACGTTGGGTAGGAGACATGAGTTTACATCTTTTAGTTTCAGCTTAGGAAGCGCGATAGATTAGAAATAATCATATGGCAGCGCAACATGCACCAGTGTTTAGGACAAGTGCTTTTGGAGGAATATTTTTTAGGCTTGTCATCCAGAAAAAGTGTTGGCACACAAACCATTGGAAGAAATCCTATAGGTGATGTTATAGCACAAAAATTTGGTGTTCAGTTTAGCACAACAACTAGGACACAAGGGAGTTCATCTACAGGACCACAGGTCATGGCAGGAGGCTCAGGAGGATTAGGACAACCACCGCATGGAGGAAATCCTAGTGGGGGATCAGGTTTTGGATATGTTCCTAACCTAGGACATGGTCCACCACCACAATAACCTCCCCAGAAACCACCCCAACAACCTTTGCAGCAACAACAAGAACAACAATAGACACCCCAAGTTTTCTTTGAGATGTCTCTTCACTTGCCAGAATATAGAGGTGTGGAGGATGCGACTAAGCATGTGTAGTGTGAATTTTTATGGAAATATAAGAAAGTAACAACTTCTAATAGAAAGGAAATCCATTTTTCCACCACACTTGAAGGGCGCACACATATTTGGTATAGGAAGTGTGATCCACACGAGACTGTGGTGGGCTACGATGCATTGTGCACTGTATTTTTGTTTGAGTTTCATATTCCATAGTTTGAGAAACAAAGTATTAGCGCACTCAAGGACATAAAGCATGTCTTGTGAGAAAGTGTGAGGGAGTATGATGCACAATTTAAAACTCTATTATCCAAACTATCTTATGATATTCATCAGATTCAAAATGCATAATGGTTTATTGGAGGATTGTTAACTCCATTTCAAAGGGATTTTTTACACAAGACATACATTCATCCGTGTGAGGCTTTAGAAGAAGCTATGTTTGTTGAATCAGTTGGGAGTGTAAACACTGGAGTAATCCCTTTCCTTGAGGCATAAATAATAGCTATGGATAAAAAATTAGAGAATCTTTCTGCCAATTCAATGCATGAGACACACAATGGGTTATGGTGCACTGATTTTGAAGTGGAGGGACATACGAAGGATATCTTTCCACATAGGACTATGTGCACACTATTACAGTCTTGGGATATTTTCCACAAGAATCATGATGTCAAGAATTTCCCTCTCTTGAAGCGCACAACGATGAAGAATGTCTCTATGTATTGTAAGATCTGTGACATGCACATCCACGATACAAAGGATTATTGGTTGATAGACCAAATTCATGAGGCCTATGAGACTGGATTGTGACAAAACATGGTGGTGAGTAACTCTCAGACACAGGAAGCCCATCCTAATGAAGGATTCAACAATGGAGATGGCGTGTTCCGAGGTGGATATAGGAGCAAAGGTCATGCTGGTAGAGGAAGATTTACAGACATAACTTGTTATACTTGTGGGTCTCCAGATTATTACCAACACGAGTGTCCTAAGAACCAAGTATGTGCATATTGTGGAAAGCAACATAAGTTTGAGGAATTCCCCGATCTTTATGAGCATATGTGTAAAAATAATAAGGAAAATGGCACAGGGATGATTAAGGTACAACACGCAAAGAATGGGCAATGCACACCTAAACAGATGCCTGATCTAGAATTGTAACCTATGTTGGTTACTACAAGTGTAGAAGCCACACATGCACATGAGCCCCTTAAAGCAAAACCACTCATTAGGAGAGAGGAGATTATGCATGTCAAGTATCCAAATGCTTCTCATCAGAAGGGGGTCTCTCGAGAAACTATGGGGGTGATAAGAGATTTTCATGGTGATATTTAGTGCTTGAAGGAACAAGCACGCGGAGAGGGAACATGCGAAGAACAATGAGCTCCCGTAGAAGGAAGTTGATGACTGAAGGAGGTATGCATAGTGTTGAGGTAGGAGAACATCATCCCATTACTAGGAGAATGGCTACGTGAGAAGGTGTCGTGCACAGGGTTGAGCATGAACATCAGATTATCCATGAAAACTTATCACTGCATAACCATGAGTATGATAAGGAAATCACACAGGATGCAGTGATTGATGGTTGACTAGTGAGTAATATTTTTATAAACATAAGTGTTGAGGTAAATGTTCTAATGTTGGATGCATAGAACCAGATGGGAAGACCATAGTTGCATCCATCCTCTAATGTGTTGTATATGGAAAACAAGATAAGGGCCATGCCTATTGGGGTACTGAAGGATGCAACAATCACTATTCAAGGAGCCAAGTTTATAGGAAATTTTTAATTATTACAGCTTATTGAGCAACCTTAGTGTTATGCAAACAATGCAGACTTGCACTTAAATAAAAGCTACATCAGTTTTGAGAATAAGTAAGAGTGTGTGGTCATACCCCTATATGATGTGAAGGTTATGCCCTTCATTGAGCCTGTGAGTGAAGAAGAGATGAATAGGATTTATACGCGTACAGTGTGTGACCCTGAGAATGTGGAACCATCTAAGGAAGGCATACTTCAAGGGGAAGATGTGTAGTTTGTTAGTGACACTACTAGTGTTTCCTAAGACAATTGGGCCCATGTCACATATGAAATTGTTAGGCACAAGGTTCAAGGGAGATTCACCTGAATGATCAGACCACACATGATTAGGTGTTTGGGAAAAACTCAATTACCTGGGTATATTGGGGAGGAGAAGCCTGAATCTTTCGTACGTGTAATGGAAAAACATTGGAAGAACGAGGGAAATAGAAGGAATATGTTGGTATATACCTTACATGGAACAATAATGCACTGGTGGGAAACACAATGAGATAATCTTTTGGGCTAACGTGAGGTAAGGGTAGCAAGTCTAACAAGGTTCACTCGGAGCAATACCCCTTCTCTTTTCCATGAGTATAAACAAAAGACTCTAGCTTTGGTACACATCCACAACTGCAAGAGATAGTATGTGCTAGGTCAAGAGGCTTTACCACCATCTCTATAGGTACAAAATTTCTATTCTATATTGCAAATATGCTCACATGCGTGGTATGTCCATGCTAAGCTCAAGTAAAAAACTGCAAGTTGGCATGACATGATTGAAGGTATGACACATACTTTTGATTATTTTTCTAATAAGCCACCAGTACATGAGTCCTTATAGATTGTGAAGTGCATCACATTAGGGGATAGTGCAAAGGTAGAAGAACTCATAGTTGAACTCTTGGGAGAACCAGGGACTATGACACATAAGGACACAGTGGATACAGAAGAAATCTAGCTAGGGTGTGCATGGAAAGAGAAGGAAAAAAGGAAAATGGTATATCTTATTGATGATGAAGAAGTAAAGAACCTATATATTAGCCACATAGAGGGTGCACGCAAGGAAATGGACTCTGCAGATGAGAAATTGTGTGCATACCATGTCCCTATGAAGACAAAGAAGGTTAATATTGGGAATGAGGATGCACCTAAGGATGCTATCATTGGAGATTATTGATTCAAACACAAAGGTAGCCAAGATAATCGAGTTGTTGCACAATTTTTGGGATCTGTTTCTGAGAGGTTACCATGAACTGAAAGGTGTGCATCCCTCATTAGGAGAAATGAAGATCAAGCTAAAAGAACATGTGCATCTAGTTTGAAAAAGGCCTTATATGATGAACCCAAACCTGCACGTAAAGTTCAAGGAAGAAATTGATAAAATGCTTAAGTCTGGTAACATTGAACCAATTGAGGAATCTGAGTGGGTTGGTCCCATGGTGATCAACATTAAGAAGGATGTCTGAATCATGATCTATGTTGACTACAGGGTACTTAACACCTCATGTGTCATAGATCCTTTTCCTAACGCCATTCACAGAGGATATCCTTGAAGGAGTTGCTAGGAGTGAAATTTATTCATTTACTGATGGATTTTTAGGGTATCACTAGGTGCACATTGCACGAGAGGATCAAGAAAAGACAACATTTCACCATTGAATGGGGAAGTTTTTCTTATACTGTGATGCCCTTTGGATTGAAGAATTTGTCGATGATATTTTTGCAGGCTTTTCATGACTATATTCTTAAGTTTTTACAGGTTTATCTGGATGATTGGACGGTTTATGGACTGATAAAATATCACTATGATAATCTAAGGCTCGTGTTTGAAAGATGTGGGAAGTTAAACATCTCTCTCAGTATAAAGAAGTGTATCTTTACTACACCTATTGGAACTTTGCTTGGGCACATCATTTGCAAAGATGGATTGTCGGTGGATCTAGCTAAGATTGCAATAATTTTGGGATTGGAAGAACCTACTAACCAAAGTGAAGTGCGTAATTTTTGGGGGCACTCAGAATATTACAAGAAGTTTGTCAAAGGTTATGCAAATATTTTTTCACCCTTGGAATAATTACTCAAGGCTAATGGAAATTTTTATTGGGGTGACGCACAACAACACGCGTTTGAAGCACTGAAGGAGAAGCTTACCACTGCACCAATCTTATGCTTCCCTTCATGGAAAAAACCCTTTCTTGTACATGTTGATGCCTTTGGCATGGATATTGTCACAGTCTTGGTGCAACTAGGAGAGGGAATGTGTATTATCCCATATGTTTTACAAGTAGGAAGTTAACACCAGTAGAGTAAAATTATACAACATAGTGAGAAGCATTATCCATAATCTACGCGCTTCACAAATTTTGACAGTACTTTTTGGCCACCCTATTCATCTTTTATATAGATCATATGGCACTTAAGTACTTGGTCAACAAATCTGTGTTGCAAGGGTGCATCTGCAAGTGGATACTCCTTTTCCAAGAATTTGATTTTACAATTTTAGTAAAGTTAGGTTAGAGAAATTTGGGATCTGATCAACTCTGGAGAGGATGCGCAAAGCATTAAAGACACTATGCCTAATGCACAATTGTTCATATTGAACCGTGCAATAGCAGATTTAGAGGACATAGTAGTATTCTTACACACTGGATTGAAGCTAGAGGGAACGAAGACATTAGATAAAAAACAACTTGTTATTTGAGCAAAACCATACCAACTTATTAGAGGAGACTTGTATAAAATGGTCAGAGATGAGGTCTTGTGCAGATGTGTCCTCGAGCATGAGCATGAAGCTATTATGGAAGAGGCTCATGAGGGATAGCAGGAGGGCACTATGAAGGATATGCACCTGCACACAAGATCCTTTTAGTTGGTCTATGGTGGGAGACATTATATAAAGATACCAAGGCTTTTTTGAAAGCATGTGATCATTGCCAGAGGATCAAAAAGCCTAGAAATAGAGATACAATTCCTTTGAGACCCATAAAAAGTGCAAAATATTTTGAGAAATGGGTTGTTGGTTTTGTAGGACATATTGCACCACCCACGTGTAGGACATGGGCATGCTACATCATCATGTGCACCGATTACTTAACAAGGTGGGCAGAGGCTACACGTATAAAATATTTCACGATGATGATGACTGTAAAGTTCCTTTGGGAAAATATTATCAGCATGTATGGATGCCCTTTGAGTTTGACAAGTGATATAGGAACTCATTTCTTGAATGAGATAATCAGAATCTTGCTAGCAAAGTTTATGGTGGCACACCATAAAACTACCCCTTATCACCCTCAAGTAAATGACATTGCTGAAGTTTTCAACAAGATCTTAGGACATACATTAACAATGATATGTGATGTTGGAAGAAAAGATTGGGATGAAAAGGTATCAGTCATTCTTTGGGCATATAAAACAACCTATAAATTGTTAAACAAGGCTACACCCTTTCTATTGGTATTTGGCATGGAGGCTATGCTACCTGTGAAATTTATGTTAGCATCCTTACGTATTACACGCATATTATCTAATGAAAAGGATGTGGAAGAACACATTGAGAAATTAATGCAATTAGATAAGCGATGTGTCATTGCGCGTTGGAGCCAGAAAATAGAAAAGGCACGATAGAAGGCTTGGCAAGATAAACACGTCAAGAATAAGTATTTTACAACTGAGAAGATGATCCTTATCTATGACTTCAAATTTACCCGCCACCTAAGGAAATTAAAATTTCACTGGTTCAAAACCTTTATAGTGACCAAGATAGTTGACTCAGGCACGTGTTGATTGCAAGCATTGGATGGCACCATGTTTCCTGGTTAGGTTAAATCCCTACTATAAATAATATTCTTTGTGTTTGTAATAAGGCAGTATTGCCATTTAGATTAGATTTCATTTCATGTTTGTTTTTTCTTTGCTTGATTTGTTGTAATAATCATGTTTGCACACAAGAAGATGATTACTATTGATTGAGATGATGTGTAGAGGACCACCTTTACTATTAGTATGGGGTAGAAGTATGTATATTTATGTGAACATGAAATCTTGGATGTTGGTACTTGCCTTACATTTGGTTCATAGGTGTACGTGAGAAGAAAAAGTGAGGTGTTACAGCTATTACAAGTGTTTATGATGAATATTCTCAAAAGGAATTACTCAAATTGGGAAGCCACACGAGAAAAGAGGGCCACACAATGTAACACAAGGGAGGTAGTAGTATGATAGACTACTTGGTATGTGGTGTAGAGGAAGACGGGTTGCGGTGAAGAGGAGTGCAGGCAAGGATGACTGTAACCTGGGAAGTAGTGTTGCACTATGAGGTTATGACTGATGCGTGTGGAAGAAAGTAGGAAAAAGCATTGAAAAAGTAAAAAGTGTATTTAAAGTTGCAGTACATGTTATCACCAAAAAATAACACCCTCTAATATGCTTGCATGTGAATGAATGGGCAATCAATGTTTTTGGGTAACATGGGATGATCTCAGAAGTGTGATACTTGCAAAGTGAGATCAACCTCTAGAGAAGGTTGAATTCCTCTACCTAATCCTAATGTTAAACTACTTCTAATGAAGGAAACACAACTACCTAACCCTATTTTAAACTTCCAAGGGACCAGGGAGAGAGAGAAATGCATTAAAAAGGAGACATCCTACACTAATAGAGGTGATAGCACCAAGAAAAGGGTGTGGAAATATCCTACTAAGGGAGAAAGGAGAAGGAAAATGTAGTAGGGAAAGGCCAGACAATTGTGATATAGACCCAAGGCTCCATTCACCATCTATTCTCCATGAAACACAATCATATGAACCTGCAAATGAGAAATACATGTATAGAAAACAACAACAAGAATGGAGAGGCAAGGAAATACAATAAAACAAATGCTAGGGTTGAAAGAAACACCACAAAACACATATTGTATTGCTTTCATAATATGCACAGTCCATTACATGTGAAGAATAAAGGCACAAGAACATTTTCCAGGCCCATGTGAAGGTTTACAACTCACTAATGTTGAGAAACAAATTTTGACAGAGTTTCCCCACATCCCAAAATATCCCATCTTCTCTGCATTAAACTGCCCTGCATTATTTAACTCTCGGCCCTCTCCTTTGTCTTACAGAAAATTCGCTTCCGCGTGGAACTCATGTCCCCAAGGAACTATTCCTTCCCAACCTTAGTTATTTGTGTCCCTCTCTAATCTACAACACACTTAACCCGCACAAAACTAACTCTCACCTGTCCCTTTCCTGCAGCTCCCAAGCCAGTGTGGGGAACTTTGACCCATAAGGAACTTGTTCCTTCATTCCGTCTTTGGCCCGCAAACCCGCCAAACACTTGGCCCATCCAAACCCCTTTGTATTGTGGCCTTTTTGGAGATGCAGGGGACAAGAGACCCGACATAACTAGTTCCTCCTAGCCCTCAAACACTCGCATTTCCGCAATACACTAAAAATGACCAAATTTTTCATTTTTCTAAGTCTTTTGGCCAAGTATGAATCTTAGAAGTCAGACAAAGAATAGAAGAATGCCCTTAAAGCCAATTTTCTCTTATTTAACCATTTTAATCCAAATCTAGCTAAGTGTTGAACTTTTGAAGCTTATAGGGAAGGAGAAAGAGCATCCAAATGGTTCTAAATGACCAAAATATGGAAAATACCTGAAATCCCATATTCTTCATTGTAGCTCCATGAAAATTCCCAAGTCCAATTTTTCAAGTTGTCCATTTTTTTTAGGGGAATGGATAATAATTTGGTGACTCACAGGGTAATTTTCCTGTTAGATTGAAGGATCAGTGGCCTTGAAGCATCCATTGGCCATGGAGTCATCCTGATAACCATGAAATTGATCCAAAAATTCAAATCTCACCCCTGAATCCACCTCAAGCACTGCTTGAACCTGAAGCTTATCTAAAGCTTGCTTGAATTTAACATATCATCATAAGAATTTTCTGAGTTAAGGTTTTATGAGAGCGGAAAACTGTTCTGAATATGAAATTCATATGGTTCCTCTGCAACTGATCTGATGAAACTAAGAATGAGCATCTGGAACTGTCCCAAAATCTAATTTTTGCAAGTATGAAAACTGAATTGATTTCTTGGCAAGCATGAAGCATTGCAGAGTTTTAAAATCCATGTTGTTTGATGAATGCACTTGGAACTCTTAAAACCCTACTTCTCATGAACATTTCTTCTCTAAGGGATTATACAACCACAATAAAACACCGCAAAAACTACGTACAAAATGGAAAATCATACGTGTTCAAAGTGGAAACAGACAGAGTGTGCATAAGCACTTATTCTGCTAAAAACAAACCTACACTACCCTAATCTAACTAAAGAAAATGAGAAGCTAAACAAATCTTGAAACATGCAGCGAGAAATAGCTTCCATTTCTTACAAATTGAGACCATGTAATTGATTTTGCAGTGGACATGATCTTAAATAAGAGTGAAATTTTGATTTGAAACCAATTCTACACCCAATTCTTCAAAGTATCAACGAACAAAAAAATGCCTCTTCTAGTTTATCAGCATTTGGATTTGAGAAGCATTGTTGCTGACCTTTGGTACACTGAATCTCTTCCTCATGCTCTGAAACAAGCATGACTGGGTGTGACCCCAGTTTTGGCTCTAAACTAGCCAAATATTTGATTGAGAAAGAATTGATCCTTTGAATTTGCCCATCTTCTTTGTCTATAACCCCATGAATGGAGGTACAAGGAGCACTCTTCTCATTTTTGTGGGTGTCTGCAAACTGATTTGTGCTTTGTTCTTGTTGTTCTTGTACAAACACCTTTGTTTCCACACTTGTATTATGATTCTCTTCTTCAAACAAGAAGTGTGAAAACTAAAAATCACTACCCATAATGACTTTTGATTTGGAAATTATGTCATCATTCTATTTTTCTTCCTCCTAAGAATTGATATGGGCAGCAGACTATTCTGTGATCTCCTCCATGGTAGGTTTTGTGGAAAGTGGCAAGGAAGGATATGCATTCGCTTAAATTTCTTACTCCTTTTCAAGTCCAATGGAGGCTTTAGTAATGAGAGGCTCTTTGTAGCAGAAGACACATGGTGAAACTACAAAAGTGGTGAGTTTGATGGGTTCTTCCTCACCAATGCAATCTTCCAAATCTGATAAGAACTAAGCCTCTTTACCATCAAGCTCTGCAGCACGCTCCCCTTGGGTCTTAGCTTCCTTGTGCTCCTCTTCTTTTGGAGCTAATTTCTCCTCCTCTTCTGATTTTTCTAGCTGGGATGAATCAACAACCTTTGTGAATATGGTGCCATTATGCAGACTGCATTCAAAGCATAGAGATTATTGGTTATCTGCTTCTTGTGTTTTCTCTTCTGCAAAATTAGCTTCTGCCTTGTGTTCTTCAACTCCAGCCTCTGTTGAATGATTAACCAGAGTTGTGGTATTTTATTGGACTCAAATTTTGTATCCCATTCCTTCATATTTTTTACAAGTTCTTCTTTGCTAGGTTCTTTAACTTACTTCCCTCCTTCTTTGATTTTCTGATTTGTTTCTTCCCAAAATGGATCTGGGAATGCAAGAGGAGGGGTGGGCTGGGTTTCAACTAATTTTTTCAATGGTTGAGGTGGAAGGGAAGGTTTGGATTCTTCTTGAGGAGGGTACTTTGTAGAAAAGAGGGTAGAGAATTGAAGGTGAGATGGAAGGGAAGAAGATGGAGAAGGTGAATTCTCAATGGGGTAGCAAACAAAAAGCTAGGAATGTGAAAAGTAGGTTGAGAGGGTGTACATTAGGGAGGAGGAATGGGAGGGTTGTAATATGGTAGTGTAGGATTTCCCCATTAACAGGGTTTCCTAACACTAGATTCATGAGCCTCCATTAACTCAACCCACTCTGCAAGTTTGGGCATCATCTCGGTCATAAAGCCCAACTTCTACTAAAGACTAAACCAACTTGGTATAGGGCCAAACCATGGGGAAGGGACCCTACAACCAATTTTACATGCCTTCATTGCACATATAGCTTTGGTATGCACCATATTCACCTCCATTGCATGAATATTTCTATGAAAATCAGCATCTTTAGGTGTAAGATGGCCTCCAAAGTCTACATACTCCTATTCCTTAACATCTCCATAGTTTGGTGAATGACAAAACTGATTTGTATTTCGCTCATAGGGGTATGCATGTTGATTCTGAATTTGATCATAAAATTGATTTAGAGGTGTCTTATAATAGCTTGAAGATGGATTTTGAGATGATGGAGTTGGATCTGAATGGCATTGTTGCTGCAAATGAGAATCCCAGGAAAGAAATGAAGTCATGATTGCACAATTTCGTGAATGAAAGGAATATGGAAAGATATGGAAGGAAATAATGAATGGAAATAGATGTAAGTAAAGGGAAAAGGTTTGTAACTTGGAAAATGGGTTGTTTGGATTAGTGGAGTTGTCAGATGTGCCTGAACATGCCTCTAAAGGCTAAAAATCAACAAAAACACATCAAATTGTTGAAATGAAGATATAAAGCAGGATACACACCTGTGAAATATATAGATTTCAATATTTTTACCACTGGCCATGTCAAAACTATTATCACCAGAAAACATCACCCTCTGGTATGTTTGCATGTGAATGAATGGCCAATCAGTGTTTTTGGGTAGCATGGGATGAATGTGGGACTTACAAAGTGGGATCAACCTCTAGAAAAGGTCGATTTCCTCTACTTAAGCCTTATGCTAAAATACTGCTAATGAAGGAAAAGCAACTATCTAACCCTATTCTAAACTTCCAAGGGACCAGGGGGAGAGAGAAATGCATGAAAAGGGAGAAATCCTACACTAATAGATGTGATAGCATCAAGAAAAGGGTGTGGAAATATCCTACTGAGGGAGAAGGGAGAAGGAAAATGTAGTAGGGAGAGGTCAGACAACTGTGATGAAACACAATCATATGAACCTATAAGTGAGAAATTCATGCACAAAAAAACAACAAGAAGAATGGAGAAGAAAGGAAATACAATAAAACAAATGCTACGGTTGAAAGAAATGCCACAAAGCACATATTTTATTGCTTTCAGAATATACACAGTTCATTACATGTGAAGAATAGAGGAACAAGAACATTTTCTAGGCCCATGTGAAGGCTTACAACTCACTAATGTTGAGAAACAAATTTTTATAGAGTTCCCCACATCCCAGAATATCCCCTCTTCTCTACATTAAACTGCCACACATTGTTTAACTCTCAGCCTGCTCCTTTGTCTTGCAAAAAAAATCACTTTCATGGGGAACTCATATCCCCGCAGAACTATTCCTTCCCAGCTTTATTTCCCTGCGACCCTCTCTGATCTATAACACATTTGACCTACACAAAAATAACTCACACCCATCCCTTTCCTACAGATCCCAAGCCAGTGTGGGGAACTTTGACCCATAAGGAAGTTATTCCTTCATTCTGTATCCGGCCTAAAAACCCACAAAACACTTGGCTCATCCAAACCCCTTTGCATTGTGGTCTTTTTGGGGATGTGTGGAACAAGAGACCTGACAGAACTAGTTCCTCTTAGCCCTCAAACACCCACATTTCCGCAATACACTGAAAATGACCAAATTTTTCATTTTTCCAAAAAAAAAATTCTTTTGGCCAAGTATGGATCTTAGGAGTTAGGCAAAGAATAGAAGAATGCCCCAAAATCCAATTTTCTTTGATTCAACCATTTTAATCTAAATTTGGCTAAGTTCTAAACTTTTAAAACCTATAGGGAGGGAGAAAGATCATCCAAATGGTTCTAAGTGCCCAGAATATGGAAAATACCTTAAATCCTAGATTCTTCATTGAAGCTCCATGAAAATGCCCAAGTCCAATTTTTCAAGTTGTCCATTTTGTCGGGGGGAAACAAATAACAGTACGGTAGTAGGTGAGGAGCAATAAATGTGATAAAAATTTGGAAATCTATAAAAGGGGTGCCAAAGAGAGTTCATTCTTACTTTACCTTGTAAAGATCTTGAGCGTTTAAAGAGAGAAGAAGTGTGAATTGGTGCAAATTTGTGAAAGGACGTGGAGAATCGAAGCAAACCAGATCGATATAACACATGACCTAGTCTAGAATCTCCTTCAAGTGAAATTTTAGAGGATGGGAAAGGTGTGGAGGATCACATTCATCGAGTAAGAGTTTGCATTCTTTGAGTTAGGGTTGCAGTGACACATGTACACAAAATTGAAGTTAGGGCACATAATTGTTGAGGAAGACTAAGGCTTTGAGAAAGGAGGGTGGCATAGTGAACACTTAGAGTGAGCAGTTGAGTAGAAGGTCATCAAACACCTAGGGCAAGGAGTTGTTGCAAAATTGGAAGTTCAAAGTTGCACAGATAAATAATAGCACCGAAGAAGACAACCATTGTATCACCCAAGGGCGAGGGTAAGGTCAAAGGCAAGGATATGAAACCTAAAGTAGAGGACGCACCTGAGGATTGGTTCTCCAAAATATAGTACCCATATAAAATTATTGTTGGAAAATAATGGGATTCATACTTCCAAGACCACCAAAAGTAAAAAAAACGGTGGGCACCAAAAGTCCATGCAAAAAGACCCCTCCCTGTCAAGAAGAAGAAAAAGAAGAGGAATGACTAAGAGGCAGAAGGAGAAGAGGAGTTAACCCTTAACCAGAGCATAAGGAAGCAAGCCACAGTGCGAACACTTCCAAGAAGTCACCAAATAAACCAAGTCCTAAAAATAAAACCCTGGTGAAGAAGAAATCCAGGGTAGTTTTGAGTGAAGAGATAAAAGATGCAGAGAAGTCTAGTGGAGAAGAGGTACCACAGAAATCTTTGATCATCCACAATATAGACAATGATGATGAGGAATATCATGATGTGTGTGATGAGGAAGTCCCATGAGGGATGATGAAGAGGAAGAACACCATGGTGAGCCCTTTACAGAGAATATACGAGAAGACTGCGAGCTTGAGGAACAGCGCAAAGCAGAGCACAACAAGGAGGAAGAAAAAGATAAGGATACCAACATGGGGAAGGTACAGGTATAGGTACATGAGAAGTGAGTGACCTGGTACATGCTATTGTGCAGAAGGTACTTATAGGAAAGATGGGAAAGGGAAGAAAATGAAGACATATCCCCAATGGACCTCTAATGTAATACAATGATGATCCTTCAAAATTCCTTAGGGTATGATACCAAATCTTGGTGGCCACAGAAGACCTCTTATGTTGGTCATTCATCAATAAAAATGAATCCCTCCCACACAATAGGAAGATACTTTTTTGGGATTTCTAGTCACACATGGAAGAGTTGGTGTTCAAAGTAAGTGCACAATCTTTGTCTGAGACTCGGCTTAAATTTGTGTTTGGAGAAGCCTTCTAATGGTTGACTTGTAGATACTTATAGATGAACAAGCATGCAATGCACTCAACAAATTGGCGACACAAGTTGGAGTGAATTTTTTTTATAAGGATGCCACCATCAAAAGAACACACAAAGAAGCTCAAGAGAAGGATCAAAGGATTGAGGAGCTTAAATAGGACTTGAAAGAGGAAAGTGGCCGAACACGTGTGGTGTATAAGAAAATAGAGTGTATTGTAGATATTTTCACTACCGTGTACCCAATCCTAGTTACACATGCCAAAGATGAATATGAGACTACGCTACACTATTTGGAGGACTTAGCATGGATTCTCTCGCATGAGAGAAGGAAGGGTGCAGGGATAACAGCCGAGGAGATAGCCTTGTAGAAAAAGGCTGACACGGAATAGATAGAGACATACCTTGCATAGTATGAGGTGCTAGCTATAAAAGCTAAGGAGGTTGCGCATCAGGCAAAGCTTGTCTTTTACAACTGCCAAGATTTTGAATAAGTTGTGAATGTGCATGCCGCCAATGATGTAGAACTGAAGCAGATACAGGCCAATATGAATAACACTAGGTCTAAGCGGGAGAATGTGTTGGTTGAAGTGGAGCAAAAAAGAGACTTAATAACAACTCTAAAATCCACACTAAGAGACAGACTAAAGGAACTCTTTCCCTTGGTAATACACCGGATGGATAAGTTATATGATGTGGCTTCACAAATTAAGAATATGATCTTGGAGCTCAAAGGGAAAATTGATTAATTAACTCCCGTAGATCTCCTGACATCATCAATGCCACAGTGATCAAGGCAACAAAGGAGTTGGAAGGACTCAGGGAGTTGGATAATATTTTGGATAAGGAATTTCCTGGGCTCCTTCCACCCAAAAAGACATGAGTTCTGGATTCTTTTGATTCTTGTGACGTAAGCATGTATTCTTATTCTTTAATTTATTCATTTGTGGAAGGCATTCTTTTAATCAATATTATCGAGGATGGACAATATCTCTAGTGTAGGGTAATGTTGGTGGGGGAAATTGTTAAGTATCCATGGAGCGTAATGGCTATGCCCAAGGTATGTGCACAAGGATTAGAGCAATGTGCAAGGTGCTTGCACAAAGGAAAGATAGGTTAGCGTGTGGGGTTGCATGCACAAAGGAACAACAATAAGGACTTAGCCAATTTTCCAGAAGGGCTAAAAATAGAAAATCAGAGTTGGAGTACCGCTTAAGTAAGGATCCAAAAATAGAGAAAAGCACAAAGACTTAGCGGCCAAGCAAGAGAGAAAAAAGCAAATGTGGATCAAGTTAAAGAACATGCGTGTAGATGTCTAATAATAGGGGTAAAGCATGTTATATTTAGTCTAATGTATTAATAGGAAAAACATGTAGGTTATTTTTGTATGCACACCTATTTTTAGGAAAGTGCATGAAGCGGTGAAGGGAAAGTCTCCACACTATAAGTATAGGTGTTGTACAATTATTTTAGCTAGTGCGGATAGAGAGAATGTTAAAAAGTTGTGTGATGTAATAAGTTGGTGTTAGGAGTGTCAATGCTTGCGGGCAAGGTCCAATGCACTGGTGTAATGAATGGTTATGTATTCAACTTTCATATTATGTAATTGATTATGGTTTATAATGAATAATTGTGGTTGGATAATGATAGTTGATTTATCTAAAGAAAGTGTTATAAAGGTACAATTAACTCTAGTGATTTTTTACTTAGATTAGCCCTCATCCTTATTATATGTCTTGATGAACTGGCATTATTATAATGATTATTTGTGCATGAATGAATGCTTTGGTTATGAATATGATGAACATGCATGCCAACATTCTGATAAGCATAACAAAGGAGGGACCTAGTGGTTGTGCACGCTTCGAGTGAGTATCCAGATCTGCCTAGATGAGGTGTCAATGCACATATCTCTGGTTTGGGTAAACAAAATAATACATGATACTTGTTTGATGTAGAGGCATGTTTTTCCATTTCAATTATTTTCTTATTTTGTGTGGTGTGCAGAATAAACCCTCGCCAAGACATTTCATAAAGTAATCATATTTTAAAGAATCTTGCTTTTAGGGGGCTTGAGAAGTTTTTAAGCTAAATTCAACATGGATTATTGTCCAAAAAGGTCTAAGCTTTAGGAATATAGAGAATTTGTAATTCAAGATCCCAAGGAATAGGAAACGACCCACAAAAATTAGCTCACAACTACCCCTTTACAAGGGTAAAGAGGCAGCTTGACGAAGTTGTACCTAGTCTAAGCAGTGTTTTTAGAGAAAAAATATTTCTTCAAAATACGATTCTATTTTTCCATGTGAACACAAAGGGGGAATGTTAGTTATATCATATTAGTGTTCACATGTTAATGTTTGTATATAGTGTGATGAGTTGTAATAGCAACTCATTTTGTTATTAAGTGTTGTAATAGTTACTTGGAATGACGTGTGAGAAAGATTCTTGGATACACTATATTCTATTGTTAGATTGTGATTATGAGTGAGTTATAACTCATGATATTATTAGAAAAGAGCGGTGGAAAGAGATGTATGTCTCATATCTCATAGGAGACAAACTCACTATATATGTATCTTCTCTCTTCGTGAATAAATCATTTCAAGTTTGTTAGAGTGTAAAATGACTTAGAAATCTAACATGGATATAAATTGTTTGATTGTGCAAACCCCTTGTATAAGCATATTTTATATAAGACAAATTGTAGAATGCATATCATAGGATAGATAAATAATATCATAAGCCTCTTTATGTACGAGAAGAAGTTGAAAGGATTGGTAACACAACAGTCATGGTTGTTTTGTATAAAACTATGTAGCACTTTGTGAAAAAGGTTAATATTTGATCCCAGTTGTAAGTTATTTCGAGTTATTTTGATTTTATATGTTCATATTGAAATTACAAGTAACTTTAATTACTTTATGTTTTCTTGTTCTTGATCTCACCTTGTTGGTTTATGTTCTGTTATGCAAAGTGAGACTTAGTTTATTTCTTAGTCATCTATAAATTAGTCTAGACTACAACATGTTCCATTTTCTAAAGTTGTGATCAATGAACTTCTGCTAACAATGGTTCCATTTCCAGGACCCCAAAATGTTGAGATGTCTACTAGGGAAAATATACTTAGAAAGGTGGCTATGAGAAAATATGACACAGTTCACGAAAAATGAAGATATTTTGATGGGAATCCTTGCTAAAAAGATTCATCTGGACCATATTTATAAAGACATTCATGAAATGTTATGGTGTGAGCTCCCTAAACAATTAGTTTTTTTGTTATCTTAGTTGGAATTCTACTACTTTACACATGACTTCGAATAGGAATATGAATGGATGACATACAAAGTTGAAGAGTTATGCAAATTGGATATTCCTTGGACCTACATTGTTGACCATTGGATGAAAACCACTAATGACAAGTGCGTAACTGAAATTATTGTCTAATTTTTTTATTCTTTTGATTTTCTAGAAGCACATTTTCCATTGGGATTAAGAGGAAAATTTATGAGACAACTACCATTTTTAGTTAATATGTTAGCCATGGAAAAGGCCATGGTGCCAATTTCGTGCAGTATGGAGTAGTCGGGTAGGCGCCAAGGGGATGTAATCCTATAAGGGGAAGATGAAGGGGAAGGGGACATAATTAAAGAGTAATCCTCAAGGTTCTGGAAAGGAGTGAAGAATGAAAAGAGAAATATTGAAAAACTACAGAGAGAATCTAAACAACGCAATAAATGGGAGAGTAATAGTATGTCTGTAAGAAGGACAAAGACAACTGCGAGTAGGGATAAACTCGGGAAAGTCATCGTGGATGGATGAAAGGATCCTCCTGAAGAAACCAAAGGGATTTCCAAAGGAAGATTTCATAGTGAAATGAATTGAAAAGGAATAAGTGTTTAGGAGAAATTATTCAAGACTTGAAGGAGATAAAGCAAAAGATGGGAGAAACTGTCAAGGAATATGATATGAGGTTCTTTGATGTAATAAACAAGTCCAATTTTAATTTTGATAAACCAAACAAGGTTGTTTGGTTTACGGAAGGATTACGTAGTAAGATTTGCTTTGTAATTGTGAAAATAAAGTTTAAAACTAACACTATCTCATAGGGCCAGTGTTATAATATTGTGCAAGATCAACCAGGAAATCAATTAAGACCATGAAGAAATATGGCTAAGTTTCGTAGTCTTTTTTCAAATCTGTAACCTTATAATGGGACTCCTGACCCCAAACATTACCTCCTAACTTGTGATATGTATTAGGGGTAAAAGGAGTCATGTATGAGAATACCATGACGTGTGAACTTATAGGAGCATTACTTGAAAGAGTGATCCAGAGGATCCTCACAGAGAAACACTGATCTAAGATCTTCTCAGAAATTTTTGCAGTCATTTTTAAAGCGTGGGGAAAAATTATACGACTCCAACGACAGCTTGTTTGCAGGAAACGGAGCTTGTTTGCAAAAGTTATAGCCCACTAAAATTTTTGGGCAACTGGCGAATTTTGGGGTTTTTGTGCAGGTTGGACGTGTGCACGCTCGCCAAGTGTTACGATCGTATTGTGACACGTGGACGAATTGTGTGACGTATTAAAAAAAATGGGTTTTGGAACGCCGGTCTTGGACACTCGATCTCGGACAAATGGACCCCGCTATTTATTGGCTGGGGGCCCTCAGCCAGGTTCGACACACTCGATTTAGGAGGGGTGCCTTGGCCTCCTTCTCATTTAACCATTCAACATACTGTGTATATAAACCTCTATATTTTCTATTGCGCCATGCATGTGGGATATTGGGCAGGTTTGATTTAAATTATCCACGCCTTATAAACTTCTTTGCATTTTCCACGCCTATGTCTATTCATTTCCACGCCTATATTAAACTTTCCATGCATATATTAAATTTCCCACGCCTTATTTCCAACTATCCACCATTTAAGGGATTGGGCACCTAAAATTATGACATGCGCCTCCCAAGAAATGCACTCAAAGTCAAAGCACCTATCACATAGGCTTAGGTGGCTTACTTGCCACTTGAAATGCGCACCCACCTTCTTATTTAAAACATTAGATAAGTCTCCAAGCGCCCAATGTGGGATTTTGTTCCCAAAGGATAAGCCAAAAGACATGGAGGGGAATGGAACTCAGGTGGAGGTAGTAAAAAGATAAGCGCCCAGCCATCAGATCAGGAGGCACACAAACAATATAAATAGGGTGACATTTTATTTGTAATGCATTCGGACTGTGTAGAAATATTGTATTGCTCATATCTTGAGCTAACGGTGGAATTTGAAGGAGATGTAAAAGGAAACCCCTGTTATTTTCGACAGAGGAAGACTGTGAGAAGGTCTAAATTTTGTAGAACTATTTGTAAAGGATTATTTTCAAGATTTTAATAGATCAGTCCCATTCAACCGGACCCGGAGATGTAGGCCTCAAGCGCCGAACTCCGTTATCAATTCTCGCGTCACGTTACTGGTGAATTCTCTTCATTTATTTCTATATTTGTACAGTACTTGCAGTTTTTATTCTTTTATTAAAATTACAAAAAGAAATAATGCACAAATTTAAATCGAAAATCAATACAAAGCAAGAAAAGTGTGTGTGCACAATTGCTAGTTAAATTTGGTTTTCAGATCAAAGAGCCTTAGAGTTTATATGGTTAAGACAATTGAGTGCACAATCTCTGTAGAACATATGTAATGCTTTAACTCATGAATTGAAAAGGAAGAAGTGTTTAGAAGAAACTATTCAAGACTTAAAGGAGATAAATCAAAAGATGGGAGAAACAGTCAAGGAATATGATATGAGGTTAATTGATGTAATAAATGAGGCCAATTTTAATTTTGATGAACCAAACAAGGTTGTTTGGTTTACGGAAGGATTACACAGTAAGATTCAGTTTGTAATTGTGCAAATAAAGTTTAAAACTAGTTTATTTATTTCTTGGTGATGTTGGGTACAACATGAAAATTATCAAGGGACATGTTAGTATTATGCAGCCAATGGAGCAATTATTGTTGAAAGGTGTAAAGTTTGAACATGGACAATGGATTGTCAAAGTGCATTCACACAATTGAAGCACAAGTTGGTTAGTGATTAAGAAAATATTGACAAATGAATAAATGTTAATCTATATTATGTAACAGCATTGAATATAAACAATTAAGTACATATTTGACCCAAGAAAAAAAGCTAGAAAGTATGAAACCCTAGTTGCAAATGAAGGGATAAAAAGACTTAGCTGATTTGTGATAATCCCAAAGGTATGCCGATCTAGAAAACTGTTTGAACGTGAACTCAAAGTGTCGCAATCAAACCTAAAAAAATGTAAAAGTGTTGGAAGTGCCTAGATTAGGCTGCCTATGGAGGGTCAGGGGAGCCTGGGGCGTCAAAGACCTGTTATGGGCACCTGTGACTGTTCAGAAGCTGTAGAACTCAATTTCGCAGGGTCGCGAGATGTTCGCTACTTGTCTCCTTTGATCACTTGTATGTCACTACACTTCGTTGTTATTCACTTGAAACCTGCAATTATAAAGAAGCACCTAGAAAACCCTCAAACCAAATCAAATCCTAAAAATAAAGATGCAAAATGAGGGTTTGAATTGTCCTCAGTTGTCAACAAAGTGAACTTATGACTAAGTGCTAAACTACATCTCAGACCCAATGTAGTTTTATGTGTGTGTGTGTCGAAATCGTGTGCATGAAAAAATGAACTTCCCCTCCTATGATAACAAGCAAGTAGCTAGATGTGAAAGATGTAAATAGATGTGTGTGTGAAAGAATTAACTTCCCCTCCTATGAAGTGTATGCAAAAACAACATTCCCTTATCCCTTGTGTGAAGCTAGATGGATGTTTGAATGTTCTTGATAATACTCTTGGATGCAACTTCAGGTGGTGATAGTTAATACTTAGTGTTTGGTCCTTTATTATGGTCACATAAATTTATATTTATATGATTCCCTTGCTTGAATTTTGTAATTAACCCCGAAAAGGCTGACTACTAAAAAGACAAGATGCCCAAACAACTAGAAAGGACACAAAATATGTGAGAAAAATACAAATAGGTCAGGCGCCCAGAGGGGACAGGGGCACCTTACACTGACGTCCTGACTGGGCCTTAGTGTCCATAACGAGAAATGTCGGAGTATGAAAATACATACTGGGAAAGGAGTGTAAGACCAACATAATCAACAAAAAGCAAGCAAAGATGGCCAAAAACATAGATCAATTAGTACTTTTCTTTCTTAGGAATCATATGAATAGTAGTGTGTGATCTGGACTAGATATATACCCAAAGTGTGTGATTTAGTGTCCATAGTTAGTACACTAATACTGGTGTTCCCAAATTGGACAAAGAAATAATGCCCGTGTTCATGTGTTAGGAATCGCAATCAATGAAATCCTATTACAACCAGGAGAAGGAGGAATTGATCATCTTATTCACTTTACAAGTAGGAAATTATCACCGACAGTAAAAAAAACTACACAACCATTGAAAGAGATGTTGTAGCCATGGTATTTGCACTTCAAAAGTTTAAACAATACCTTTTAGCAACTTACAGATCACTAGGAATTGTGATACTTAGTGAATAATTCATTATTGGGTGGAAGAATATCGAGATGGTTGATGTTATTCTAGGAGTACAAGTTTAAAATAAATATAAAGCCCAAAAAATAAAAATGTAGGACCAAACCACTTGATTTGTATAAATACAGAGGAAAAACCATAGGAATTAGATGAAGATGATCCAGATGCCTATTTATTTTGGGTTATAACAATATCATAGCAACTAGAATAAATTGCATACTTTTTGCAACATGCCCTCCTACCAGATCATTATATAAAAAAAGAGAAAAAACACTTGGTTACAAAAGCCTTGCCTTACATTATTCTAAATGGATTCATGTATAAACTAGGGAAAGATGAGATATTATGAACAGATGCATTGGAGAATGAAAGGGATTCAGTAATACGAGAAGCACACGAAGGAATAACATGGGACATTTTACAGGAGAATTGAATGTGAAGAAAATTTTAAAGCATAATTTGGTGTCCAACCTTGTTCCAAGATGTATACCACATTGCAATATTTTCCAAATAGTGGTGAAACCCAACCAAAGGGATGAAATGCCTCTTCACCCAATTCTATCCATACATCTATTTGAACAATTGAGGATAGATTTCATTAGCCCCATCCATCTATCATCAAAAAGGTGTAAAGCTAGGTATATTGTTACAGCCACAAACTGCTTCACAAAATTGGTGGAAGTCACAACTACACCAAATTATGTAGCAAGAGACATGAACAAATTCTTATATGAAAATATCATAACTAGATACAGGTGCCCACAAAAACTTGTCAACGATAGTGGAACACACTTCTTAAATAATACCATCAAAATCCTCACATAAGAAGTTTATGATTGCACATCATAGAAGTACACTATACCACCCATAATCAAATGGACAAGAAGAGGCCACGAACAAGGTATTGGAAAAAAATATTAACAAAAAAATGTAATGTGCAAAAAGATGTCTGGGAAGACAAAATACCCATGGTACTCTAGGCATACAAGACAGACTATACTATAAGTATAATGCATACACCATTCCTATCAATTTATGGAATTGAAGAAATTATGTCAATGGAGTATATTGTACCAAATCTTTGCATCATTGCATCACAATAGTTACATGATTAGGATATAAAGAATCAATAGAAAACAATATGCTTGATTAGAAGAAGATGGAGGAATACAAGGAAATTGTGCAATGGAACCAGGAGGCTCATATGGAGAGTTAAAAACCAGATTTAAAGTCAACTAAGAAATTTTAAACAAAGCAAAAGGTCTTGGTGTATGAGATTATATTTAAAGCACGCCCAAGTAAATTGCACATAAGGTGGAAAGCCATATATATTATTCATCACATCACAAAACAGGGAATCGTTGTATCGTGAGACTTACAAGGAAATATACTACCAAATACGATTAATGGGTGTAGGATAAAATCCCACAATGAATGATTGTGAAGCAACATCAAAGTGACAATAAGTGCCTTTAACACAATGGTTAGAGTAGGTTGTTTTAAAATTTTGTAAAATGATAATTAGAAGTTTTTTAATTAGTTTATATTCGAGTATGTGTAGAGTATAAAAGGCTTGAAATATTAGTTGTGATGCAGGAGCATCATCAAGAGTTCATTCAAATGCAGTTGTTTCTACAATGAGGTCAACTAGGTAAGAGAAGTCATGTGAGAGAGAAAGTTAAGAGTAAGGAAATTTGAATTTCAAATGGGGGATTTTCCCTCCAAAAGATGTAATGTAGTTATAAAGGTATGTTAGAGAGTCGCAAGGGTTTTTGTCAAGGTCTTTTATGCGTGTCTTGTTAGATGATAAGGTGTGTAATAAGTCTTTAGATGAAAAATGGGAGCTATAAAGTCGTGGAGATAATGTAAACTTCCAAAATGTAATCATGAGTTCATAATGAGGCATCATAACACTTAGGGAGCAGTTATATTTCAAAAATGGGAGTTATGAATTAGGTATTAGTTGACATGTATGTTATATTTCGAATATGAGGAAGGTAGAAGTAAGTTGGAGATGTTTTTTCCTCGAGAAAAGAGGAAGGAAAAAGATAGAATGTGTGTAATAGCGAGTTTGTATGGTGAATGGCATGAAATGAGAAAGATACCCAGTTTGATCATGAACTAGTCCTTATTCTTGAGTTGTGATCTCAGCCTCTGTATTGCATGATGAAGTCTTCCTTTAAGAGACTTGTGTGATTGTAAGAATTTATTTTATAACTTGCATGGTTCTAGTTAAGTTGAAAGAATCCAATAGATAAGATCATGTGCTCTATTTTAATGATATGTAATTGTCTTAGTTTTAGGATAGACTTTGACTGTCTTGGACTAGGCATGTTACTTGAATTTATGTATTCCTTCTTGGAAGGCCATGTTACTTGAATTTATGTATTCCTTCTTGGAAGGCCATGTTTGTGAAGTTACTAATATTTTGTGGAGGCAACGAATAATTCTCTCAGGTTTCACGGAAGGTTGATGGGAACTTAGACTGTGAATGATCTATTGTGACATGCAAATTGTGGATTGGCTACTTTTGATAGTGGGATAGTAAGAATCATTTAGTATACATGATTGAGATGTGTAGAGTAAACTCCTGGGTTGGAAAGCTCATAAAGGAAGATAGGAATGATATTAGGACTTAGTTGGAGTGGAAATATTTGTTATTGTGCATGCATAAACTGAAGCCTCAAGATTGAGACAGGATTAGGGAGTGAAACAAGTGTGTCTTCACAAATATGAACAAATATAACATTATTTTCTAGGTAATGTTGTGTAAGGAGTAGGAAGATAATAGAAATAATGTGTAGATAAAAATCATAAGTTGTCTACTTGAATATCTGATTGAGAGAGAGGGTTTTATCTTGTTACTAACGTGCCTACAGTCAAGACTACATTGGTTTGTAATAATTTTTTCATTGTCAAAGACTACTGGTAAAATGAGACCCTGACAGAGGTAGAAAACATCATGTTATAGAAGTTTTAGAACATAATTCCAAAGGGAAATAAAGTTATAAGCATTTGTTTTCTCTCGGGTTTGTATTGTTGTTTAAAGTCAAGCTAGGCTAGAGCTTGCATTTTGAAGACCTTAATCAATTCCTTTTGATCTAAAACTCTCAAGATACCATGTTACCAGATCTTAGAAGAATATTTTATAGGAATTTTGAGAAACTAGTGGTTAGAGTTTCATATTTCTATGACAATCTATAAGGAATGTTGGTGCACAATCCAAATACCACAAATAAAGAGCTAGTTTATAAAGGAAGCCACATTTGTCTTGTGAGTCCAAACTTGAAATTTTAGAGGGAGAGAAAAGGTCGTAAAGGGTGTCATAAACCATTGACTTTGTACCTAGAAACCATTTGATGAAGGAGATATACTTAACAGTAGACTGTACGAGACCTAATTAAGGGTTTAAGAGCAAAAGTGGAAAGGGGAGCTATAGGGAGTTTTGGAAAGAGTTGAGGTTCAAGGCTTTATAGGCACCTTAGGAGTGAGTAAAGAACACAAATGAAGCTTAAAATAGTTATTGTGTGGTTTTGTAAGTCTACGTGTGTGAATGTGATAGAGACTACATGTCCTTAAGAGCACTAAAGGAGGGATTATTTGACAACAAAGATATGAGCTTGTGTTTGGGGGTTTGAGTCCATTTTGTGAGCATTTTAATAAGATTCTAAAGTGTGTGTGAGCAAGGAAGAAGGTATAAGAAGCCAAAGGCCAGAGATTACATCATTGAGACAAGGAATTGCTAGAGGATAGTTTTTACCAAGTAGGGTAGTGATCAAGTTAATTGTGTTGAGAGGTGTGAAACAAGAGGACTTGAGCAAGAAGTGTAAAGCTGAGTGTTTATAGAAATTGAGAGAATTTTGAAGAGTTTTCTGATGAAGGATCAATTTCATGAAGATGTTGAATAGGGTATGGTGAGGGTAAGACCCTTCTAGGTGTCATTTAACAACTTTTTGCAAAAAAAAAGCCTTTTTGGGCTTATTTTGATCCTCTAGTGCAGAGCACAGGTGAATATGATTGTGTAAACCTTCTTCTTGATGTATTATATGAATGATTTTATCTTTTAATTTGCATCATCTGGTATCAGAGTGTGGATAATCAAGTTTTTGAGTTGTTTTTGTTATTGAAGGAAGTTATTGTGAATGCAAGTTTTGTATATATGTGAAATTTTGAGTTATTTGATGGTTTTAAGTGATTGAGGTGAACTAATTCCTTATTTTGGAAGTGTGTGTGTGAAGCATAGTGATAGGTTGCTCCTATAATAGTGAAGAAGAGTGAAGTAAAGAAAAAGAGAGACAAAAGGCCTAGTGAGGCCAAGGTGAGGTGTGTGAAAATTGGCAAGTTAAAGAGGATATGGAGACAGAGTTAGCAAGAGAGATGCTTAGGTGGATGAATAATATTGAGAAGAGAAAGAAAAGAGAGAGAATGAGGGAAGAAGAGATAAAAAGGAAGTTGCGGGAAGAACAAGAGGTGAGAGAGATAAGAAAAAGCTTGGAGTAGCTGAATGAGTTAGAGAGAAAAGTAAAAGAAATGCAAAGAAGAGAATTGAATAATGTATATAGAATAGTGTTGAGGAAGGGTGTAAAGTGACCATTGAAGTCATTCATGAAGAAGGGACAAATATTACAGCAGAAGAAGAAGATAGAAGAGGAAGAGAGCAAGTTGACAATGATGGAAAATAGGAAAAACAAGCAAGAAATAGAAGAAGTCAAAGATGAGATCGAGAAAGCATTTATTGTTGAAGAGGAATTCAGAGGGGATCAAGTAAACAATGATTTTTAGTTTGTGTACATTAATCAAAAGTAGTTAGAGGTAAAGATCCATGCACTTGAATATGCTTTGAAAGGTGAAGAGGTGAAGTATGACGAAGAAAAATATGAAAACATGGAAGAGAAGATTGAGAAGGAAGAAGACATTGAAGGAAGAACTGATGAAGGGGATTAAAAGTCTCTTGTTTTTGAATCTAATTTTTTGTGTGTTTATGAATGTGTAGGTATGATCAAAGGAATTGAGAGAGAAGCTCATTTCATAGCTCAAATGAAGAGAAAAGAGAATGAAGACTTCATTTTTTAGGGTAAATAGAAGGTGAAGAAGATAAAGACAAAGATTGAAGATCAAATCAAGAATGAGGCTGAGGAAAATTCATGGGGACCATGTGGATGAAAGCAAGTTGAAGATATTGGAAGCAAGAAGAAAATACAAAGAACTAGACGTGATGATGAAGATCAAATGAAATAAGCAAAGTGTAGGAACACTTTTTCTCCACCTTGGGAGTATGATGTAGGAGCATCATCTGGAGTCCATACAAATGTAATTATTTCTATAATAAGGTTGACTAGGTAAGAGAATTCATGTGAGAGAGATTTAAGAGTAAGGAGATTTGAATTTCAAATGGGGGATTTTCCCTCCAAAAGATGTAATGCAGTTATAAAGGTATGTTAGAGAGTCTTAGGGGTTTTTCAAGGTCATGTGTGTGTGTCTTGTTAGGTGATAAGGTGTGTAATAATTCTTTAGGTGAAAAATGGGAGTTATAAAGTTGTGGAGATAATGTAAACTGCCAAAATGTAATGATGAGTTCATAATGAGGCATCCTAACACTTAAGGAACAGTTATATTTCAAAAATGGGAGTTATGAATTAGGTAGTAGCTGACATACATGTTATAGTTCAAATATGAGGAAGGTAGAAGTAAGTTGGAGATATTTTTTCCTCGAGGAAAGAGGAAGGAAAAAGATAGAATGTGTGTAATAGTGAGTTTGTATGGTGAATGACATGCAATGAGAAAGATACTCAGTTTGATCATGAACCGGTCCTTATTCTTGAGTTATGATCTTAGCCTATGTTTTGCATGATAAATTCTTCCTTTGCGAGACATGTGTGGTTGTAAGCATTTATTTTATCGCTTGCATGGTTATAGTTAAGTTGAAAGAATCTAATAGATAGGATCATGTGTTGTGTTTCAATGATACGTAATTGTCTTAGTTTTAGGATAAACTGTGATTGTCTTGGATTGAGCATTTTACTTGAATTTATGTATTCCTTCTTGGAAGGCCATATTTGTGAAGTTATTGACATTTTGTGGAGCAAACGAAGAAATCTCTTAGGTTTCATGGAAGGTTGATGGGAACTTAGACTGTGAATGATCTATTGTGACATGCAAATTGTGGATTGGCTACTTTTGATAGTGGGATGGTAAGAATCATTTAGTATACATGACTGAGATGTGTAGAGTGAACTCTTAGGTTGGAAAGATCATGAAGGAAGATAGGAATGATATTAGGACTTAGTTGGAGTGGAAATATTTGTTATTGTGCATGCAAAAACTGAAGCCTCGAGACTGAGATAGGATTAGGGAGTGAAAAAAATGTGTCTTCATAAATATGAACAAATATAATCTTAATGTCAAGGTAATGGTGCGTAAGGAGTAGGAATTCATTAGAAAGAATGTGCAGATAAAGATCATAAACTCTCTACTTGAATGTTTGTTTGAGAGAGAGGATTTTTCCCTGTTACTAACGTGCCTACAATCAACACTACGTTGGTTCCAAATAATTTCTTCATTGTCAAAGAGTACTAGTAAAATGAGACCCTGAAGGAGGTATAGAACATCATGTTAGATAAGTTTGAGAACATAAGTCCAAAGGGAAAGAAAGTTATACACATTTGTTTTCTCTCAGGTCTATATTGTTACATACAATCAAGCTAGGCTAGGGCTTACATTCTAAAGACCTTAATCATTTCCTTTTGATCTAAAACTCTCAAGATACTATGATAGTAGATCCTAGAAGGATGTTTTAAAGGAATTCTGAGAAACTAAGGAATTCTATGATAGTCTATAAGGAATGTTGGTGCACAGTCCAAAGACCAAAAATAAAGAGCTAGTTTACAAAGGAAGCCACATTTGGCTTGTGAGTCCAAAATTGAAATTTTAGAGGGAGACCAAAGGCCATAAAGGGTGCTCTAAACCATTTATTTTTTACCTGGAAACCCTTTGATGAAGGAGATATACTTGACAGTAGACTGTACAAGACCTAATCGAGGGTTTAAGAGCAAAAGTGGAAAGGGGAGATATCAAGAATTGTGAAAAGAGTTGAGGTTAAAGGTTTTGTAGGAACTTTATGAGTGAGGAAAGAACACAAATGAATCTTATAATATTTCTTTGGTGGATTTATAATTCTACATGTGTGAACGTGACAAGCTACTTGTTCTTAGGAGCATTGAAGGAGGGACAATTTGACAACAAAGATAGGTTCTTGTTTTTGGGGGTTTGAGTCTATTTTTTTAGCATTATAATAATAATTTGAAGTTTGTGTGAGCAAGGAAGAAGATCTAAGAAGCCACAGGATAGAGATTGCATCATTGATACAAGTTGAAATAAGGGATTACTAGAGGACAGTTTTTTCCAAGTAGAGTAGTATTGTGTTTGTTGGTTGTTTGAGTCAAATCTTATGATAAAGTTAATTGTGTTGAGAGGTGTGAAGTAGGAGAACTTGAGAAAGAAGTGGAAAAGTGAGTGTTTAGAGAACTTGAGAGAATTTTGATGATTTGGTTGATGAAGGAGCAATTTCATGAAGATGTTGAATAAGGTATTGTGATGGTAAGACCCTTTTAGGTGTCATTTGACATTTTTTTTTGCAATGTTTTTAGCCTTTTTGGATTTGTTTGTATCCTCTAGTGTAGAGCATAGGTGAAGATTATTGTGTAAACCTTCTTGTTGATTGAGCATATGAATGATTTTATCTTTCGCTCTGCATCAAGTTGTAATCAATTAGAAAAAGAAAACATGGGAACCAAACGAAAACACACATGGTGGAAATCAGATACGTTTGGGAAACCTGCACAAGAAATGAAAAAGAAAATTAGCTAAGAAGAAAAGGGAAAATTTTCAAATGATGAAACAATTATCACTCTGGATAGCATACAGACTACATGTTAAACCCCAAGATCACACAACAAGTGAAGTAAAAAGTAAGTCAGTGATACATCGGGCCAAATATCCAATGGATAAAACTAATTAAGGGGGAATATAAATAAATAAACAACTCAAAACAGAGACCTTGCATTCATGAACAAGTATAAACAACAGAGTAAGGTTATAGCAATCCTGACAATGCTAAGAAGTAAAAATTTGAGAACAAATAGAAAAAGAGAAATAGCGATAAAGTTTAAAGTTCAAGCCAAATTTTGTGATGAAAATCATAGGAGATATAATGACAGATCCATTCAACTAACCCATTAGACCTAAGGTTTAAGGCATGATGGCAGAGCAAGGCATCACATTCTTATCGTTCACTAACTCAAAAAAGGAAGACATGGGTATTTTTGTTATACTTAGATAAACAAAGTGGAGTGATCCATCACACCATGAACTGACAGAAAGAGTCAAGCAAATTTGGGGTCCACTGACATAACCAATTCAATATGTGAATGATTAAGGATAGTCAGTGGCAGAAGATCTAGTGTGAGGCACAATGACACATCATATTGAAATATTTCTCTACATGGGAGATCACCCCGAACTCATGCAAACCATCATGAGTTGATTCTGTCAAGAGGTAATTTGGTTCTCACTGTGAGACGCAATCCTCATCAACATAGTCATTGTCACTTGAACCACAAGATTTCCAAATAGAGGGTTTTCAATATTGGCATACAAAAGTACAAGACCCTATGTCAAACCAACAACTGCGGTTGTTTGTGGTCCCGTGCACAAAGGAAGAGGAATTCCATTGGGAGAAATTATAAATCCAATAGTGTGGATCTTAGCAGAAATCATTGATGAGTGGTACTAGCAAGCCACCCGAGGAACTAAGTGTTTTTGGGAGTAGTGGACATAATCACACGTATGTGGGACAATGGTGTCGATTTCAGTTGGGCCAATTTTTTTACATACGAAGCCAATGTTAACATGTAGAAAGTAACACAAGCTAGATGAAAGGTATTCATGTATCAATGACTCATAATACTCTTATGTTTCACACATTTGAGTGCACCTAAGGGTATCATTGGATTACTAAAGGTAAACTACTCACATGAGTACTTTGTGCAATACATTCTAACAAAGCCATACACCATGTATGAAGACAACCAAAAATTGGGAAACTAGACGATCCCAATAAGGAAAACACTCACTGTAAATCCTCAGTTACTAAGGGAAGTTTAGACGTATATAGCTATGTGCTAAGATCACTTTGTTGCGCGATGCGGTCATATTGTGTTTAAAAGTTACAAAATCAAATCACTTAAAGTCATTCTCATTATTTATCACAATGGATATAACAAAAGAAGAGTTGAGAAGACGTCACGATATGATTACAACACATATTAACCCATTACACATACAAAGGCTTGATCAACCACTTGTCAAAGGTTCACAGTATAAATAAACCACATAATTCCAAGTTATAACACAACCATCAATACAAGAAGCAACACACTTGTCTAGAAAGGAAAAATGCAAGCAACCCATTATTGCGCAACCACAAAAATCCTTACCAAGGGTCGAGAAAGGTCCCATAGTTCCCAGTTGGTTTACCAAGTTAGATTTTGAAGACATGAAAGTGGATAGAGAAAGAATTTGTGTAACAGTAATCGCAAAGATGGGTACTAAGATGTATCTCCCAGATAAATGGGAATTCTACTCTTGCAAGGAAATTATGATGGAACAAACTGGAAATCAATAAATCAAAGTATAATATAGATTTCAACTCCCACCCATGTTGAAATCCCTCATGATCAGCTTAGGATGAGAGAATATGACATAAGAACAACTGACCTAGAGTATCAATCAAGGGCTTCAGGAACAAGGACTAGATGTCTCGATATTAAGAGAATAAATGCCAACCTTCTTGCACAAGAAAAAAATCACTGAGGTAATTCTAATCAAATTAGTGCACCTTTTGTAAGAGAAGAAAGTGCACTCTCAGGGTGGGGAGCTAGTACATGAAGAAGGGTGTCACTACTGTAAGAGAAAATGTAAGAATCATAACCTCTAACACACAAAAGAAGAAGATAAAGGTGCAAATGAAAGAGAGAAAAAAGACATAAGGCAAAGGCATAAACACTTTTTTAACCCACATCAAGTACATCATCCCCTCCTCCATCCCCATAAGATGTAAGTACCCCTCGAGAGATAATCATGAGGGGTGAAACAATTGAACAACCTATATAAGTCAAGGAAGAGCCCATAATCACTAGTGTCCAACCAATTACAGAAGAACTAGGAGCAATTGCATAATTAGTAGGGGTAGATTATTTGTAGTAACAAGAAGAAGAACATAAAAGGAAAGAATAAGACACAAGAATGACCGAAGCAGAAAGAAGTATACAAGAGGCACAATTAGATAAAGTGTAAAATGTGAAGGTACAACATGAGTAGAAAGAAAAGAAACACATGAAACAGGAGGATGAACAAGAAAAACTAACAATGGAGAAGGCCAAGTTGCAAGAGGTCATCAAAGAAAAAACGAGATATTAAGCAAAAGAAAAGAGGCAACAAGAAGAGAAAAGGAAATCATAAGTGAAAGCAAAAGGCAAGCATGAAGTAGAGGAGAAGGTAAAACATGAAAAAGAAAATAGAAGGGGAGAAGAAGAGAAAAGAAAACAAGTAAAAGAGGACAAGAGGAGAGAAGAACAAAAAAATTCAGAACTATAAAAAGTTGAAGCAATCAAACTGGAGCAAACCAAAAAAGCCTCAGGAAGCACAACAAATTGAGGAGGTCAGTGCGATAACAGACGTTGAAGCTCAAAAACGCATAAAATAGACCAAGTACATTGCACAAATCACCACATAGCTCGAAGCACAAGTAATCATTGCTTAGGAACAATGCAAATAATGTAAATGACCTCGAAAACGGGAACATCTACCGCGAGGCAACAACAAGAAGTAAATGAAAATTTGGATACATAAATGTTTTGGTAGGTAGCAAAATCAATCACATCAACATGAAAACATAAGTTAATCTTACCTTTAGCCTATGTTCTCACAATAGCTCCCCAACTCACCTAGATAAGTGCACAATTTACAACATCACTGATTACAACTATCACAATCAAGATTGATTTGAATCAATTGCCATTGTAGACACAAATTGGGGAAATACACTCATCACAAGTAAACATTAGAGCAACCATGTTATAAACAGATAAGGAGAAAATGAATATGGAAATGGTATTGTGCAGCATCTGAGCTCAAATTGGCACCAATTGTCCACAAATTATAACTAATACTATAGGTGAACAAGTAATGATCGAGAAAATGTAATTAACAATGTTGATGCACAAACTAGTTGATGATTGGAAGGAGAACGAGACAAGGAACAAGATAAAGGCACAAGTAGCCAATATAAAGAGATAAGTCAAAGATGCAATGCTAATACTATAAAAATATGTCCCAATTCTACAACATGCCAAAGGTCAAGCTAAACAATAGACTTTCAAACTTATGGATTGGAACACACATTTGTAGGCTACCATGGAAAATAAAAATAATGATATAAACACGGGAAATACAATGCAAACTCATATATGAACGAGGACAAATGACCTGTAAATGGAGAGCACACTACATACATGTTTGCAAAGCCCAAGATAATTTGATTGAGAGACTACGAGAATGGGAACACGATGCACTACATAATACATTTGTAGGGGTTCAGGACACACAGAATACATGATAAGTTAGAAACATTGATTTAGGAAATTCAAACCACCATCTCTTTCCATGATCAAACTATCAAAAATGCTAAGGGGAATGAATTATTGCAATTATTGCAATTACAAATTTACTTTGGGAGAATAAATGAAACATTCATAGATTGGAGTACATACAAGGAAGACCTAGAAGTAATTATACCAATTGCACAAATAATGAAGAACACACGAAGCTTTTTTCTCCCGCACATACTCCTTTGCAAAATAAAAGCAACACGGATAATGTCACCTCCACCATTCACCCCTCAGAGTCAACCAAAGCAAAAAGAACAACCCAAACAGCCAAAGCAACAACACGAGTAGGTGAAACACTGCACTTTTAAGGTAAATAATTTAAATTTTGATTGTAGTATAGAATGCGTAATTTTTTGCCATTTACAAGTAGGCCCACATAGACTAAAAACCCGCAAGAGTGGTCTATGAGAGAGTTTCCACATATTGAAAACCCATAAAGGGTGTTTTGTTGAAAGTATACTTGATTGATAACCTGAAAGGGTGGTTAAGTAGTGGGTAGAGGATTAAAACCCACAAATGACATCCTCGATGTCGATTCTAAACATAGTATCACCCAATGCAATGCAATCCACATTTAGCAGTTCAAAAGAGATCACAAAAGCAACTTTATAGATCATTGAAACAACTTTTGTCTCAGGGCAAGACAACTATTTAAGTCCGGGAAGTGTTGGAGTGTAAATGACTTAGAAAGCCAACATGGATATAATTTGTATGATTACGCAACCCCTTTGTATAACATTTTTTGAGATAAAGACATATGGTATAATGTATAACATATGATAGATAGAGAACAAGGGAAGTCTATTGGTAGGTTGAGAAAGTGGCTAAGTACAAGCCACACATGAAGGTTAAAGACCACGCACAAGAGGGTGCACATGAACCATGAAAAAGTTGATGAAACAATATAAGATATGTGAGAGTATGTGCGAGGACAAGGAAAAGATACAAGTACAAGTCAGTGCAAGAAGATGTGTACAAGAGATGGAAAGACAACAATGCGCGAAGGTCTTTTCATAAAGACAAAGTGGAGGACTTGGCCAGAATTAAGAAACATCTAAAAATAGAGAAAAGTAGAGATGACTTACCTGGTAAGGAAATTCTAGAAATATGCTCAACACCGAAAAAAGGATAAGGTACATGCAAGGCATTTGATAAAGAGAGAGTATGCATGGGCAGATGCAGCTAAATATAACATGATGTGGAGGTTAAGTAATCTATTAATAGCACAAATGGGGAAGAACGACTAATTGAAGACAAACGTATAGATCGAAGGCACATGCAAGCTAAATATAGAGTCTAATAATAGGCTAAAACATTGTAAAGCGGTGAAGGACAAGTTCCCACCACTATATATAATCGTCATGTCCATGTAAAGATTAGTGCGTAACAGAGAGAGTAGTAGATGATAACAAATGTAATTCTAAAGTGTATTGGGACGTGCATATGATGTGCACATGGATTGTAATCAATTGTAACTGTATATTGTACAAGGAGTATGTAACATAATTGATTATATGTTTGTAATGGATGATTTATTATGGATTGTAAGAGTTAGTAGAGATGAATATGGTGTTGTGGTTGTTAATTATTTATGTTTATGAATGAATGATCAGATATATTGTTACCTATGGTCTTGATTATGATGTCTTGTTTGGAATGTATATCCTTTACCTTAAGTTATGAATGGTTGAGCACATAACCCATGTCTTGATAAGTCAGATAGAGAAGGGACTTGGTAGATAGCGCATGCTTCGAGAGAGCACTTGGGTATTTGTCTAAGTAAAGTGCCAGCTCGGCCAATTAAATAAGTTTTGGTTACTAGACTCCAACATTTTAGTTCTATTGTTAGGAGTTTCTTTTATTTTGACCTTTGAGATGTGTGTGCATAGCATTCTAGTTGTCTTTGGAGAATATTGAGTGTTGGGAACATGACAACCATGACGAGTTTGTGGAGAGGTATAACACTGGTGGTATCTTTGATCCAAGGAAATGGGTCAAGGATAACTTGCATGACACGTTATATGAGACATTATTCAATTTCTTCCTAGTAGAGTTATACAATTAGCTAGCAACTTACATGCATAATCGAGGGAGCCGTTTGGGAAGGAAACAAGTTTGGAGCCAGGATAAGTACCAAGTACTTTATGATTTGGATGAGTTGTGAACTCAAGTTGTGGATCATTGGTGGAAAGGAGTGTTGCACAATTGTACCTTGGATATTTCAATGTATTTATGCCTAGAGGAAGTAAAGTTCAAGTTCTTGTGTGAGCCAAGAGGATTGTATCTATGTGCGCTACCTTTAGCCAAAAATATATTAATGATTTATATGGTAATGGAAAACTTACCCATGGCTAACTAAACACTTGTCATGTGCAGGGGAAAGGAATATTATTGGGAAGGATTGTGTTGGGCTAGATGGAAGATACATATAAAGAAGAGATACTACGTAGATATAATGATGTGTGAGAGAGGGCAGTTAAAGAGGTACTGAGACAGAGAGGAGTGGGGCCAAGAAGAGATGATGAGAACCCTATAAGAGGCGAGGGACCATAGGACTATGTCCCACCAATATTGGGAAAGCACAACAAACGGACCCATTTGACATCATATGATAGTGAGTTTGAGGAAATATTAAGAACCATTGGTGTGCATCTGACCCACCTTGGACCCTCGGCCCTTACATTTGGTACATGAAATTCAGAAGCTCACATAGAAGATCATCATAATGATCGTGAACAGGAAAGTAATAGGGCATCTCCGAGGTGGGAAGGAGATACAAATAGGCATGTGTTAGTATCAATGTAGGAAGCACAATAAGTTAAGGTTGCGCACATGGCCACACAACAGGGTCCTGTAGTTAGATAAAAAAATGTTTGGGAGAAATATGGTAGGCATGATGTTGAGACAGAGCAGTGGCGCGCTACCCATTAAAGGTATTCCCATCGGTGGAATAACATGACAAATGGTTAGGGTACGGTTTAACACTACTACATGGACACAAAGTAACACTTTTATAAGTCCTCGAGTAGTAGCACAAGGCTTGAGAGGCTTTGGTCCTCCCCCAAGAGAAGGAAATCCTAGTGGAGGTTCAAGATTTGGATCCAACTCTACACTAGGACATAGACCTACACCACCACAATAACCTAAAGAACCACATATATATTACGAGATGTTACTTCATCTACTTGAGTATAGGGGAGTTGAAGATGTCGCGCAACACATGCATCAGAGTGAATTGTTATTGAGGGCCAAGGGCATCATAGCCTTAGATAGGACGGAAATTCAGTTCGCTACCACATTATAGGGTCGTGCGAGATCTATGGATAGACAGGCCAACAGTGTGCAAGGCATAGCCCCTCTTTGAGACAACAAAGTGAAACTGGTTTATTGCTATTCTACCAGTAGGAATTTGTGCAAGTCTTACAGTATTCTACCTTCAAGGGGGTTTGGGATCTCATCCCAATGGAAATAGTTCCGACGAAGAACAGAAAGGAATGAAGGAAGGAATGGAAGAAAGGTGGATCTGAAGGGAGAAAAGAAATGAATTCCAAAGTAGAAAGGTCAGAGGGTTTATGTTTTAGGCTGGTAGTAAACAGAGAGCCAAACTTACTCACATAAACAAACAAAGCAATACTGATAAACAAATGACAAAAGCATAGGTGAATCCAACAGAATAAACATGCAGATCTAACTTAAGAAAGATCTAACATGTAACACAGGAATTCAGCACAAAGTCTCAATTTTGTATTAATAATGTTCTATTACAAGAAGGCTCAAAGTCTTTCTCTCTTCACTCTATTTTTCATACAAGTTTGCTCACACGGAATACAACAAGCATTCCGAGTATTTATAGAAGGAGAAGGAGAAAGAAGACAAAAAGGAGCCAACAACTATTTACAAAATATCTACAAAATATTTAAAAGTCAAAAGTTGACTTTGGGGCAATTTTGTGGATAACAACATCTCATGATGCAACATGGATGATGTCATCATTTGTGCCAACATTCTTTTAAATATTTTACAAAAATGGGATAAATCCCAGGAGGAAGGAGCCTATTCATCATCATCCCTTGGCTGGAAAGGAGTGTCCTACTTCTGCTCAGGAGAGGAAATGTGAAATTGAGCTCGATACTCCATGAACTTGCTGACCATCGTTTGAAGTTGATCCTGAGTGGGACCCTTGGTGTGATCCCCGATGACTTCGCAAGTCTCCCGTTCATCTCTGAGTCTTTCTGGGAGTTTGAAGTATTCATTACCTACCTCCATCAGGTATCCAACAAAGTCACGGCAGGCCAGAAGGTTGTTGATAGATTCTATATCAAAAGTGGCCTCTGACTCTAAACCCTGCGATGCGATTCCTTGAAAAGTACGAATAGTGTCATCTGCCTTCCTCAAGGCGTATGATGGGGTGAGCAAACCTGGAGACATCCTTAAGACATGATCTGCTCCATTTGATGCATTGCATCCAAGGCTTCCTCCTTGATTTTGTCTATTTTCTCCAAGACAAACTCCATTTGGTCAACCCGATAGTCTAAAGCAGCAAGGACTTTATTGGGTGCTCTCGGGTGATCGAAGATGCATCGAATTTCATTAAGTCATCGACTGGGCAGTCGAGCATCTTCTGGAATGTCTCGTGTTGCAACCTGGCATGGTCCAACTCTTCGGAGATAGGTCCTGCTATTGCCTGGAGTTCCTTGTTAGCTTGATCTATATTTTGATACAGCTCTGTGAACTTTGTAATCACTTCCTCACTATCTTTGAGGATCTGCTCTCTCTAGGCGGACACTGCTACACCTTGCTCACCAATCTTGGCATACTCATTTATCTTCTCCTGACTAAGGGCTTCAGGAGTTTCGGTGGCAGCTACAGGAGGTGCATTGCCCATCTTTTGCAGGGCTTGGAGAAGATGCTTGTTTTGTTCTTTTAATATTCTCTTCTCTTCCTTTGCTTCTTGAAGCTTTTTGCAAAGGGCATCCACTGCGGATAAGGCCTCTCCTTGCAGGCTTTCTGAGGATGTTCCCATTGTGACCTGAGTCACTGTAAAATCTGTAGGAGACAGATCTTTTTTCTCCTTTGTGGGATCAGGGTATGCGATCTCCATAACTCTTTCACCTGAAGCGCTTTGAGAGAAGTGGGTTATAGCCTTTTGCTTCTTAGCCCCTTTAGTTGGAATAACGGAGAAGTCCATAGGTGCAATAGGGACTTTCCTCTTGAGCTGACTCAGGTGTTTGGAGATCCATTCTAGACTTAGGGGAGTGGGACCAGAGGAAGAAGAGGAAACGGGGGTGGAAGAAGGAGCAACTACAGTGGACACGGGGAAATGTGTCGAGACACTTGGTGGTGGCATTGAGAAAGAAGCCAACCCTCCAACGCTCACGGGGGTAGGAGTCACTGTAGGAGAGGAAACCATGGGGGTGGAAGGGATCTGTGAGATGAGGGAAGAAATGTTGGGGGACAGATCCGCGAGGGAAGAGAAGATGGAGGAAGAGGGAGGGGGAACGGTAGAAGACGGGGGAGAAGACACAACCAAAGGAGTGGTTGGTTGAGCGACATGAGGAGGGGAAGGAGGAGTGGGAGAGGGGATGATGGGAACCTCAACAGTTGTAGTAGTGGCAACATCCTGAGTGGATGTGCCCATTGGAGCACTTACCGCTTCTTCTTCTTCTGGGGATATCAGGCTTACTACCTGTTCCTCGGCAGCAGAAGGAGGGCTCTCAGGAGCTTCCTCTTGAGCAGTGCTTGTCTCTCCCTCTTTATCTTTTCCTTTTCCTTTAGGCAAGTGCTTTGGCTTGGTGGGTGCATTACCCAAGGGAGACATGGTAAAGTCTACTCCAAGGTAGATGAGACTATTTTTCTTGCACCAATGCTCAGTGCGCTGCAGAGTGCCTTTGACCCTTTCCTCAATAGTCTGAGGTGCCTTGTTTCTATCAATTTCAGCAAATGGCCAATTGTCCCCATCCGTGTCTAGATAAACCTGATCAACCTCTTGATCAGTTGCTTGGAAGCCCTTTGGGACAATGGCCACACCATACTGAATGATCTCTGCCAGGGCCAGGTGGGAGTGATCCTTTCATCTGAGCTCGACTTCATGATATAGATCGATGTAGATATCTTCGATCTGAGGGATGTGAATTGGATCGAGCTTTTCCCTTGGAAGGAAATCACGAGGATCAAAGGTTGGCCTTGCCAGGAAATTATGCTTTAAGTTGAGCAATTCAAGCTCTGCAAACATTTCCGGGCTTTGCTCTGTGAAGTGCAGGTGTACCTGCCCACTGTGAGGGGGAATGGAGTTCCACCCTTCTTTCTTTTCAAACACTTCTCATGGTATGTGATAAGCTGTCTAGACAGCTCCAATAGGATCAGCTTGGGTCCCGCATACCTCGGCAACTTGGTGGGCTCTCCCAAGAAGTTGGCGGCTCTGAGATAGGTGAAAGTGGGGAATTGCGTGAATAACGCTCCCCACTTCTCTGTGGTGGATACCATGCTTTTGGTCATCTGACCGTGAGTCATATTAGGCCTCAAGAGGCAGATGACGCCGTAGAAGAAGGCATCATTGATTTTGCTGAATTGTGCTATGCTATTTTCCTAGTTTTAACTCTGGATAATACTCGTATATTCTGACCTGGGGCCATACCCCATACCGACTCAATGTTGGGTAGTCCCTCTCTGAGGCAGCAACATATACCACGTAGGAGTTCATATAGAACTTCCCAGTTGTTGAAAGTTGTTGAAGCTGCTCTGAGATTGTGCTGCTGATAATCTCTCCCCATTCAAAACGTTGATCAGGAACATTTTTGCTCATTGTTTCTAAATATCTGAGCATCCACTTGTGAAAGTAATGGGCATCAGGAAGCCCAAACACCCTGCTTAGGAAAGTGATGGTGTCACTCAGCTCCTCTGAAAAGTCACTGCGATGAATGACTTGTGGCCACCTGCTTACCACCTTCTTGTTTTTGAGGTACACCTCATTCATCAGCTGCATGCATTTGTCTTCATTTTCGTTCCATGTCTTCATGCAGTCCTCTTGGCTTACTGCTACAAAATGTCGGTGGTGAGGGATACCCAACATGATCTCAAAATGTCAGGCAGTGAGGTTGATTATTACCTCGCCCTTCTCATTTTTGACACATCTTGTGTCTTTATTGTAACAACGGCCCACCAACATCATGAACTCGTTGTTGATTGCGCTCACGGGAATCCCTGCAGCAAAGTGCAGACCACTGCCAACCAATTTATCCATCCATGGGCTGCCTGTGACCTTCTTGGTTCTGGCCCAGAAGTCCTCCATGTCAATGTGACCGAGTTCTGAATCTCTGATATCCAGGTCACACTCTGCAAGGGATTCAGGCATCCTGACCCTTTGGTATTTATATTTCATTTCTTCTTCTGTTAGCTTGGCTTTACCCTTGGACTTGGTTGGCTTCTTACTCGATGAAGACATGTGTGAATCTGAGTTCAGCTGTTGATCTGCAAGAAGAATCAGGGAAGTCCATCGCAGAAGAGCCATGTTAGCTGTTAAGTCATCCATCAAAGCTTACAGAATGAAAAGTTAGCAATTTATGAGTCTCTGGGTGCAAGGCGCAGCTCTACTGCAGGCTGCAGGGTCTCAGAAAAGCAAGGCACACTTTGGGAACGTGTTGCATGGGAGGAAACAATGCCAAAAGGGGCGCGGGGCGTGGAAAGACTACACACAACATTCAGATGTTGGTGTCAATGGATGTGCGCTTGTGCCATATGAAGGGTTTTAACTGGGCGCAGATTTATTTGGTGTAGCAAGGTCTCAGGGTGCGCCATTGGTTGCATATGTGGTAGATGCAACATTAAGGTGAGGTGCGCCAAGGGTTTAGCTTTTGCGGCGCGGGAAGGGTTTGCACAACATTCAGATGTTGTTGTAGCTGTATGTGCGCTTGCACCTGCGCTTGTGCTTTAGGAATTTTTTTGGAGTTTTTACAAGGCGCGGAGAAGGCTTATGCCGCATGCTAGGGGATAGTGTGCCTATGGCACGACTGTGTTTGATGTAACAACAATGAAACTTGCGCTGAAGGAAAAATAGTGGGTGTTTTTGCAAAAATTATGATTTTCACTCTCTTTGGCAGGCTTTGTGGTTTTTTTGACTCTTTCAAGGAGGGATTTTGATAGCAAGGGGAACGGAGGAAAAAGTTTGAGTAGTTTCTGAGGCAGGGCCTTCCAGGTTAGTAGATCTGGAAGGAGGAGTAAAAATGGTTTGAAGGTGGGTTTGCAATATGTATTGGGATTGCAGTTATCTTCTTAGGTTCATTGTTATTTTTAACAATCACTAACCACCTAAACCAACAGAAAAACCACAACAAAGCCACAAGAAAAGCAAGGACCACTTACCAGGAATATATAAGATAAAGGAGATGATGTGGGATCCATGAAATGACAAATGGCAACACGCAGGGCTGACAGGAACGCTGACAAGTACAGAAGAATAACTTTTTCATGTTTTTTGAATTGTGAAAATGACAGGTCGGACGCGCCTATATATAGCAAAAGGTGTAATAAATGTGCCACCAACTTTTTCTATGGCGCACTTAGGGAGATGTCGACACGAAAATATTTGCGCCATGGTGCAGCTTTTGAAGTGTTGACACTGCGTTTTCAGTGCCTTGGCGCACCATTGAGGGGCGCAACATTTGGAGTGTTGACAAGTTGGCGCATGCGCCTTGGTGCACCTTTGACAGGCACAACATTAAGAGGTGCAACATTTAGAATGTTGACACTTAATAGAATGCGCCAAAGGAATAGAGGGGGCACAGTTTTGGTTGATGTAACGTGAAAGAAAACTGTGCCCAACCCAAAAAGGTTGAAAATGACCAAGTTCTAAAAACTAGATTTTCCTGGAAAGGGATTTTATGCCATTCCGAATGTTAAGAGACCTCAACGGGGGACCAAAACGGAAATTTTGGTATGGTTACCTACAAAATTGCCCTTGTCAATTTTACAGGATAACAGCTGGCTCTTTCTGGGGACTAACTTTGAGTGAAGCTTAAGGGTAGAGAACCCCAGATCAACATGTGCCTATCCATTGGGCTGGAGAGTCAAAAACAAGGGTGATGAAAAAGGAAGGAAAACACACAACCAACAAAAAGCAAACACACGACAAAAACAAACACACAACTAAAGCAAACTGTACAAAGAAGAGAGCAAGCTCTACTTCCTGAATATTTTGAGATGTTGCCTGCTATAGGGAAGTGGGAGCTCAGTTCCATCAGATATGAGAGATAGAAGCTATTCTCTCCATTGAGCTGCTTGATCTTGAAAGGCCCTCTCCAAAGAGAGTCGAATTTCCCGTGCATGCCCTTTGGCTCTCTTCGCTTGTCCCATAAAAGGATGAGATCTCCCACCTGGAAATTCCTCTACTTAGCCTTTTTATCGAACAGTCTCTTGACTTGATTCTGATGTTCGGTGATCCTGTCGACCACCCTTACTCTCTTTTCTTCAAGTTCTGTTAGATACATGATCCTCTTTTCTAGAGAATTCTGGAAAGTCTCATCCTCGATCGCTCGTGCCAAGCGTAGAGCAGGGAGTTCCATAGAAATGGGGAGCTCAGCGTCGATTCCATATAACACTTGAAAAGGTGACATACCGAGAGATCTCTTCGGAGTAATACGGTCTGCCCACAAAGCATCATACAATGACTTGTGCCAGGACCGCTGATTCTCATCGACTAGCTTCCGTATGATGGTCACTAGGTTCTTATTACTGGATTCTGCCTGACCATTTCCCTGGGGGTAATAATCTGAGGCATGGGCCAAGGTTATCCCGTATTCATAGCAAAAACTGATAACTTCCCATGAGGAGAAGTTGGAAGCATTATCAGCAACGATCTTGTGTGGGATGCCAAACCTCACGATGATATTTTCTTTGATGAAGTTACAAACAACTTCAGAGGTGGCATTCTTAACAGGTATGGCCTCCACCCATTTGGTGAAGTAATCTGTTGCTGTTAGGACATAACTATGTCTGGCACTTGATTGGGGATGTAGTGCTCTGATAAAGTCAATTCCCCATTGCCTGAATGGTTCGTCAATAATGACGGGCCTGAGGGGAAAAGCAGCCAATTTTGGTTTGCCAACAAACTGTTGGCAGAGCTCACATTTTGCTACCCAGGTGGCTGTATCCTGAAATAGTGTTGGCCAGTAATACCTGGCCCGGATGATCTTATGTGCTGTTACGGATGAGGAGAAATGACCGCCGCAGGCCGAGTCATGAAAACTTTCAAGCAATTTGATCTGCTGTGGTTTGTCAACGCATCGCAAGAAGATGCCATCAATACCGCACTTGTATAAACCGTCATCCCATATGACATATCTGGCTGCCCTGAGCTTTACAGTCCACTTTTCCTTTGAAGTTAGATGAGCTGGGCACTCACCGTAAGTGAGAAAGAAAGTAATGTCTGAATACCATTCGTCGCTAGTCGCAACAAATAGAACCATAGGTAGAGAATCAACTTTCTCCAGCTGACCCTGCGCTCCGTCGATGCAATCATCTTTCTCTTTAGGGACCTCTGAATCTTTGTTTTCAGCCATAAGCTGACATAGGCCCTTGCCTCTTACCAGCTTGGTTGGTTTTATGTCTAGATCATACTCCTGGACCTTTGCGATCCAATTCCCTCGTAAGCTCCCTAACTCCTGTTGAGTTAGGATAGACTTAACTGCTGTGTCAGGAACCAGCACTACCGTATGAGAGTTTAGGATGTAGTACCGGAAGTTCTTGACTACTTTGACCACTGCGAAGGCATGTTTTTCTAACTGAGACATCTTCAATTCATGAGGCTTGAGAGGGGAGCTCATGAAAGCGATTGGGGATTCAACATCCTCAAAGTTCTTTTGCATTAAGATGGCTGATACAGTATGCGCAGATGCATAACTGTACATGATAAAATCCTTGGAGAAGTCGGGACATACCAGGATGGGTGCATGGGCAACGGAGGCTTTTATATCCTCGAATGACGCCTTTCCTTCTTCGCTCCACCAGAAAGTTTGTGACCCTTTCATCATATTTGATATGTGACGAGTCTTTTCAGCGAAGTCAGGAACAAAGCGTCTGAGAAAATTCACCTTTCCGAAGAAAGAGTGAACACCGGTCTTGCTTGTGGGTAAGGTAAGGCTCTGAATAGCCTTAACCCTTTCGACATCTATCTTTGTTCCTTCCTTGCTGACAACGTGTCCCAGCAACTTTCCTTCAGTGACCCCGAAAATAGACTTTTTTGGATTTAGGGAAATCCCGTGTTCTCGGCATCTAATCAATACTTGCTCCAAATGATCACAATGATCACTTCACTTTTTCGAGAACACAGTTAAGTCATCCAAATAAACTATGATGACCTTTCCCATCATACCTTTGAATGTGAAGTCCATTGCTCGCTGAAAGGTGGCACCAGCATTGGTCAAGCCAAAAGGCATCCTGTTGTAGGCGAATGTGCCCCAGGGAGTAGTGAATGTCATTTTGAATCGGTCTTCAGGTGAGACTTTGATCTGATTATAGCCTGAAAAGCCATCAAGCATGGACAACATCTCTGAACCGGTTACTACCTGCAGAACCTGATCCATTATGGGCAGCGGGTAGTTGTCCTTCAAGGATGCCTGATTCAGATTGCAAAAATCTACGCATATGTGTATCTCACCATTCTTCTTTCATACGGGCACGATGTTTGTGACCCAGGTACTGTGATGGATAGGAAAGATGATTCTCGCATCCAGCATTTTCTGTATTTCCACCTGGATGGTGCCCGAGATCTTGGGATTGTAATGTCTCTGTTTCTGGCGAAAGGGTTTGACATCATCCTTTAACGGGATGTCATGCTGGATGTCCTTCGGCTTGAAAGACTTTAGATCGGCATAAGACCATGCCAATACGTCCATATATTTCTTCAGCAATTTGACAAACTTCCACTTTTCTTCGGGTGTACAACATTTCCCGATGTTCACAAACTGCGGATCTTCTACAGTACCCAGGTTGACCGATTCGGTCTCTGGAGAGGAGTTAGGATCATCTTGTCACTTCTTCTTGACAAAACGATCATGTTTGTCAAACAATCGTTCCAGAGAGACTAAACCCTTTGGAATTTTATTTCCCCTGAGCTGACATATGCCATCACCTTCTTTTGATTCGTTCGCTTGACCAGTGACAGATTCACGGCATGCAGAAGTAGATCCTTCAAAATGAAGCTCATTGAAATTTTTGCTTTCTCTAGAAAGGCAATAAGCTGATTGTCATCGTTGAATACCTGCCAGTGCTGAGAATTGTCTGGCACGCTTGGGCGGAAGACTACCTCAATGGTATATGTGTCTATTTTCAACCCTGGGTGAGGGAGCATAAGAGATGCTGAGACGACCAATGAATCGGCCATGTCATTTTGAGCTCTTGGAACGGATTTTATTGAGAAAGCATCAAATTCCTCAATGTTGTCCCATACTGCGTTGCGGTAGTGCCTGAGTCTGTCATTTTTCACTTGGTACACCCCTTTTACCTGGTTGACGATCAGTTCGGCGTCACCTTGTACTTTTAGGTTCTTGATTCCTCTTTCTTTTGCAGCTTGCATACCGAGTAACAAAGATTCATACTCAGCAGTATTGTTTGTATTGAAAAACTACAATTTGAAAGAAAGAGGAAAAATCTCCTCTTCAGGAGATATCAGGACAGCTCCAGCGCCACATCCACTCGTTGCACAACTGCCATCAAACTGCAGTGTCCATATCTTGTTAAGGTCCTCCTCCTGGATGAGAACGTCCATTTTATCAGACTCAGTGGATAAGAAGTAGTTCCCCATCCCTGATGATTCGAAGAGGATTTGGGCTTTGGGGTCGTCAGAATTGGTGACCAGGTACTTCTTTTGTGATTCAGGCTCCAATGTCTGCATAACACCCTTGACGGGGATTCTGGCTTTGGACCAGTCCATATGAATCTCTCCACCAACTTCTCTGTAAAAGCTTCTCCCTAGTAGAATTCCATATGCTGCTGGGATATCAGCAACGAGGATGGTCATCTTTACCCTTTTCTCTGGGAACGCTGCAAATGCGAACTGTGCATCTTTGATTTGACCAATTAATGGAACCTGTTTGGTTTCCATGGAGTAACATCTGCCGAAAGGCTTAGTAAGAGTGAGGCCCAAAGCATGAGTGACCTTCACCGGCATGACATTATCGGAAGCCCCAGAATCAATTATGCAGTTGCTTAGTTTGTGACCATTGATTAGGAGGGAGAGATAAAAAGGTTCAATTTTTCCTGATGCGGAAGTCGAGGCAACATTTATGTGAGATGCAGGAGGAGTGGAAAGGATTCCTTTCAGGGAGACAGGAGAGGGGACGACAGCTTGGCTTCAGATATATTCGGTTAATCTTACAAGCTACTCGGGGTTAGACTGAAGATATTCAGCTTCAGACATTTGAATCTTGGTCTTTTTAGCGTGATCGACTATGTCGAATGCGACCAAGGGCTGCGTTGATGAAGGAATGAGTCCTTCATTTCGCGATGGCAGGGTAGGGTTACTGGTCTTTATGGAAACAGAAGAAGGCTGATTTGGAGGAGAGATGGGAGGAAAATATTTCTTCGTAAAAGGCTTAATAGGAGGTTGAGCAGGAAGAGGATTACCTCTTTTAGCAATGGTTGGAGGCGTGTTTGACACAGCCTTCTCTTTTTGTATCCTGGCAGCAACTTCTGCTTCTTTTCCTTGTGAGTGGGTGAAAACAACATATGACTGTCCACTTGCATACCCTTGGGTACCCTCTTCTTCATCAGATTCCTCATCTTCAAATTCCATATACCCGATTGTAGAGTCGCCAGCCGGTTCACCGACATCTTGATCATCTCCACCTTGCGATGAAGGTTCTTCATAAATTTTCTCCTCTTCTTCGATCTCAACCAGGGCATTGACTGGAGGAGCCTCAAGTGCCAACCGTGGAGCAGCTGCAGGAAAACGGCCTTTGTGGGGCATTGTTGGGAGTGAAGTTTCTCTGTGGGATATCCCGGTATGGAGTGGAGGACGAAGCTTGAGCTAATTACTTTTTTAATGCGAGCAAGTCGTTTGCCATCTTCTGGAATGCCAGATCTGATGAAGTGGCTTGAGAAGGAGTTGAAGCCTTAGGCTTGGACGGCTCTCATTTTAACTCACCAGATATAAGCAGGTTGTCTTCTATCTGAATGGCCGCAGCTTGAGTGAGAACCAAGGGTGGTGATTTGTTCTTGTAAGAGTAAGAAACTTACTCTTGAGCTCATGGCATTCACAAAGAAACACTTTTGATTTTCTGGTGTTGGCAACATGGCAGGCGGCACACGGTTAATCAGTGAATTGAAACGGGTGATAAAATTGTGCATGGTTTCATTGGCCTCCTTCTTTAAGTGAGTGATCTTTGATAGTAATGCAAATGCGTCTTCTGAAGGCTTATACCTGTCTTCAAATGCAGTTCGTAATGTGGCCCAACTGGTGATAGATCTGGCCGGCAAATGTTGGAACCATTCTGCTGCGGGTCCTTGCAAGGTCTCTAGAAAGAGGCGTACCGACACGTCTTCATGGGTCACATCTAGGATGCTGCATGACATAATGAATGCAGATATATGTGAATCATGCTTTGATTTCCACTCCCATCAAATCTTGGGAAATTCTTGCGGTTTCCATGAGGGAGTGCGTGAACTGGATGCGGCAATGCAAGAGGGCCCATAGCGTTTCCCCATGGTACTGCCATTTGAAAAGCTGGAAAGAGGATGTGAGCCAGAAGTGCGGTTCCACTGAGTAACAGAGCACTGCAAAGGGATGTGGAGGCTCCTTGTGAAAACTGGTTCTTTCGTGGAGGCGAGGCACTTCTGGCTGACCGATTAGCTGAACTCAGCGACGTGAAGCGTGCTGGTGTAATACTGAAGTTGTGCCGTTGAAGTAGATCAAAAATAGGATCAACTTCTCCACGAGCTCTCCTGCTACGGGTAAATGGCTCACCCGCCAGTGTATCTTTTCAGATCTGCAATGATTTTAGAGCAGATTTAAAAACTCTTTTTGTTTGTACTTGCTGATTTTCTGATTTTTCTGACAAAAATCAGCAGCATGTACTTTTCTAAATATTTAATTTTATCCCTCTTTTGAAAACCGATTGCGGTTTAATGACAAAGATTAGCGAGGATAAAATAATGGATAACTTAGTAAGCTGATTTTCGGATCTTAGATTTGACTTTTTGCAAGGGTTTGAAAATATTTGTAAAAATATCAAGATCTCAGATCTACAGAAATATACGGGTTTTTATAAAAACTCAGTGAACTAAAGGTTTCTAACTGGTCAGATCTATGGATCTCTGAAGAAAATTTTCAGTTTGGATCACTTTTGCAAAAAATTTGGATTTTAAACAAAGAGTTAAGATTTGCAAACAGGTAGTGATTTTTACAGTTTTATCTATTTTCTTAGTCTCCCCACCAACTTTAAAAACTGTTGGTGTCTCTTAGCTGACATAACATTCACATAGATCTGGTTCGATCCCCAGTAGAGTCACCAAAAACTGTTGGTCCAAAAATCTGTCGGGTGGGCAGATCTATGGATAGACAGGCCAACAGTGTGCAGGGCATAGCCCCTCTTTGAGACAACAAAGTGAAACTAGTTTATTGCTATTCTACCAGCAGGAATCTGTGCAAGTCTTACAGTATTCTGCCTTCAAGGGGGTTTGGGATCTCATCCCAGTGGAAATAGTTCCGACGAAGAACAGAAAGGAATGAAGGAAGGAATGGAAGAAAGGTGGATCTGAAGGGAGAAAAGAAATGAATTCCAAAGTAGAAAGGTCAGAGGGTTTATGTTTTAGGCTGGTAGTAAACAGAGCCAAACTTACTCACATAAACAAACAAAGCAATACTGATAAACAAATGACAAAAGCATAGGTGAATCCAACAGAATAAGCATGCAGATCTAACTTAAGAAAGATCTAACACGTAACACAGGAATTCAACACAAAGTCTCAATTTTGTATTAATAATGTTCTGTTACAAGAAGGCTCAAAGTCTTTCTCTCTTCACTCTATTTTTCATACAAGTTTTCTCACACGGAATACAACAAGCATTCCAGTATTTATAGAAGGAGAAGGAGAAAGAAGACAAAAAGGAGCCAACAACTATTTACAAAATATCTACAAAATATTTAAAAGTCAAAAGTTGACTTTGGGGCAATTTTGTGGATGACAACATCTCATGATGCAACATGGATGATGTCATCATTTGTGCCAACATTCTTTTAAATATTTTACAAAAATGGGATAAATCCCAGGAGGAAGGAGCCTATTCATCGTCATCCCTTGGCTGGAAAGGAGTGTCCTGCTTCTGCTCAGGAGAGGAAATGTGAAATTGAGCTCGATACTCCATGAACTTGCTGACCATTGTTTGAAGTTGATCCTGAGTGGGACCCTTGGTGTGATCCCCGATGACTTTGCAAGTCTCCCGTTCATCTCTGAGTCTTTCTAGGAGTTTGAAGTATTCATTACCTGCCTCCATCAGGTATCCAACAAAGTCGTGGCAGGCCAGAAGGTTGTTGATAGATTCTATATCAAAAGTGGCCTCTGACTCTAAACCCTGCGACGCGATTCCTTTGAAAATCTGAATAGTGTCATCTACCTTCCTCAAGGCGTATGATGGGGTGAGAAAACCTGGAGACATCCTTAAGATGATCTGCTCCATTTGATGCATTGCATCTAAGGCTTCCTCCTTGATTTTGTCTATTTTCTCCAAGACAAACTCCATTTGGTCAACCCGATAGTCTAAAGCAGCAAGGACTTTATTGGGTGCTCTCGGGTGATCGAAGATGCTGAATTTCATTAAGTCATCGACTGGGCAGTCGAGCATCTTCTGGAATGTCTCGTGTTGCAACCTGGCATGGTCCAACTCTTCGGAGATAGGTCCTGCTATTGCCTGGAGTTCCTTGTTAGCTTGATCTATATTTTGATACAGCTCTGTGAACTTTGTAATCACTTCCTCACTATCTTTGAGGATCTGCTCTCTCCAGGTGGACACTGCTACACCTTGCTCACCAATCTTGGCGTACTCATTTATCTTCTCCTGACTAAGGGCTTCAGGAGTTTCGGTGGCAGCTACAGGAGGTGCATTGCCCATCTTTTGCAGGGCTTGGAGAAGATGCTTGTTTTGCTCTTTTAATATTCTCTTCTCTTCCTTTGCTTCTTGAAGCTTTTTGCAAAGGGCATCCACTGCGGATAAGGCCTCTCCTTGCAGGCTTTCTGAGGATGTTCCCATTGTGACCTGAGTCACTGTAAAATCTGTAGGAGACAGATCTTTTTTCTCCTTTGTGGGATCAGGGTATGCGATCTCCATAACTCTTTCACCTGAAGCGCTTTGAGAGAAGCGGGTTATAGCCTTTTGCTTCTTAGCCCCTTTAGCTGGAATAACAGAGAAGTCCATAGGTGCAATAGGGACTTTCCTCTTGTGCTGACTCAGGTGTTTGGAGATCCATTCTGGACTTAGGGGAGTGGGACCAGAGGAAGAAGAGGAAACGGGGGTGGAAGAAGGAGCAACTACAGTGGACATGGGGAAATGTGTCGAGACACTCGGTGGTGGCATTGAGAAAGAAGCCAACCCTCCAATGCTCACGGGGGTAGGAGTCACTGTAGGAGAGGAAACCGTGGGGGTGGAAGGGATCTGTGAGATGAGGGAAGAAATGCTGGGGGACAGATCCGTGAGGGAAGAGAAGATGGAGGAAGAGGGAGGGGGAACGGTAGAAGGCGGGGAGAAGACACAACCAAAGGAGTGGTTGGTTGAGTGACATGAGGAGGGGAAGGAGGAGTGGGAGAGGGGATGATGGGAACCTCACCAGTTGTAGTAGTGGCAACATCCTGAGTGGATGTGCCCGTTGGAGCACTTACCACTTCTTCTTCTTCTGGGGATATCAGGCTTACTACCTGCTCCTCGGTGCGGAAGGAGGGCTCTCAGGAATTTCCTCCTGAGCAGTGCTTGGCTCTCCCTCTTTATCTTTTCCTTTGCCTTTAGGCAAGTGCTTCAGCTTGGTGGGTGCATTACCCAAGGGAGACATGGTAAAGTCTACTCCAAGGTAGATGAGACTATTTTTCTTGCACCAATGCTCAGTGCACTGCAGAGTGCCTTTGACCCTTTCCTCAATAGTCTGAGGTGCCTTGTTTCTATCAATTTCAGCAAACGGCCAATTGTCCCCATCCGTGTCTAGATAAACCTGATCAACCTCTTGATCAGTTGCTTGGAAGCCCTTTGGGACAATGGCCACACCATATTGAATGATCTCTGCCAGGGCCAGGCGGGAGTGATCCTTTCATCTGAGCTCGACTTCGTGATATAGATCGATGTAGATATCTTCGATCTGAGGGACGTGAATTGGATCGAGCTTTGCCCTTGGAAGGCAATCACGAGGATCAAAGGTTGGCCTTGCCAGGAAATTATGCTTTAAGTTGAGCAATTCAAGCTCTGCAAACATTTCCTGGGCTTTGCTCTGTGAAGTGCAGGTGTACCTACCCACTGTGAGGGGGAATGGAGTTCCACCCTTCTTTCTTTTCAAACACTTCTCATGGTATGTGATAAGTTGTCTAGACAGCTCCAATAGGATCAGCTTGGGTCCCGCATACCTCGGCAACTTGGTGGGCTCTCCCAAGAAGTTGGCGGCTCTGAGATAGGTGAAAGTGGGGAATTGCGTGAATAACGCTCCCCACTTCTCTGTGGTGGATACCACGCTTTTGGTTGTCTGACCGTGAGTCATATTGGGCCTCAAGAGGCAGATGACGTTGTAGAAGAAGGCATCATTGATTTTGTTGAATTGTGCTATGCTATTTTCCAGTCTTAACTCTGGATAATACTCGTATATTTTGACCTGGGGCCATACCCCATACCGACTCAATGCTGGGTAGTCCCTCTCTGAGGCAGCAACATATACCACGTAGGAGTTCATATAGAACTTCCCAGTTGTTGAAAGTTGTTGAAGCTGCTCCGAGATTGTGCTGCTGATAATCTCTCCCCATTCAAAACGTTGATCAGGAACATTTTTGCTCATTGTTTCTAAATATCTGAGCATCCACTTGTGAAAGTAATGGGCATCAGGAAGCCCAAACACCCTACTCAGGAAAGTGATGGTGTCACTCAGCTCCTCTGAAAAGTCACTGCGATGAATGACTTGTGGCCACCTGCTTACCACCTTCTTGTTTTTGAGGTACACCTCATTCATCAGCTGCATGCATTTGTCTTCATTTTCGTTCCATGTCTTCATGCAGTCCTCTTGGCTTACCGCTACAAAATGTCGGTGGTGAGGGATACCCAACATGATCTCAAAATGCTCGGGCAGTGAGGTTGATTATTACCTCGCCCTTCTCATTTTCGACACATCTTGTGTCTTTATTGTAACAACGGCCCACCAACATCATGAACTCGTTGTTGATTGCGCTCACAGGAATCCCTGCAGCAAAGTGCAGACCACTGCCAACCAATTTATCCATCCATGGGCTACCTGTGACCTTCTTGGTTCTGGCCCAGAAGTCCTCCATGTCAATGTGACCAAGTTCTGAATCTCTGATATCCAGGTCACACTCTGCAAGGGATTCAGGCATCCTGACCCTTTGGTATTTATATTTCATTTCTTCTTCTGTTAGCTTGGCTTTACCCTTGGACTTGGTTGGCTTCTTACTCGATGAAGACATGTGTGAATCTGAGTTCAGCTGTTGATCTGCAAGAAGAATCAGGGAAGTCCATCACAGAAGAGCCATGTTAGCTGTTAAGTCATCCATCAAAGCTTACAGAATGAAAAGTTAGCAATTTATGAGTCTCTGGGTGCAAGGCGCAGCTCTACTGCAGGCTGCAGGGTCTCAGAAAAGCAAGGCACACTTTGGGAACGTGTTGCATGGGAGGAAACAACGCCAAAAGGGGTGCGGGGGGCACAGAAAGACTACACACAACATTCAGATGTTGGTGTCAATGGATGTGCGCTTGTGCCATATGAAGTGTTTTAACTGGGCATAGATTTATTTGGTGTAGCAAGGTCTCAGGGTGTGCCATCGGTTGCATATGTGGTAGATGCAACATTAAGGTGAGGTGCGCCAAGGGTTTAGCTTGCGCGGCACGAGAAGGGTTTGCACAACATTCAGATGTTGTTGTAGCTGTATGTGTGCTTGCGCCTTGTGCTTTAGGAATTTTTTGAGTTTTTACAAGGCGTGGAGAAGGCTTATGTTGCATGCAGGGACAGTGTGCCTATGGCGCAACTGTGTTTAGATGTAACAATAATGAAACTTGCGCCGAAGGAAAAACAGTGGGTTGTTTTTGCAAAAATTTCATGTTTTTCACTCTTTGGCTTTGTGGTTTTGATGGCCAGGAGGGAAAAACTTTAGCACAAGCAGGGAACAAAGGACAAATGAGTTGAGTAGTTTTGGTGGAGAATCTTCCAGATTTGCAGATCTGGAAGGAGGACGAAGAATGGTTTTGAAGTGGTATTTGGATTGCACAAAACGGGTTGGGATTGTGTTATCTTCTTAGGTTCATTGTTATTTTTAACAATCCTAATCACCTAAACCAACAGAAAAACCACAACAAAGCCACAAGAAAAGCAAGGACCACTTACCAGGAATATATAACGATAAAGGAGATGATGTGGGATCCACGAACGTGACAAATGGCAACACGCAGGGCTGACAGGAACGCTGACAAGTACAGAGGAATAACTTTTTCACATTTTTTGAATTGTGAAAATGACAGGTCAGACGCGCCTATATATAGCAAAAGGTGTAATAAATGCGCCACCAACTTTTTCTATGGCGCACTTAGGGAGATGTCGACACGAAAATATTTGCACCATGGCGTAGCTTTTGAAGTGTCGACACTGCGTTTTCAGCGCCTTGGCACAACATTAAGAGGCGCAACATTTGGAGTGTTGACAAGTTGGCGCATGCGCCTTGGCGCACCTTTGACAGGTGCAACATTAAGAGGCGCAACATTTGGAATGTTGACACTTAATAGAATGTGCCAAAGGAATAGAGGGGCACAGTTTTGGTTGATGTAACGTGAAAGAAAACTGCGCCCAACCCAAAAAGGTTGAAAATGACCAAGTTCTAAAAACTAGATTTTCTGGAAAGGGATTTTATGCCATTCTGAACGTTTAAGAGACCTCAAAGGGGGACCAAAACGGAAATTTTGGTATGGTTACCTACAAAATTGCCCTTGTCAATTTTACAGGATAACACATGAATTAACTAATTATTTTCAAATTGATAAGATACACGAGGCTTGTGAGATAGGGGTGCACCAAACCAACATAGGAAACATCTCACAGGTACATGATGGACAAAATAATGATGGGTGAAATAATGACAAATGGAGGCTTTAGAGGTAGATATCGTGGAAGAGGTTGTGGTGGTCGTGGAGGTAGGTTCACTCAGGGAACATGTTATACATGTGGATCACTAGACCATTATCAATGCGAGTCCCCAAAAAAACCAGATCTCACTCATACTATGGGAAGGCATATAAGGTGGAGGATTACCCATACCTATATGCCCATATGTGCAAGAGTAAGAAGGATAGGGGTACAATAATGATCTAGGTTGGGCATTCTATGTAAGGATGGTGGAAACTGAATATTCTAGCAGTAGCAAAGCAACAACCTCTCTTTGTAACTATGCACGCAGAAGCTTCTTGCGCAAGAGAGCGGGTAAATGCCAAAATTACTTATTTCAACATGAGGGGATACAATCAACAAAGTACCCCGATCTAAGGGAGATAAAAGGAAGTTCTTTAGGATGAAATGGGCTGTATTAGGGATTTGCAAGTGGAGATATCATGCTTAAAAGAGCAGACACATAACAAAGAGCGTGTAAATCCTATTAGAGTGCCTAAAGAGTTTGATGAATTAAGGGAAGTATGCCATATGCTTTGACAAGAGAATATCACCCCTTTACTTGGCAAGTGGATGCGCGAGAAGGTGCCAACCATGGAATAATATAAGAACAGACAAATTTTACATGCTAACTTGCCACCCCAGAACCATAAGTATGGCAAGGAGATCACTTTAGATGCAATTATATATGGAAGGCCGGTTAGTAACATCTTGATTGATATATGTGCACAAATCAATGTACTTACACTTGATGTTTGGAATCAAATGGGAAGGCCACCATTGTAGCCATCTTCAAGTGTGTTGCATATGGAAAACAAGACAAGGGCCATGCCTATCGGGGTGTTAGAAAATGCCAACTATCACCATATAGGGAGTTAAATTCAAAAGTGACTGTGAAGTTTTGGAGTTGGCTGAAGTAGACAACTTCCTTGCGCTTTTAGCCATCCTCAGTGTTATGCTAATAACATAGAATTCCACTTTAACAAGTGTGATTTAAGTTTTGAGAATAATGAGAAGCGTGTTGTGATCCCAATGGATGACGCAAAGACTGCACCTTACATATAGCCAATAAGTGTGGAAGACCTTAACCATATCTAGGTGCATATGGTGCGTGACCCAAAGAATGTTGATCCATCAAAAGAGGGCGTGCTTCAGTGGGGAGACGCGCACTCCATCATAACACTACCAATATTGCTTGTGATAACTGGGCTCATGGAACTTATGAGATGGTTGGTTGAGAGTTACATAGAAGTGTAACAAGAGTGATTAGATTACAAACCAGTTAGACATCTGGGAAAGACCAGTTTGTTGAGGTATATAAGGGAAGATAAACTTGAATATTTCTTACGCACAATGGAGGTGTAGATACGAAATGAAGGGGATAGAAGGATATGTTAGTTTACTCACTAAGGGGAACAACAACGCGCATGTGGGCCGTGCATAGGGACAACTTGCCAGGTTGGCGCAAGATAAGAGCTACTTTCTTGACAAGGTTTATTAGGGATACTCTTCCTTCACAGGTACCAGAATATGCTGAGAAGACCTCTTCCATGACACACGTCCAAGACTATGAAAGGAATTGGATGCAAGGCGAAGACATGCTGCCACCATTGCTGTGGGTTCATAAGTTCTATTCTAAACTACGTGGATGCATGCGCACATGGTATATACATGAGGAGTTGATGCAAGAGGCAACGAGTTGGCGTGACTTAAACTTTGGTGTCATGCACACATTTGATTGTTTTTCTACTAAAGCCCTTATAAATGAAGCGCTATAAATAATTAAGCACATCACTCTAAGTGACGACACAAAGGTAGAAGAGCTTGTGACTTAGTTGCAAGGCGAGAATCCTCTGGCTAAGTGCATGAGTGCTTGTGACTCTATGACTTTCGATGAACAAATCATGGGGTGCACCTGGAAAGAGAAAGAAAAGGGGAAGCTCGATTATCTCATTGATGATGAAGAGGTCGATGATATGAACATATAACATGCAGAAGAAAGTACAAGGTTTTAGATACTATAGATGAACATGTGCGCACATACCATGTACAACTGAAGACCAAGAGGGTAAACATCGGGACTGAAGATGTACCAAAGGAGGTGATAATTGGTGACTATTAGTCTGAGGTAGAGGTTGCGAAAATAATTTAACTATTGCATGACTTTTAGGATCTGTTTCCAATGGGATACCATGAGTTAAAGGGAGTCCATCCATCACTAGGCGAGATGAAGATAAAGCTCAAAGGTGGCGCGCGACCGGTTTACAAGAGGCCTTACTGAAAGAATCTTAATTTGTGCGTCAAGGTAAAGGATATAATTGACAAAATGCTGAAAGCAAACATTATTTAGCCCATTAAAGAATCATAATGGATCAGTCTGATGGATATCAACATCGAGAAGGATGAGAGAATAAATATTTGTGTCGACTATAGAGTCCTAAATGCTTCATGCATCATTGATCCTTTTCCCACACCATTCACGGAAGACATCCTAGAGGGTGTTGCAAGGCTAGATCGACTGCTAGTAAAGATTTGTGTTGGTGATGGGGAAACAAATACCCTTACTTGTTATTTTTTTCTGCCCATGGTATGTGCTGATCACTATTTCGATACGCATATGGATGGAGCGAGTCACAACCACAAATGCCATTTTCCCTTCTATATTTGCCTTTCCATCTGACCCCTTTTCAAACTGCGCCAACATCCTCCCAATCCCATACCTTAGACATAACATGCTTGTTATTTTCCATGACCTTGAACGGAGTGAAGTCCATAATAAGATCTCAAACCTTTGTAACCAATCAATGCTCATTTAAATCATTTTCTATATTTAATTCGTTAAGTAAACAAGAAGTTTGGAATTTCTAACATTTCAAAATTGAAAAGTAGAAAATAATTCAAGTTTTGATTAATAGCATGGTACATAAATTATTCCCTGGATAAGTGAAGTAAAAGAAAATGATTGCACAAGTACCCCAACAATGACTAATAATACATTAAAAAAACTATGTACTTACCTTTGACACAATAATACATAAATAAAAAATTAAATTTGACATTTAACATCACCTCTCGCTTTCGCCTTTCACATATATTTCAGAAAGAAACCACCATATGTTGTGATCGACTCTTCTTTCAAAATGTTGAGGTCTTTCCCCACACACTTTTTTAGTTAATTTTTATAATATTATTTATTATTATCTAAAAGCTTTTGAGTTAAAAAGAGCACACCTAAAATGGGCCCATGGCCCATGAATAGGGCCGCACTTTAACATTAAGAAAGTGGCACTTTTCATGATCAAATCTGAGGGACCCATATGATGGAGCCAAGCAACACAAAGTGACACGCAAATCATGCCCAACTTTCTTAGGGTATGCCCTACTCATACGGTTAGTTTCTACATGGCCCCACAAAGCTTTGCTTTGGCCGCCCTGCACCAAATAAAATTTTAAAATAATTTCTACGCCAAACGGAAAACAAAAGCATAAACGCCAGGTACCCTTATGAATTAAAATTGTATAAAATATATCCGTTTACACACAAGAAAAACACACGGATTCTGCCGCCGCTACAGGGGAATACAAAGGCAAAGCCAAATCTCATTCCGTATTTGCAGGCTGCATTATTTTATTTTGTTCAGTCTGCCATTTTCTTTCCTTCATTCATTCAGCCTGGTGGATTTTATGTGTAAGCCCTCTTAAAAGGCGCCAAGGAAGGATCGGCCATTGATTTTATTTATTGTGTAGAGAGGAGGAGTTTAGCTTGGCTTGGCTAAGTTAGATGGGAGGTCATATGCAGCAGAGCAGTGCGGCGGTATATGACCACACGGGAGGACTGGGTGAAGGCAGCGATCCTACCGTGTCGCGATGGTTGCAGTCTACTGGCCTGCAGCATTTGGCCTCCACCGGATTCGATCAGAGGCTCCTCCCAAATCTACTCACGCAGGTTAGTTTTATTTTCACATGCCTTTATTTTTGCCTGCTTATTTGCCTTTTATTTTACGCGGAGTTTCTTCATTCGTAGGGTAAATGGCACGTCAGTGAGAGGGGATTTGGTTAAGTTTTAGAAACGCGAGGCTAAAATTCGGCGGGAACCCTTTGTGTTAGGTTACGAGGGAGACTATTTTTGTAAATTCTTGTTTTAAAGTTAATTTATGGAAAATGAAGTTGTGTCGTCATGCATTTTAGCATGAATCCCTTCTTTGGAGTTGACTCATAGAAAATGCAGCCGTGGCATTGGAAATTTTAGAATTATACCCTTTCATTAGAGTTGATTTGTAGAAAATGCAGTTATTGCACCATAAATTTCAGGAGTTATGATACCATAAATTTTAGCACCACAACCATGTTTTAGAGTCGGTTTCCTAAAAGTGTAGTTATGTTTTTCATGTATTTCATCAGGAAGCCCTTGTGTTAGATTATGAGAATTTATTTTATTGAATCCTTGTTTCAGAGTTTATATATTTACAATGCAGTTATGTAACTGTAGATTTCAGCAGGAAAGCCTTGCTTTAGAGTTGATTTGTAGAAAATGCTGTTGTGTTGCTGTATATTCTGGCAGTACTGCCTTGCCGTAGTGTTGATTTATAGAATATGCAGTTATGCCGCCACAAAATTCTGAAGTCTGCATCTGTCGTAGAGTTAATTTGTTGAAAATGAGGTTATGTTGCCTTGAATTTGGTAGTAAACCCTTGCCTCATACACAATTATGGTGCCGTAAATTCTAGAAATAGGTTTATGTTTTAGAGTTAATTTACAGAAAATGAAGCTCTGTTAGAATGATTTTCAGGAGGAAAGTTTAATATAAGTTAAATTTCAACAATTCCGGGATAAATTTGAGCAGAAAATTTGAGCTAGGATTTGAAGGTTATGTATTCATACATTTTGGCAGTAAACCCTTGTTTTATTGTTCATTCACAGAAAATGTATTCAAGCAGGAGATTGGTAAATTTGTAGCACAAATTTCAGAAACAAACCCTTTTGTTATGATGCAAATGTTCTGTCAGTGTACATATCAGCAATAAACCCTTTCTTTAGAGTTGATAGCCAAAACTTTCAGGAGCAAACTCTAGTTTGCCGTTGAAATGTTACGTTACCATAAATTTCAGCACTAAAACTGTAAATAATGCTTTAGAGTCAGTTTAAAGGAAATGCTATTCTGTTATAAATTTCAGCGACAAACCATCGTTTTATAGTTTATACAAGTACATAATAATGTTGAGGCAACTCTTCAACAAGGGATTATGTCACTGTAGTTTATTGACTTAGAGAAAAGGCAATCCTGTTACCACAAATTTCAGTGGTGAGTGGTTTTTTAAGAGCCAATTTATAGAAAACGAAGTCATGCTAATGTAAATTTCATTTATAAACCGTTGATTTTGAATTGATTTATAGAAAGGATAATTTGTTTTGCCATAAATTTCAACACTAAAGATCTGCCTTGGATTTCATTTATCGCAAGATGCATAATGGCAAGGGATCATTAAATTTCAGGATTAACAACAAACTCTTATGTTAGGCTTTGACAGTAAATAGCTTAGTAAATCTTTGCTTCAGAGATAATTGATAGAAAAGGAAGCTATGCTGTTGTAAATTATAAAAGTAAACCTTGTTTTAGAGTCGATTAATAGAAAATGCAGGCATGGCACCATAAATTTAAGTGGGAAACCCTTCCGTTCGAGTCAATTTACCTTTTCTTTAACTTGCATTTGATTTATTTGTTGGGTAAATGGCATGGCAAGTCGAATTTTAGTAGGGGGACGGGCATTTGTGAAGTGCAAGGATGAATTTTAGCAGAAATTTTATTATGACAGGGGGAATCTTGGGAATTTCTTTTTTGGAGTTAATTTAGGGAAGATGCAGTTATTCTGCAATAAATTTAATTGTAAACATTTGTTTTAGAGTTGATTTGTAGAAATCAGAGTATTGTAGTAAATGTTTTGCTTAGAATTGATCTTTTTTTTTTTTTGCTATTAATACCTAGGGAGAAGGCCCTAGCCTGCAAAAAATTACATTCAGTTCCAGTCCATGATATTATCTATCATCAATGGACACTCATAGTTAGTTAAGGCACCTTATTGTGCACAATACATTCTAAATTCAGGAAATTGACAGAAGCTATATGAAAGCCCCACAAAAACTACACCCTGACTACTATACATAATATCTATTAATAGGCTTGAAAGCCAGACGCAAAAATATATTCCCTAACCAAGACACAGAAGCTTGCAGACCTCCACAGAGAAGAGACCTGTCCGGAACCAACTATTCCATCTTCTCACAGTTCACTTGATGGCATCTCAGCTAAAATTTCGACATCCGAATCGTCCCGGCTTGGTGAAGGAGAAGGAGACGGTTCCACGCAACACTCTGGCATCTCGACCATGGCAATCGCCGGCAACTTCACCCCCTGGTTCTCCGCCACAGCTTCCAGTCCTCAGCCAATAATCTGTACCCCTCTAGCCAGAGCATGGATGTGAAACTGCATGCTAATCAGGTGCTCCTCCAAACTCTCATGCTCCCTGTGCAGAATGAACTGCCCTGAAGAGTTAGACATAATATTTGCCGCACTCAAACCCTGAGACATATCGAACACATTCCTTCTACCAATTGATTGATTCGGATCAATCATCAATTTCTTCATATTTTCACAAATGTCCACCTCTTCATCTTCTTCAAAGCTTTCTGCCACTGATCACACTTTTTCCAGCCAGCCTCTCATGGTGACATTCTTGATTTTGCCATCCATCCATGTCAAGAAGGACTCACCCACTGCTTCTCCGGTAAAAGCACACTTCCTTTTGTGGCTGGGTTCAACGACCGAACCATCCGCCCTCCTCATGCTATCAGTCAGAGGTCTCCCTTGCAGAACCCAAAAGCCCTACCTCCAAGATAGGCTCTAAAAAAATTAAACAGGAGTGATGAAATTGATATCCCCAGGCAACTCTTAAATAAACTCCGCCTCCAATCCCTCTCACGAATGAAGATACATGTGAGTACTCAGGATCCTTGCAAAGATATCCTCGCCTTCATCATCAATCCAATAATGGTTATAAATGGTCGGTGACAATCACAATTACTCCCTTGCACTATCTACTGCCAACCTTGCATCCCTTGACAGAAGGGACATGACGTCACTAGGAAAGCTCATCTCCCATACTTGGTTCTTTAAATGGTATTTCTCTCACAAATCGACCGCCCTGTTTGCTAAGCAATCAACCACCATATTCCCCGCTCTCTTGATATGGGAGAATCTAATCTCGGAGAATGAAGGGAGAACAGATTTAATCTTAACACAAATTGGTTTCAAAGACCAGGCTTTAGAGACATTACCTTGAGCCAAACCAATAATGGTTTTAGAATCCCCCTCAATCCAAAGACACCGCCAATTCCTTTATTTTGCCTCCAATAAACCAAAAAGAAGGGCCATGCCTTCAGCTACATTGTTGGAGGAGATGCCACAGTCAGCCGCCAGGGCCAAAACTGGCTGGCAGCTAGCATCTCTGAAAATACAACCACATCCTACGTTGCCAGGGTAACCTCTAGAAGCCCCATCAAAGTTTAATTTAATCCAATCCTCATCAGGAGGTCTCCACACATCTGATCTATTTTTCTCACTCCCCTTATCAGGAGGACTTAGAATTGATCTATAAATAATATAATTATGTTTCATAAATTTCAGCAGTAAGCGTTGGCTTTAGAGTTAATTTGTGGAAAATACAGTTATCTATGGTGATTTTAAGGAGAAAATATATATGGTGAAGATAATTTTGACTAAAGTTAAATTTCAATCTTTAGATTTTAGCAGCACTTTTTTTTAATGTTTGTGGGATTTTTCATTACATGGAGTATTTTCATACTTAAGTCATCGCCCTGATGACTATTTTTTCACAAGTTGTCTTTTCTTTAGTGACCTAAGCAAACCCCTTTGTTGGAATATGACAGTTGTGTTATCAAAAACTCCAGCTCTAAATTCTCGCCATAGAGTTTGATTTTTAGATAATGCAAGTATTTGGTTATAAATCTAAACAATAAGCCTTATTTGCAATTGGTTAAAAAATTGTATATAGATTTTCACAAATTTCAGCAACAAAACTTGTTTTAGAGTTGATTTGCACTTCAATCACCGTAACTTTTTACAATAAACTATAGCCTTATGTATTTATTTGTACATTATAGAGCTATGTTGCATAAATTGAACAGGAACCATTGTTTTAAAGCTGAATCGTAGAAAATGCAGTTATGTTTTCTGGAATGGAGACTTTTTTTTTTGGGAGAAAATGCTGTAATCTTAACATAAGTTTCAGCAATTAACATTTGTTTCAGAGTTTTTTTACAGAAAATGTTTTTATTTTTGGGAAAATTTCAACAATAAACCCTTGATTTTTAGAATATGCAGTCTTTTGTAATAAATGCCAGCAGAAAACCATTGTTTTAGAGTTAGATAATTGAGTATGCTCCTATGTTACTATAAATTTTGGCAATCAACCCTTAAAGTTGATTTGTAGATAATACGTTCATGTGCCCAGAAATTTCAGCACAAAGCTTTTGTTATTAAGTTAATTTGTCTTGAAAAATACAATTATATCCAGATGATTTTGAGGAGGAAAGCTTGTGGTTAATTTTGGCAGAAGTTGATTTTCAGCAACACAAAGAAATAACTTTAGCAGCAACAAATTCATGTTTTGGGATGTGAAAGTTCTTTCACCTTAAATTTCTGCAGAGAATCCCTGATTTAGAGTTGGTTGCAGAAAATGCAGTGATGTTGCCATAAAATCAATGATAATTGTTTTAGAGTTGATTTATAGAAAATGTACTTATGTTGGAATAAATTGTAGCAGTACACCCTTGTTTAAGAGTTGAATTATAGAATACACAGTTATTTTCCCGTAAATTTCAGCATTAAATACTTGTGCAGGAGATGTTTTTATGGAAAATGCAGTTATTTTACCTTAAGTTATAGTGGTCACCCTATGTTTTAACGCCATAAGTTTCAGTGGTCACCCTTTGTTTTAACGTTTAGAGTTAATTTGTAATTTTCAGTCAGTTGCTTTAGATTGATTTTTTAATATTTCTTTGGTTTTTTGTCAATCTGTAGGGAAAATGCCATGGAAATATATAATTTAGCAAGGACTGGTAAATTTCAGGAATGCTAGAGCAATTTTTAATACTAAACCTGTGACAGTCATGTCACTGTAAAGCCTCAGGCCTTGCCTTAGAGTTGATTTGTATATATTGTAGTTATGTTCCTTTGAATTTCAAACCCAACTTTTACAGTTGTTTTATAGATAATGCAGCTATATTGCCATAAATTTCAGTGGCAAACCTTTCTTGTAGAGTTAAAATGTATTTATGTTCCAATGTTTCTAGGGGGGAGCCCTTAAGCTGAGGTTAAAGTATGCCCAACTTAAATTTAGCAATGTGGGTAAATATCAGCAGCAAACTCTTGTGGCAAGTTGTGACAGTAAGTGTTTTTAGTAGAGACCCTTTTTTGAGTCATTTTATATAAAATGCAGTTGTTGCCATAAAGTTTAGCTGTAAATACATATATGATGTAGTTACACCACCATAAATACTCTTGTTTAGGAGTATGATTTTTAGAAAATGCAGCTATTTCACCCCAAATTTTCATTTATTGAAAATCCAGTTATGTTACCATATGCTTCAGTAATAAATCCTCTTCTAGTTCTGATTTATAGAAAATACACTTATGTTGCCACAAGTTTCAGCAGTGAACCCACTTAGAGTTGAAATATTCAATTATGCTACCATAACCCTCTAGCAGTAAATCCTTGTTGTGGAGTTGATACATTGAAAATGCAACTATGCTGCTAACAGATGCCAGCAGTAAAAAACTTGTCATGGAGTTGATTTTTTGAAATTGCAGTTATATTACTGTATATTCTAGCAATGAACTTTTGTTTCAGAATTGTTTTATAGAAAATACAACTATGTTACTGTAATTCAACTGTTAAGGCTTTGTTTCAGAGCTAGTTTTACCATTTTTTTAAGAGTAATTTGTTAGGAGTGATTTAGAGACAAATTTCTAGAAAGTGACAATTTTAGAGGGGGGATTTTTGTTTTTCTTAAATGTGGATCTGGACAGGGATATGGGGCACAGTCCTTGGAGGAGAAGCAGAAGATGTTTAGGATGCTAAGGAGCATGAACCTGGGCAGTGAGAGTGGATCGGATCCTCTTTACTCTACCTGTGACTAACATAGATGGGTTCATGTCCCCAGAAATGAGAGGTGACTTTGGAGCCGGGCTTTTGGATTTGCATGCCATAGATGACAATGAGCTTCTCTCTGAGGTGAGTAATGTCAGCTTGTATTCCTTATTTTTGAGATGTTAGATATTGAGTCTCTTTTTAAAACTTGATGTTATGTTGACTGGTTCTCACTAGTAACTATTTATCTGAACTTCTGCCATCAATACTTGCATAATTATTATGCTTCAATTTTCATGACCTATTTTAGGAATTTATGGTCTGGTTCTGATGTTCTGCTAATTGTTTGATTTAGTAAGTGAATACAATGAACTTTAACCCTTAAAGAACAGTGTACCCCGCGGGACGCGTCCCTTGTGTTTTTGGGGGCGTCTCCCATAGGCCATGTTTCGGGGACGCAGGAATGGGTAGGACATCCCCAAATTTTGTTTTTTAAGGAAATGTTTCGGGGATGCCTGTTTTCTAGTAGGGGGTGGTAGGGGATGGCTAGCTGTCCCCAGTATGGCCAGCGGATGTCTAGAAATCCCCTGGCCATACTGGGGACGACTAGAAGTCTCCTATGTCCCAACACACAAAATACATTAAAAAAAACTCAATTTTTTGCAAGTTTCGTGAGTTATGACTCCCCTGAAGTTGCACATGCTGCCATCAACGTGATGAATGGATTCCAATTGAGTGGAAAGAAGTTGAAGGTCCCAACTTAAACTAGATAACAAATAGAGCAAGTCTTGTTATGCAAAGGGGAGGTTGGATGGATGGTGTTGTTCTTTACAAATTTGAGACTGTTCTATTCAACATGTAGCAGTTATATGCCCCATTTTTGTGGGTTAAAAAATGGCTTGATGTATGATATTGAAGGGAGCAAATGAAGATTGTGGATGCTTATATATGCAGCTCCAATGTTGTCATATGAAAAAGGTGGGAAGCAATATCTCCGCTCCCTTTGGTGTAGATTGAAGCCTTGAGAATTCATGTCATTTATGTGCATATTGCACAATAGAACATGTGATCTAGGTGCCCTTGTTCCTAATTTATTTTGGGAATAAACCAATATATCATATATGTTTTGGAATTAAATTTTTAGTTTTGTTACTACTAGATTAATATAAGATTATTATTGTTATGCACTGCTTCTATTTCTATATTGCAACGTTTTATGCAGCAGTGAATTTGAATGTGTTATGGATATGCAATTACTCAGAGCAATTTTTGTAGACCACCGTGTTTTGTACTTGTAATTATGTAAATTACTTGTCTTGAACTCTCTCCTTCATAAATGATTGTAATTATTATATACATTCAATATTATGTGAAATCTCAATTCAGCTCTAATGTTATGTAAAAAGGTTCTATAACATATATGATGAATACCTTATCAATGTTATCATATGAATATTTGAAAGTTCCCATGTTTTTAAATTTTTCCCTATTTTTAATAGCTGTCCCCTGCTGTCCCCTAAAAAATGGCCTCCAAAATAATCAGTCCCGGAAACGTGTACCACCATCCCCCACTGTCCCCGTCCCGGATACTTGGTGGAACATAGTTTAAATCCGTGTTGAAATATTGCACATTAGAATGTTAGAGTCAATTACAGATCATTTTTAACATGGATTTGAACCCATGCCATCATTTTTCTACCTTACCACTAGACCTTTGTTTAGTGTATGCTTATGTATCATTATGTTATTATAATGTGTCAATTGCTACTAATAGGGAATTTGTAATGATTGGATAGTTGTACATGCATGGTTAGTAATTGTTTGTGGTATGTCACACATTAGAGGTGACTTACTATTTTCATGAAATTTAATGAAGTCATTGTGCAAAGAAAGAAGCCACATAAACAATGACTTGGGCTTGTCCTTCAGGAGCTTTTGCATGCATTATTATTAGGCATGCTTTTTCATTGATTTGCACTTTGGGAACACACGCTTCTGTATTTTAAATTTCCATAGTTGCAATACTTGAACTTATTTCTGATGATTGTAGCAATGTGGAGTACCAATTGGTGGTTACACCTTGTTAGAAATTCTGTAATATTGTCTTATGATATGGTAAGCTGTATGTATGTGATGGTCAAAAGTGCAAGGAATCGTTAATATTTGAGTGATTTCAACAGTAGACCATGACACAAAAATAGGATCCAAATGGGCTTGGAATGAGAAAAGACACTAAACTTATGTGAAGGTTTGAAAAGTGTGACGAGTTTCATGTAAGAAGACAAGTATTTTTCAAACGTTGTCTCTCTTCCTTGTTTTCTACTTAATTTTTTATTCACCTTGTCTAACATGATATCAAGGTAGGATTATTGGTGCCGGAGAGGATTGGCTTATTTTTGAAGACTACTGTATGCATGTTATGCTGAGTATTTAAGATAGAGATGTATGCATAATGCTCAATTTATATTTAATTTTTTCCCTTTTATTATGTCTGAAGAGCATATGTTTGGAAATATGGAATGCTCAAGGTTTCTTATTGAAAATGTCACTTAAATGATTGGTTTAGGCACACTCCATCCATGGGGCAGAACAAACAGTCTCTTCATCTCATGTAACAAAAATATACAAAATTTTAGCAAAATATTCGGCAATTATTATTTTTAATTCCCAACAGGTGCCAAATTTTGAATGCACTTATTTGTAATCTGAAAAACACTTCAGCAAAGAAATATTTGTTTCGAAATGCAGTTTTTATTTAGTGTGCTGCCTCAACAGGACTTTGAATCTGTATTTGCTTGAATTGTTAAATTAACAAGAACATGAGAACCAATCAAAGAAAGAAAATAATAATTTATATCTACATCTACAAATGATTTATGGAGGGCAGCGTGATTTGGAAGTACTCGAATCTACTATAGCAAGTAAGAGTTCTAAAAGGAATGCCAAATTCCAAAAAGAACTAAAACTAAGGCATTGAAAGATTCTAACTATATGCTGTGAGCCCAACAACAGCTAAGCCTTGACAAGATAGAAAATACAGCCATATAATACAAATAACTATGTGAAAGGAAGGCCCGCCAAAGAAACAGCCAATGAATCTTAGAAGAGAAGAGTGTTGATGGAGACCAAGAATGCCTCTAATCGGTACAGGCTTTAGTGGTGGAAGAAGGGCCAACAACCTCATCACCCACAAGATCTGATGATATCCATGGGAAAATGACCTAAGTTAAGAGGTTTTGTTTGTACAATTGTAGGAGGAAGCATGGTTGTCACAAAACCTACTCTAATGCGCATGGCAACAATTTCTGCGACGTGGCTCACAACCACATTTCATTGGGGTTGCAGGGCTGTTTTGGGCTGTTGTGGTGGCATTTTATGCGTCTAAAACATCACATATAAAAAATGCTAGCTTAAAAAAAAGCTAAAAGATCTAAAATAATAAAAATTCTGAAACAAAAGTGTAAAAGTTAAAACTTGATGAATGCCAGTTTTTTAAAAACACACACACATGTATATATATTTATATATGCATGTGTATATATTTGTATATGTATTGATGTATCTGTTTATATACACATGTGAATATATATGTATGTGTGAATATATATGTATGTGTATACATTTATATATATGTATATGTATGTTTATATACATGTGAAAAATCCATTTCTTATGCACACTCCTTGATACTGTTTCTCATCATGTTGTTGTCAGGTTTGTTTCTCATTTCTGGTGACCATGCCCTTTAAGTTGGAGAGTAGCTAACCCTCTACATCTTGTGTGAAGATAAAAGGGTTAGGGTACCTTGGTGGTTGCTTGTGAAGAGGACCCATCTGATTGAATATCACCATTTGTATGGGTAACAAAAAACTCAACGAAGTTTGACAGCTTCAACATTGATAATAAGTGCAAAGGAGGGAATCTTGTGAGTGCCTTGTAAAGCTTTAAATTCAAGAGTGACAACTTCTCAAGGATAACAAGCCAAGGACCTCTAGCCAAGACAAAGGTAGCTAACACAAACGATGATGTCTCCCATGGATCTCATAGTAGAGAAACAACTTGAAAGTAAAGTGCCCCTTTCTCACTTTCTATAGAGATCTAAGATGGAAAATCTTATTCTCTAGTGAAATATGGGGAGTTGCCTCAATTCTAAATTGGTTTGAGCAAACTTTTAGTTGGCTAAGAAATCCCTAGGCCATTTGACCAATGGTGTTGAAAATCGTATAAGATAGTGCTCCCATCGATAAAAGGAGGGATTTTATTGATGAGCTAGCTCCTTGCCATCAAAAGGTTGATTGTTTGGAAAATTATAGCTTGTTGATGCTTTGATTCTTTGGCTTTGAGGTTGAAGAGATTTGAATGGATTCTCTTACATTGCATCAGTATAGATACTCATATGAGATATGCATTAAATAAGCCATAGATACCCATTTGAGATATGAATTAACGAAGGCACAGATACCCATTTGAGATATGAATTAATGAAGGCTTAGATACCCATTTGAGATATGCATTTAAGAAGGCTCGCTCCAAAAGTAATTAATTGGGCATTGATGTGGTGTAAGTAGCGAGACAATTGTTATAGGGTGGAAACAATCTTAGGCTTAAAAAGTGTCATGGAATTAGACAACAAAGAGCCACACATAATAGATAGACTCAACACTGGGATGAGCAAACAAGTAGCTTTGTAAATGGCAAATTGGATTTGAATGATTTATTTGGTGGCAGATTTGGCCAATCTTGCTATTGGAGAAGCTGGAAGTTTTTTGTGTGTTTAAATTTGTATATTTGATAGAGCTGTTGAAAAGTCACTTCAAAGTGTCAAGAGTCAAATGAGAGTATGGATAAGGGCCAAGTAGTTTGTCGAACAGTGTTGAAGTTTTGGTTTTCAAATAATACGCAGAAGATAGGAGAAGTGCTGAAGCTCTGGTTTTCAAATAACATGTAGAAGATAGGACCTCTTAATCAAATGTTCCAGCGGTGATGCAACTGGAAAGCTGTAGTGAAAAATAAGAGAGGACTTTGGAGAAGTGAAAGCAAATTGTGGTTTGGGCCAGTGTGTGGCTGGTTGTAATGGTCGTTGAGACAAGTGGTGACTTGATGTCAGTAAGAGCATTCACCGAACTTTGAATTTCTTTGTCTGATCATTAGCATGAGAGGCTTCCTTCAGATAACCATCTAACTCTATCTATTTTGGCTGGTTATTCATCCAGTCTGGTCATGTTCAAATCTTTAAAGAATTTATGTATTTGTCCAATGCAGAAATGAAAAGTCACAATTTCTACTTATCTTGGAGAGACAAGCGCGAGTTGGTTTCTAGGCTTGAGTGTTGCAGGGGTGACGAGATGTCAGCTTTGGTAAATCTTGATTCCATTGGCTTTTGTTTGTGATTCAGATTCATTAGTGTAGGACCAATGTTGAGGTTGGGGACCTGGATCTAGCGGGCTTGAATTGTAGGTTATTGGTAGAGTGAAGTTCATATTGTTGTAGTGGTGTATGTTTGAGGTAACGTGACTTCCTATGACGGCTCAACAGGCTGTGGTTTGTTGTTTGATGCAAGATATAGCTCAAGGGGCAATATATATGATGATTGTACATATGAAGATTATGGGTGTGTTGGACAAGTAATATATATTTTATCAAGATCTAGTGTTTGGGTGATGAAAAAAGTAGATAGAGACAACTTGGTGTTTGCCGCAAGATACAGCTCAAAGGGCAATATATTTGATGATTGTACATATGAAGATTACATATGTGTTGGAGATGTAATATATTTTATCAAGGTCTAATGTTTGGGTAATGGCAAATGTGAATAGAGACAACTTAGGGTTTGATGCAAAATTCAGCTCAGGGGGAAATAAATTTGATGACTGTAAGTAATGTATATTTTATTAAGGTCTAATGTTTGGGTAATACAAAATTTAATAGAGACTACTCGGGGTTTTAGTGGTTTTAGAATGTGAGGACACAAGAAGTATTAGAAATTAGTTGTACATCATCGCATATTGTGTCATCCACATTGCGTGTTTGCTATTCTTATACTTAATTTTTACAATGATGGTCAGAGTTAAATTTCTTTAATTGGGGTTTATGAGGTATTCACTTAAATAATTTTGAGATGAAGCCAATTATTTTTCGAGATTTTTTCTTTTAAGAATGTTTTATGAGAATGAAAATGAGGAATGATATGTATCATTCAAACTTTAGCATTGTTTATAATCTTACATGAAATGTAAACAACAACATGACCAAAACTCCGTTCTGCACAACATTGAAGATGGCAACATGGCATAGTTGCACATACATAAGGATAAATTAGAATGCCTGCATTGCAAACTCACCTTTACATCATCACCCTAGCAAAGATAAAATTAAACACGACGACCCTCCATACGGTAGTCCTCATCTAGTCTTCAACACAGGCATGATCCAGCCTTACAACTCATCTTTGTTGAAACAATCTACAACACAACCAGAACCTCCTTTGGATGTCGATCTGAAGTACAATGTGCCTGCAAAAATAGATCAGATTTTCAATTGGTGACTCAAACACACTTGCAAGAAAGACATTTGCACTTTGGAGCAACTTCTTTTCACAACTTCAATAATATGTAACAGAGTTCATTTCTCACCAAGAGGAGGAGGCTGAGCAGGGTTTAAGCTCAAAAGCTCTGCTAAACTTGTTAGTGCAAATCATGGAGGTCTATGGTAGCCTTACAACTCATCTTTGTTGAATCAATCTACAACACAGTCAGAACCTCCTTTTGATGTTGATATGAAGTACAATGTGCTTGCAAAAATAGATGAGATTTTCAATTGGTGACTTAAACACACTTGCAAGAAAGACATTCACACTTTGGAGCAAATTCGTTTAACAACTTCAAAATATGTAACAGAGTTCATTTCTCACCAAGAGGAGGCTGAGCAGGGTTCAAGCTCAAAAGCTCTGCTAAACTTGTTGTGCAAATCATGGAGGTCTATGGTAGCCTCACTGCATGGTAGAAATAGTGTTCTCACTCTTGGTAGAAGACAATGGCAAAGTTCATGGTAGTGTGAATCTTCAACCTTGTCATGCCAACACTGCAAATCAATACTCACAACAACACTGCTGCAAGTATAGTACAATCCATCATTGACTTGGGGCCTACTTTGTCAATTTCATGGTAGTAGAGCAATGCATTTCAGTACCATCCTGTCGTCTGTAACAAAACATGGTTTCCTGTTGACATGTGAACCAGGTGTTGTTCATTGAACTTCTTGAAATTGAATGGCATGCAGATCAGCCAAGGCCCAGGTACGGTAACTGTTGTTCTCTTGCTGTAAGACTGTATATAGATGTGTCATCAAGGTTTTGACACACTTTTGTTGATCTCTTTGAAGGCTGAACACTCCTATGCACCAGAGATGTCGGTCTCTGTGGGAAAAGGGGCGGCGCGTGAGTGTAGGCAACAATAGACAGGGTCCCGCACAAATGGGCAGGGCTCTGCCTCTCTTGAAAGGAGGGTGTGTACACAAGAAATGTGCCTTCTTGCACAATGCTACGCGGAGATCTCCTCAAGGTTAAATCTCACCGGGTCTTGGTGGCTATGTATTTTGCTGGGAATAACTCAGGGGGCCTGGCAAGGCCTGTTAATATTTCAAGGGCGTTTGTTGGTTTGAACTTAAGTATGGAAACTATGGCTTTGAAATCGATCACATGGGAATCAGTCTGAGGAGTGCTTCAAGCAAAGAACAACTGATTAACACTCATTCACAGCCTAATTAATGCACAGAAGCCATTAACATGAATATTCTGCTATAAGTATATCTTGTAATCTATCTTTATGTATGGATTACAAGCTTTGAATTGTACTCTAATCTACTTCTAACAAGGTTTATAAAAAGTACAAAACAGTAGGGTAGGGAGAAGAGAAATAAGTAGCAAATCTACAAAGCAAGCTTGAGTTCATTTGAACGTCGAGATTTGTTAAATCATGCCCATGGTCAAACCAATATGTACTCGATCAAGACACAGATAGGTGCAAGAGTTTGAGGGAAAAACCAGGTAGTCAAGAGGTAAGCACAATGTCATTGGATGCGGAAGAATTGCGCTCTGATTTTCTCTCATCGAATCATATGGTATTGCAATTGATAAACAAAGGGGATCCTTTAACATTCAATCAAATTGAAACCAAGCATATACAATTTGTAACTTAGGCTAGAAATAAGGAAAGTAAAGAGAGACAAGGTAAGTGCATGAAAATTCTCAGAAACTTTTCTATTCTAAATTTTAGGATCTTTACAAAGTATTTGATTTGGGTAATTATGGGGGAAACCCATGCAATGAACAATGTTACAAGCATTAACGGTAGCAGGCTCTGTCATATCGCAAATTTGACAAATCAGTTACATGGTAGATGTATAGTTCAATTGGATTGAATGCCAAGATGGCCTTCTAGAAGTGCTTGACATGTTAGGATATTCTCTGCAAAGTGAAAGATCTTCATTAAATGTTGCTAAGGCTCAAAATAGGTTTGGATGATATCTAATTAGACTCTCAAATTTTAATGTAGGATGACGTGCATGGCTAGCTAGGATGCATAAGGTAAGTTTCACATTTATCTCCGCCACCTCTCTGACATGGCGTGTTTTAGAGTATGCATCTAGCTAAATCCTTTGATCTTCTGACAAATAAACCGGAATTGTGGTGCCGTGATTTCAGGGTGATTTGACTTGTTTTTTGGTAGACTTGACATTTTGTCTTTTAGTGCATCTCCGGATTTGCGTGGCATAGCGAGTTCATGGCTTTGCACCTTGTGTGCATGCTTGATCTAGCACTATGATGACTTTTGTTATGCCCTTGTGCGGTTTATTTGCACAAATCCATCCTTGTGTGACCAAAAGACGTTGCGAATGCGTGTTCCTCTTCTTGTGCTCACAGAATGAAAAAACCCATAGTTAGAATCATGTGTGGTTTTATTAGGGGATGGAAGAATACTTAAAGTGCGCACATAGTATTGTACTCGGGTCGTTTTTATCTTTGCGCGACAAGTTCCACCTTCTTTGTGCGAGGAACACACACGATCATTCTTTATCTACCTTGCTCAAGATGCATGTGTTGTGTATTGTGTATGTTTAAGAGGGCATGTTCATACTTCAGAAGAAATCTTCCAACACTTCATCTTGCACAATTTTCAGGCTTTCGTGAATGCGTGTATCACCTATGCAATCTTAAAATGTTTGAGAAGCTAAGTGTTAGGTATTGGATTACTTGAATGGGCGATAGATTCGATCAAATGAATCTGTGGCATGGAAGGATTGAATTGTGCGGAAGCTTATGCTTGCTCACATTGTGGGGGTAGGTTATGAGTCTTACAATGGGATTGCTCAATTCCTTGGCAAGTGAGAAAGCCACAAAACATAGAGGGGGTCGCAAGACTCTTAGTATGGCTGCACAATGAAATGGTGCTAGGCTTGCTTGAATGTGAGAAGACCACAAAATGCTTTAGGCTGAATGTGAATATTGCTAAGGCCAACAGGGGACCGAGGAACATTGCACGATAGTTTTGTGTGATGGTTTGCATGAAGGAACTCTTGCGCGAGATTAGGGTATGCAGATGTGCTCAAGGGAGCGCGTGGTTTGCAAGATAAACTCCTGCATGGGGCCAATGGATATATTTGTAAAGGACGCCAAAGATAGGGAAAGCGAAAAGGAACACAAGCAAATATAACCAAGGCATGCCAAGGTGCTTAAGGACAAGGATTTGCTTGAGGAATGGAGCAAAGTTTGAGCACAAATACACAATCTACCTTGAGAAAGGCCAAGGGGTTACATGATTTCACTTGTGGAATTAGGGGCATGTTGTGGACACAACGAATTTTCTCTTGTAGTGTGAAATTGCCATCTGGCCACACCAACATTGCCAATCAATGCCCACAACAACACTGCTGCAAGTACAGCTCTATCCATCCTTGACCTGGGGCCTACTTTGTATATTTCATGGTAGTGGAGCAATGCAATTCAGCAGGTGACTAGTGCTTACAACAAAACCTAGTTTCCTATTGGCACATGAATCAGGTGTTGTTCATTGAACTTCTTGAAACTGAATGCCATATATATCGGCCTAGGTATAGAAACTGTTGTTCTTTGGCTGTAAGGCCGTATATAGATGTGTCCAAAAGTGTTTGATACACATTCCCATTGAATAGATTTGATTCATGAATTCTAAATGAAATTGAAGCTAAAGAAGGATTTCCCCAGTTTGCTGTCCCTATGCTGACATGTTACTGAGTTAGGATGTTGTAATGAAGTATTTGATGATATCATTATAGGTTCTCAAGGGGACCATGTTTCTATCTGTCTCAAACATCCTTGAAATGTTGCCAGCAATGGGAAACGGGAAGTATGACAGAAATGGAAAGGTGAAGATATTTGCATTAAACAGTTACACCTGTATTTATTTGTAAAATACTAATATGAACCACAAATTCACAATTTTATCACAAATGCACCATACACAAATAGAGAGCTAAAGCTTGAGATATTATACATGACATTATCCTGGTATACACTTATACATTCATAAGTGAATTACAGCAATTTGGTCCCATAACGACTTGGAAAGACCTCAAAATGTCCCAAAACAGATGGGATACAGATTGAAACGACCCGCCAACCTGTGGTTGTTTCAAGCCATTTCAGAAAACTTATTTATTGAAAAGAAACATGACAAGGGTCCATGAAATGGGCTATCTGAATGGCAACATGTTTCTTTTCAAAAGAAACAGCAATGTCGACCCTAGGTTTTGTTTTCTGTAACTAAGTTTCCTTGTACAGGTTTGGAACAAATTTGATGAAGTGTGGGCTTCATAAGCACTGAAGCAACATCGTCCCATGGAATGCCACATTGTTCTTGACAAGTTTTGGTTAGAAACCTGCTGTATGTGACCTTTAATATCTTGAAGATGACTTGGAAAGACCTCAAAATGTCCCAAAACAGATGGGATACAGATTGAAACGACCCACCAACCTGTGGTTGTTTCAAGCCATTTCAGAAAACTTATTTCTTGAAAAGAAACATGACAAGGGTCCATGAAATGGGCTATCTGAATGGCAACATGTTTCTTTTCAAAAGACACAGCAATGTCGACCCTAGGTTTTGTTTGCTGTAAATAAGTTTCCTTGTACAGGTTTGGAACAAATTTGATGAAGTGTGGGCTTCATAAGCACTGAAGCAACATCGTCCCATGGAACGCCACATTGTTCTTGACAAGTTTTGGTTAGAAACCTGCTGTATGTGACCTTCAATATCTTGAAGATGACTTGGAAAGACCTCAAAATGTCCCAAAACAGATGGGATACAGATTGAAACGACCCACCAACCTGTGGTTGTTTCAAGCCATTTCAGAAAACTTATTTCTTGAAAAGAAACATGACAAGGGTCCATGAAATGGGCTATCTGAATGGCAACATGTTTCTTTTCAAAAGAAACAGCAATGTCGACCCTAGGTTTTGTTTGCTGTAACTAAGTTTCCTTGTACAGGTTTGGAACAAATTTGATGAAGTGTGGGCTTCATAAGCACTGAAGCAACATCGTCCCATGGAACGCCACATTGTTCTTGACAAGTTTTGGTTAGAAACCTGCTGTATGTGACCTTCAATATCTTGAAAATGACTTGGAAAGACCTCAAAATGTCCCAAAACAGATGGGATACGGATTGAAACGACCCACCAACCTGTGGTTGTTTCAAGCCATTTCAGAAAACTTATTTCTTGAAAAGAAACATGACAAGGGTCCATGAAATGGGCTATCTGAATGGCAACATGTTTCTTTTCAAAAGAAACAGCAATGTCGACCCTAGGTTTTGTTTGCTGTAACTAAGTTTCCTTGTACAGGTTTGGAATGATGAAGTGTGGGCTTCATAAGCACTGAAGCAACATCGTCCCATGGAACGCCACATTGTTTTTGACAAGTTTTGGTTAGAAACCTGCTGTATGTGACCTTTCAATATCTTGAAGATGATTTTATTTTAGTCTTTATTTTGGTCATAATGTTTTGTGTCTTGGTAGTTTTCCCACTTGGCCTGCAAGGTCTGTAAGGAGAGTTTATAAAGGATCTTGGGTTTGATCTGGCATTGTTAGAAACTGGTATTGCTTGTCTTCCATACAGGATATTGTTTAGTTGCAGCAAAGTACTAGATAAGCACTTGCTCTGGTCTTGTCTCAGTTGTAAGATTTGATGCTAAATTTGGCTGGAGGGCTATGAGTATATGACTTGTCTATATTGGTATAATAGAGTTAACCCTCTACCAAATATATTTCACAACAGAGTTTCTGCATTAATTTCTCTTTTCCATATAAATTCAATTTTTGATTCTTTGTCATGTATATCTGATATACAAGGCTTAAAAAATTGACATGGTTTTACTTTTCTTTGCCCTGGCAGCATGCACTGGCAGAAGCTTTTGAAATATCACCCTTCATGCCTGTCAGTGAAAGAGGTTTTGAGTACAATTTTGATCCTGGAAGTGGTTCTGGCAAGCAACAAATGGGGCAGATGGATATCAGCTCATACAGATCATCTACGATGGATAAAGAAGTCAATGGACGGGAAGGCAACCTGGCAAAAATTAGAGTTGTGGTATGCCGTATTCCTTTGCCATAAAGATAGTTTTAATATATTTTAATGATAATAGTCATAGGTAGTAATTTCTATTCTTATCCACATTTTGCAAATGTTTAGTTATTAAATGGGCATCATAATGCACTTTATGAATTTTTACTTATTTGTATGTCTTTTTTTCTATTATAAAATATTCATGCAATGTAACTATTATCAGGATGCAGATACATGGATCAGTAATGTTTGTAGTATCAAAATATTGGGTGTTTTTGTATATCAAAGATGTAATGCATGTTAGCAGAAAAGAAAAGAAAAGAAAAGCAGTGGGGTTTCCTCGACTATTCTAGGATTTTTGGCCATGCCTGAGTCTAGGGGAGGAAATAAAAGTGGTACAGTCTAGGGCAATTTCATTTAACATGGTTTTGGGCATTTTCCTGTTGCTCCCTAAGGCTGCTGAAGTTACTTGTTGATATTCCTCATTGTGTATGTGCCATTGATATTCCTTCCATTTGATTACGGATTTTTGACCTTATCATTTGTTGTGAAATTGCATGAACGATGTTTTTTGTCATCTTAAGTATTGATGGTAAGACCAAGAGTTTTGTTCTATATGATTGTAATAAGATAGAAGGTTTTGGACAAAGAAAAAGATAAATATCCCACAAAAATAAATAATCTAATTAAAATTGTTCGTGGAAGCTGTCAGCATAACATATAATACATGATTTTTTTGTAATTGGGTTATAATCCCATATTGGTAATAATTGTAAAACAAGGGTGATTTATTAGGTACTACACTCACCAAAAGCTTTGCCAATGGGGTAAAAGGCTAGAGGGTGAGAAGCTCGAAGTGATGAATTATATTCACCATTCACCATTCTCAATGGCAAGAATTTTAGACTCTACAATTTCAAAACCCTTATCTCAATATCACACTCTTCATGATCCATCTCCTTTCAATTTACCTCGATCACTATTTAGTATTTTTTATCATTCTTCTTGAGATGGAGGCATCAACCCCGCCTTTCCCAGGAAGCCAATAGATTTCTCCTTCTCATCCAATCTATGCACCACAACAGTAAGCAGAGAAGCCATATCAGTCAGTTCATCAAGCTTGGCCGTAAAAAGTGAGGTGAGTCACCCATGCTAGGGTGCAAAGTCTCCTTGCGCTTGTTTTTAACCAATATTTTGATAAAATAAATCTGGGACATGCAGAACATGTTCACAAAGGTGGAATCTAGAAGCCATTTTTATAGCATTATCTTCAGGGATGATAAATTCCTCCCCAAATACCAGATTAATATAGTCTATGGTTGTGGGAGAGGAAGTATTGAAAATACTTATGAGAGGAGCATCAGAAATATCAGCTCTGGAAAGCTCGGGTTTGGGATGTACCCTCTGGCTCCAAACTCACTGCCTCCTTTGCCTTCGTGGCACCATCTTCCTCAGGTTAGTAATGAGATACAAAACTGAACTCATATAGATTGAAGCTGGATAGAATCTAGGCTGGTGGAGGAAGAAGGAGACTCTATAAAAAATCACGACGTCTTAATCATGCTGGGGAAAATTCACCTCATATGTTCGCCAGCCATCATTGCCATCATTCAAAGGAGCTGCCAAAACCTGGTTAGAACTACGAGTTTAAAGGAAATCTGTTTTGATGGTGGTGAAAATAATGCTAATTAATCATCAATAAAACCCACATTAAATAAATCATTGGTGGATAAACATTGGAAGATATAAGATGGATCAAGGCCTGGATTGAATTGTTAGGGAAGGACATGAAATGTCGTAACACCTGTGTTAACACTTCCCATCTATTCATATCTTGACTTGCTATAGAAACTCCAACACCATATGGACACCATAGAAAATCTTCTTGTTAGGGGTGCAGGACAAAAAAGGCGCGCCAAAGCAATTGAAATATCCCTTGTTGGGATCTTACAACAAAATAGACAAAACACAGAAATTTGCAGCAAATACTGAATCTGATTTTTGCAGATTTTATGCAGAAAATTACAGCTAGGGCAGCGAATAGAAAAATATGGATAGCTCCCAAAATAACCGTGCAAATCACTTGAAAATTTAAATGGAGCTAGATAATAATATAAAGAACACAAGGGAAATATTTTTGGAAATTTTCAGTCAATATAACGCTGCCAGAAATTTACAGCGTGCCTAAAATAGCTGGAAAACTTCGAAAATTAATATATTTCCGAATACAAGTGCAAAAATGATGAAACTTGGGAAATAACATATATAAATATGGAAGATGACTTTCCAACCTTCAGATCTGAAAACGGCCAGCTGAAAACCCTAGAAATTAGGGCTGCAATCTCCCAAACAAGTCGCCCCCTTGGTAGATGGCCAAAACCCTTGTGAAATCCTCTGTAAATGATGCCAAACCCTTCCTCTATGGCTGCCGTAGGTCTGATCCGAAAACCAGCTGAAAATCTCCACAAAAACTCACAAAAACCCTCAAACCCTAATTCTGAAATTCCTGAAAATACCTCTGTAAAACAGCCTTGAAATCCACTCCATCTGACAAGCTAGGGTAGATCTTTCACTACCGAAGAATGCCCTGCTAGCTAGGGATGGATTTTTCACCACCGAAGCTAGGGTTCCCGTGGGATCTTACTCCACAAGCTAAATAGTTGCAAACAACAGTTGCACATGAAAAGAAAATAAGTGTATGCATGAATGAATATCCTTTCACCCCTCTTCTCCTTTTATAACCTTTTTCATGTCAAAGAAACCCTAAAACCCCCAAGGCACACTTTCTCATAAAGAGGGCCCAATTAAAAATAACTTAAAGTTGCTTTTTTCATTCCTAGGCGCCTTGGCCCAAAAAGTGATCCCAATGAAGAAATATAACATTTAATGCCATACATATCCCCTCAAGTCGCCAAAAAGGTACTTTAAGTGGCCCCAACGAAGAAACATAACATTAAATGCCAAAAGTGTCCACTTAAGTGATCCCAACGACAAAATAGAACACAAAGGGCCCATTAGATCCTCCCAACGCCCAAAATATAACAAAAACATAGTAGGAAATCAGACAACCATCCCCAATAACCTCCAAAGTCGTTAGTCCCTTGGGAATGACCAGGGCTAAGACCAAAATAGGGCCGTTAGGCTAACTGCTCGGAATTGGGGACATTACAGCAATGGCCTATCCTAACATCCAAGCTCCTGCTTTCAAGCATTCAGCAACCTGGCCAATAGCTCAGGAACAACAACTACTCAGTTGGATGCAAGAGGTAGCACAATGTTCCATTTGATCCTGAAGCCTAAAGCTCCCTACACCTGCGCTGCCTGCAAAATAAGCTGTTATCTACCAGAGCTTTAACACAGTATTACATGGGTCTGCCCCACGGGGCACTCTAATTTGTTCTTCCAATGGAACATATCCTTTGCTTTATAGGTTTTATCTCTTTTTTGGCAGTCAGCAGCCAAGAAGTCAATCTCAGAGTAATAATGTTCATGAGTGTCGGAGTAATATAACTACTAATAATGGCCCAGAGAGTAACGATCCATATGTTTTAACAGTTATGATTGTGTGCAAGTTTTTAACAGTTTAGGCTTTTTTTTGCTGAAAACAATGATCCAGAGTGGTTTCTATGCATGCAACTGTCTAACAGAATAGGATTGGTATTGCTGTACTTAGACAAGTAGGTTTGGCAGTGTGGAAGCACCGATCTAGGTTTGATGTAATTCTTGAAGCTTTCATCCAAGCCGTGTTGCACTTATTGCTGAAGTTGGTATATGACGTATCTTTGCTATATTAAATAGTATATTTTGAACATAAAAAATAGATCTTCACTTGTCATAGGGCCATCACCTAGGTTCCTTGAGATAACCCCTGGATTAGAAGGTGAGGCAGGCTATTCGCTTCTCTGCATATATGGCCTTATGAATCTTCTGATAAGGTGTTAGTCACTTGAAGAGCTTCTCTTGGAAACTCTTAAGACACCAATTGCACAGACGCTTCTTTCTCATACCCTTATGGACCAGCAGCGAATCTCCCAAAACTCCATGCTTATTCATGTTCTCTCCTTTGCATCATTGTCTGATACTCTTGGAATATTTAGGGGAATACTCATCTCCAGTAAGTCTCCTCTGTCATCTTGAATTACTCCTGCCCTTCCTCGATGTATTCTAATTGGATGTGTTCTCGAGTCCCTTTGATCTACTTTTGGTCATTTCAGGACATTAGTATAATTTCATTATTTCTTTCTTTCATCTCTTAGGTTACCATTGGAGGCACTGTCAAAATTCAGTTCAGGTTTATGGGGGATCCAACAAGCTTCTCTCATTTTTTGTATCATCAACCCCTTTATATGGGGCCTCTTAGGGCTATTATTACTGTCCCCTTTATTGGGATTTAGGAGATGTTCGCTTCCTATTTGTTAGAATTTCCTTGTCAGCATAAGAATGAGAGCCTCTTTCTTGAATGTAGCTTGCATTAACCACTTCAGTCATGGTTGCATATGGTCTCAACAAGAGTCCTTCCCTAGTTAGTCCGGAATTCGTGAAAGTTCTGCCATTTTTCTCTTTGCAAACGTGCCAAGAGATAATGGCATGAGCCTCTTGTGAAAACATTTAACATAAACAGATAGTTTGTCAGACTAATCTAACGTGAATTCGTCTTGAATACAAACCAGCATCACATTTTTGAGGTGAATGCAAGAACAAATAACCTGCTCTCTTTGATCTTTGACACCATGATGCAAAGAACACAAACCAAGGGACTTACCAAAGAAAGGAGATTTTTGAATTTCCTTTTTTTTTTTGTAGATTCTAAATTTGCTCCTTTAGAGCTCTTGAACTATTGATTGCTAACAAGGGCTTGTTTCATAATCGCATGTCATCCCAAAAACTAACTTTACCTCCATCTCTGTCCTCCCAGTAAAGAGATTTGCAACAAAAATTCTAGAGGATCTGATGAAGTTTCAAATGTTGAAATTCCTAATCAAAGAAGTTGAAGTAAGAAGTCTAAAGGAGCAAATTTTCAAGACATTTTTGCCTCAATTTCCTATTACATAGGTGGGAATGATCTATAGAGAGGCCTATTTTAGAGAAGCCTAGTTGAATAGGATGGTATCATTTCCAAACAGGAGATGAGATAAAGGATTTGAAGTAAATGCTAATTTTACAGCCTCCAAGGATCTCTCCTGAGTTTTTGCCAAAATGAATAAACAAATAAGGAGATATAGGGTCAACTTGACAAAGGTCTTTGTAGTATCCCTTGTGGGATACCATGCAAAAGTACACAAAATATAGATAAATTGCAGCAAAAAGAAAATCTGATTTTCTGCAGTCAATACCCAGCTAGGGCAGCGAACTGATTTTTATATATATTTCTCAAAATACTTGCCCAAAACACATGAAAATTTGCAGGAAGCTTGCTCTGATAATAAAAAACACTAGAACAATATTTTTGGAATTTTTTGAATTATATATGACTGTCAGAAAATTACAGAAAAACCCTAGACAACTAGAAAACCTCAAAAATTCATATCTTCTCAAATACTTATGATAAAATTATGAAATTTTGGAAATAACATCTATTGATAATATGAATGAAATCCCAATCGCCAGACTTGGAAAAAGCACTCTGAAATCCCTCAAAAAACCACTGTAAAACGCTCCACCTGAAAAGAGACCAAAAACCCTCCAAAATTCCTCTAGAAATGGCTCCAAAACCTGCTCTAATCGGTGCAATAAAACAGATCCGGAAACCCTTGATTTTTCTCCACAAAAAGCCCAAAATTCTTCCAAAACCCTTCTCTGAAAACTCTGAAATTGATCTTTGAAAATTAGCCTTGAATTAGTTTCAAATTGACAATCTAGGGTGGATCTTCCACCACCGAAGAATGACTTGCTAGCTAGGAATGAATCTCTCACCACCGGAGCTAGGGTTCCTGTGGGATCTTACTCCACAAGCTAGAAAAAGCAATCAACAGTTGCTCAATGGAAATCATAAGTGTGTATGCAAGAATGAAATCTTCCACCACCGAAAAATGCCCTGCTAGCTAGGAATGAATTTCTCACCACCGAAGCTAGGGTTCCTGTGGGATCTTACTCCACAATCTAGAAAAAACAATCAGCGGTTGCTCAATGGTAATCATAAGTGTGTATGCAAGAATGAAATCTTCCACCACCGAAGAATGCCCTGCTAGCTAGGAATGAATCTCTCACCACCGAAGCTAGGGTTCCTGTGGGATCTTATTCCACAAGCTAGAAAAAACAATCAGCAGTTGCTCAATAGAAATCATAAGTGTGGATGCAAGAATGAACTCTATCACTCCCCCAAACCTCTTTTTATAACTTTTCATTACCTTTTTCCAAGTTGAGAGCTCCGCGTGGGATTAAAAGTGACTTAAGTGACCCCAACGAAGAAATAGCAAAATAAAGTACCATAAGTTACCCCAACGAAGAATTATAACATTAAATTGTTATGAGGTCCCCCATTTACGACAAAACATAACATTTAGTCCCACCAAGCCACTTAAACTCATGTCAATGCAAAATTATAACAAATAAGCAAGGTGGTAACAATCATCCATACCCAATAGCCTCCAGAGTCTTTAGCCCCTTGGGTATGACCAAGGCTAAGACTAAAATTTGGCCCTTAGGCCCTCGGCGAAGGAAATGGGACATTACAGTCTCACTAAGCGTCAAAGAAGCTTTTTGGGCTACCATTGTCTAGCGCTTAAAATCTGGTTTAGTTGACAGCTGGAATTCCATCTATATTATTTAAAAGAGAAGCCAAATTTCTTTAGCATATTTAAGGGAACACCCTAATTAAGTTTGCTGCAGACCTTATTAACTTCTGATTTTATGATTATGCCTAAATTTTTACTTGCTTGGCTGGAATAAATCAGGTGATTAGCTATAATAATATTATAACATACAGAGTTTGCATGCCTTCGTCAAAATCCCATTGCTCATGGGAAATAATGTCTTTGGAATTTAAACACGCTTTAGGTTGTTTGCCATGGCTTTGGATATTAAATCTGTAAACTGTACTGCATAGGGCTATGGGTATGAAAGCATTGAAGCTGGAGGCAGCACTTTTTTAAGAGATCATAGCCAACAAGGTATTTATTGAGGAGATAAAGGATTGGAAGCAAAGTCTAATTTACAGCCTCCAAGGATCTCTCCAGAGTTTTGACGAAAATGATAAACAAATAAGGAGATACAGGGTCAACTTGACGAAGGTCTCGCGAAGCTTCACAGAAGCTTGCTGGGCTACCACTGTCAAGCGCTTAAAATCTGGCTTAGTTGACAACTGGAATTTACTTAGCACCTTGAAGGGAACATCCTAACTAAGCATGCCACAGGTCTTACTAACATTTGACTTTATGATTATGCCTAAAGTTTTCCTTGCTTGGATGGATTAAATCAGTTGGTAAGCTATAATAATATTATACCATACAGAATCTGCCTGCCTTTTTCAAAGCCCCATTGCTCATGGGAAATAATGTGTTTGGAAATTAAACACACTTTATGTTGTTTGCCATGGCTTTGGATATTAAACCTGTAAACTGTACTGCATAGGGATATAGGCATGAAAGCATCAAAGTTGGAGGCATTCCTTTTCTTAGGAATCATAGCCGAAAAGGTATTGTTGAGGAGTTAAAAGGATCAACTATCAGGCATAGAGAATCACTAGTCCACCTTGTTCTCCCCAATTTTGTGCATTCATGGGGCCGCCTATTTCGTGCTTCCTTGGCACAAATGGTCCTTAACATAAGGAGTCATGGTTCAAATAAGAAGTTCCATATCCAGCTGAATGATGACTTATATTTTGGCATATGAATCTAAGTATGGATAGTATTTTCCTTCATAGTTAGAGGGTAATCAAAGAAAGGAGTAGAGTTGGGTTCAAAATAAAATGTGATGGCAGTTGTTCAAATATAATTGAATGAAGGAGGATCTTGGGTCTCATCTGCCACTATGTAATACATCAATCTTCAATGGAAAACAATAATAGAGCAAAGATTTATTTACAGTTTGATTAAATTGGGAATTTGCCAAATCGGTTGCAAATGAGGAATCTAACAATGGATGTGGCAATGTTTGTGCATAATATACAATTGCATTTCAAGAATTTCAGTCCCAATTGTAATCACAAATCTTAATTCATTCTGGAAAATCTGTTTAAACATTTGGTTCAGAATGCATGTCAATTCCTAAATACCGTCAAAAACTAAAAAAACTGCATGACCATAACCCCATGGACAAACACAAGAGGGGGTTTCTGCAACCAAACACATCCTTTCCCTCCCACTTTATCAATTTTGACATGCATTTATTTGCAACCATAGCAAGCAAGAAGGAAGGGGGAGGTACCAAAGAGGAGGCCCTTTTTGGTCATGTCCCTAGGGTAAGAGTGAGCAGCACAGAGGTAAAGAGAGATGGCCAAGCAGTGAGATTGAGCATGTTTAGCGGCCAAGAAGTTTTTCTTTCATCATTGGATTGACATGTTGCACCATGGAAAATGGGGTGCTTACATGAACACGCCAAAAGACGACTGAAAATAGGGAACATGTGTCATCAAGAGCCTAAATTTAACCAATGATTGACAAACACAAGTTCACTAGAACAATGCAATTTTACAAGTAACTAGTCTCATACCAAAATTATGTGTGTAGTCACTGGCCACTATCAACTAACCAGTATGATCTCCTCATGAAATGATTGATCACCCCCAGTTACGGCTTGGGTACAGCCGTTCAAAAAAACATGTATAAGAAATATAAATATTCTAGCCTAGTAAACAAGATTAACCACACAGTATGCATAAAATATACAGAATAACCCCAAAATACTAATGACAAATTGATAATGCTAACAACACACCAAATGTTGTGATAAATATTAATTATTAAATCAAAAATAGTTTTCATTGTTTTATGATAAAATGAGAGGCAACATTTAGGGTTTAAGTGTGTGTTATTTCTTTGTTAGTTAAAGTCAAATTGTGATTTAAAAAAAAATTAAATCAAAATTTAAAGAAAAGGCAAATTTTTATTGGGTTTTCCTTGAGTATGCCTGGGACAGTCCGGGTATGTCCTGGTCCTATTGTTGAAGGACTCGGATGTATCAAGACTATCTTGGATGTACTTGGGGCGAATCTGGAGGTGAACTAGTCTCGTACTTGGTACAGTGGTGAGGGGTTGTTGAAGACCCAATCCATCCAAGGCGTACTTGAGGTGAAATTGGAGGCGAAGCAAACCTCTTACCAAACAGTTACCGGGGGGAGGGTGACAAATTGGTAACATAGGCATTTATCAAAAATCTGAACACAAAAAATAAGAAACTGAAATGATGTGGTAGTTCATATCAATAAAAAAGCAGTAGTTCCAGCATTTCCTCACTTATTAAGCAAAAAAGTTTCATGTCTTTTAACTGTTAGTTTTTTGATTTCAAGCCACAGAGATATACAAAATAAACACAGAATATGCGTTAATGAAAGTTATATTTTTCCATCCATGTACAAAGATATATAATACATTAGTTTATAAGCCTTTCTAGTAATTTCTGCGGTACCATACTTACTGTACCATCGCTAGGCCCTCCTTTCTTGCAAAGAAAACCAATGGTTGTTACCTCAAAAAGGAGCGCCCCCATAGGTCTCTTTCTCCTTAGATTAGATGAAAAATTGCCTCTGGCTTTTTAAAGAAAAAGCCGCCCCAAAGGTCTCTTTCTCCTTAGATGAGATGCAAAATTGCCTCTGGCTTTTTAAATAAAAAGCCCTCATCTGTAGATTCATTGGAGCTTTTCTAGGATACGAAACCCTTAGGATTTGGATCCAAGCTAACTAGAAGCCATCGGGAACTATGGACATTCTTATGATGCTCAAGGTTTATTTTATGGTCATCTTCAACACCATGCAAGGGCGAGATCAGGCCTTTCAAGGACCTTGGTTTTACAATAAAGCAAGTCTATTTATGAAACATTGGTCTCCTACTTTTAATCCTACTGAAGATCTCTCCAGTGTGGTCTTATCATGGGTTAAGCAGTCATTGTTACCAAGTGAATTTAGTCTCTGCAAAATTGGATCTGCCCAGGGCGAACACATCTCAACATCATAGTTCACTAATAATCCAAGAGTCCTTATCTATGCTCAGATCTGCATCAACCTGATCTCGGACAACCTCTTTCTAATCGAATCATTCTAGATATGGAAGAAATCAAAAGGGAACAATCTTTGGATTATAAAAATATTCCCTTCCGTTGTAGGATGTGTCGGAAGCAAGAAGCTTCAGCCCCTGGCACCCTCCATCAACCCAAATCAAGAGCAACCGCCATCTCAGACAAATCAGCAAGCATCTTCCTCAGGCTCTCAGTCAGATATGATCTCTGATATTACTTTTACTATTCCACTCACCAAATTTCAGATTGCATACACCTGCAAAGGAAAACCACCGTCTACAAGTGCAACCCCCCTTCCCTTGCATAACTCTTTTGAGGCTTTAACAAACCATGCATCTCAAGAGCTGCACGCTCTCCCCGCAACTGAAACCACTGCTCCTCGTCCAACCTTAACCAAAACCCACATCTAAAAATCAGTCCTCACTATGAAATTTGCCTTGGTCACCCTTTGCACAGTTACCTGTAATAGGGGAAAAGAACAACAACAATCAACTAAGGATTACGTTCCCATCAACCTTCAACTATGGGAACCGAAAAAAACTCTTATGGATACCCACAAAAAGAGGAAAACCTATAGGTAACAAATTGTTTCTGAGGAGACTCCTTGTACCTCGTACTCCTGAAAGTGTTTTACAAATATGGGCACATTCTACAACAACTATACAGGAAAATGAAGGGGAAAGGCCTATCTCAATGACAACCTCTTGATGTGGATCCTCTCATGGAATATTCGTGGTTTGGGTGCTCCCAATAAGTGCCGTTTCAAACGTACAGATCTTGTCTAGCAAGAAAATACAAATGATTCTTGTACAAGAGGGATGGAAACTTTCTTTTCTCTTTGGCTCATGAAAAACTGCAACTGTGTAAGTCTCCGTTGATGTTCATATTTTTCAGTCTCTCTGGCCCGAGTTCCTTGTTTCCTTCGCTTTTTCTGTTCCGGTCCTCTGTGAAATTATGTACTGTTCTCGAGCTCTATCCTTGAAGAATTCTTTTCATTGTATATATATTTTTTGATATTAATAATCTACCCCTTTGTCTAAATAGTAAAAATGCAAGGGAGAAACTGAAGGTCAAATGTGACCTTTCACCTTCCAATTTCATCAGAGTATATTTCCAATATTTATTTATTACATTTCATTCCTTTGAATGTGTTTTCATTAGTATTATATATATATATATATATATATATATATATATATATATATATATATATTTGATCAATCCTTAAAATAGGTGCCATTTTATTAATAAGCACGTTGGGGCGAGTTGGGGTTTTGTTTTGGTTAGTGCCATTTTAGTATTAAGTAAATAAATTCATGTAATTTGATAGTTTATTTCATGGCTTTATATTTCAGAATACAATGTTAACCAAAGTTAAAAGAAAAATTCAAATGATATTTTAACTTTTGAATAAATGTTAAAATCATACTCTGAACTATATAGACATAAAAGGAACGATAACCAGATCATACCATGCCAAGAACTCTAATGCTAATCAAACACCACGATCAATAAAATGAAAGCAATTCACCAGAATAACTTTACCAAAACCTTTGCAAACAAATGAGCAACAATATCATATATTATTATGGAATTCAATGAAATACAATGAGAATGAGCCTTGCTTATATAGGCAAGGAATAACAATCTAAGAACCAGTCAAGGTCGTAGATCAAGTCATAAATTAAGGAAATAACTAGTCATCAAAGAATTAGTCAAGACCAAAGATTTAGGAGAGAACTAGGCATTAAAGATCTAGTCAATACCATAGATCAAGGAAAGAACTAGTCAATACCATAGATCAAGGAAAGAACTAGTCAATACCATAGATCAAGGAAAAAACTATACCTAACAACTAGATAATATCTCCCTAATATCTAAATAAATAAAAAGAAATATCCACACACATAAGTGGGTGAGGATAAATATAATAAACGTAAATAAAGTACCTAGGTGAACATGAGCTAAGGTAAATACCTACTCTAACAAGACATGAATGTAAATTATCGTGTCCCTAAACTTGCATTTCAATTTTGAACTCAAACAAGTAATCTTATCATATTTGGAACTTGATTGAATTATCTGATCATATTCCAAACTTATGTTTTATTATTAATTTGAAGTTGCCATTTTCCCCACTTCTGTTGAATTGATCATATTCCAAACTTATGTTGAATTGATCAAGTATTTTATGTCAAGAAATAAATAATAGTTCCCACCGTGCCCCACTTATTCAGCAAAACAAAATAAAATGCTAGGTGAACATTCAACATTGTGTCATGAATATTGTTCAGATTTGGATAAAATCATAATCTGAATAAATAACTATACCTAACAACTAGATAATATCCCCCTAATATCTAAATAAATAAAAAGAAATATCCACACACATAAGTGGGTGAGGATAAATACAATAAATGTAAATAAAGTACCTAGGTGAACATGAGCTAAGGTAAATACCTACTCTAACAAGACATGAATGTAAATTATCGTGTCCCTAAACTTGCATTTCAATTTTGAACTCAAACAAGTAATCTTATCATATTTGGAACTTCATTGAATTATTTGATCATATTTCAAACTTATGTTTTATTATTAATTTGAAGTTGCCATTTGCCCCACTTCTGTTGAATTGATCATATTCCAAACTTATGTTGAATTGATCAAGTATTTTATGTCAAGAAATAAATAATAGTTCCCACCGTGCCCCCCTTATTCAGCAAAACAAAATAAAATGCTAGGTGAACATTCAACATTGTGTCATGAATATTGTTCAGATTTGGATAAAATCATAATCTGAACTATTAAGACTTGAAATGCAAATGATCTTCTCAGATTTAATCTGCATTATTTCCACATATAAGGGTGTCCGAACTACCATTTTATTTTTAATCATAAGTTATCATATGCCTTATAAGGAATTGAATTGATCAAGTATTTTATGTCAAGAAATATGTAATAGTTTCCACCACGCCCCTCTTATTAAGCAAAAAATTCAAAAAATCACTAGATGAATTTTCAATATTGTGTCATGAATATTGTTCAGATTTGGATAAAATCATAATCTGAACTACTAAGACTTGAAATGCAAATTATCTTCTCAGATTTATTCTGTAGCATTACCATCTATATAAGTGTTGAAAAATATGATTCACTCGGATGTGTAGACAAGGTTACAATGAAGCTAGGCATTTCCAATGCTTTTAAACATAATGGAAACTAAGTAGGGAAGATATAGCATATTCTTTTGTTTTTAACTTTTTATCAGGCCAAGATTTTAATGAGAAATTGCTTAGTATCTAAGTCAGGATTTATTTCAACAAATATTGTGAGTACTACATGTTTTCTACACAAGAGGAGGTTATATGCCTATTCGAGTGGATAAGATGGGGGCAAAGGCATTCAATGTTTAGATGCCCAAGTTAAATTGTTCTTCTCAACTAGTGATTTTGCCCTCTAGTAAAGCAAGGGAAAAAGTAGGCAAAGAGAATATGAGTTTTGAGTTTATGCACCTGGCTTTCAATTGCTAATGGTAGGCTGTACCATCGCTTGTAAATAAGAAGGGTAATGGAGAATATACCGAAAGATCAAATCTAAAGTGGGTATTGTTTCAAGGAATAATGTGGCCACGTTTATCTAGCATTGTTTTGTCGCTCTGTCTTACCAAACATAAGTTTAGTAGTAAACTCTTCCGAATCACATGCTATGGTATTTTTCTCTATGTAGGATATTTTGTTATACTTTTGAAGAATCGAGATCATGACTCTGAATAGTTCTGCTATGTATTCAGGTACGAAAAAGGCCATTAAACAAAAAGGAGTTAGCCCGAAAGGAAGAAGACATCATCACAATCGATTCGAAGGCTTGCTCATTAACTGTTCATGAGACTAAGTTGAAGGTACGGTTTTATTATTCAATGAGATTATTCATATAACCTTCAAAAAGAATTGAGTGGTATTACTATTCCCAGGTTATCATTTTCTGCTTTGTTGTAAGGTTGTTGGAATTGTGATTTTTCTATTTGTTTTGGATAGAATTTGCATGTCAGAGTACCTTTAGGACAATGTTAAAACTGATAGCTAAATATCTGGTCAAGGTAATAATTAGTGAACAATAATACAATCAACTCACCAAAGAACATAGAGCTGGGATTGGTGTATGCATAGCCTATGATTGGGACTTTTGCATTATGCATATACATTTCTTGGTTCATTATTGATTTGTTGGATATAGAAGTGTCCTAAGTAAGGGTTTTCTTATTTCTAAGCAGCTCTGTCAAGACTACTTGGCATTCACCATATGCATTTTACTTTAGGGATGATCAACTCTTCAGTCAATAAACAAATTCCAGGATGTCTCCTCTTGTTACGAAGAACAACAAACCATAATGGGTTTTTATGGTTTTCAGTTTTATTACCTGAAGCTAAGATGTCAATCTTTATTATTCTTTATTATAATTTATGAGTGTAAGTTAGAAATATTAAATGAAAGAAAAAGAGGTATCGTGAGATATTAATAAACTGACATGGTTAACAATGAGCTTTCGGTGTTTAACCTTGCAGTGGCTACCAACTAATCTTTTGTCTTGTAGGTGGATCTGACAGCATACGTGGAGAAAAGTGAATTTACATTTGATGCTGTTTTAGATGAATATGTCACCAACGAGGAGGTATGTGCTGTTAAGTGCCACAGTTGATCATGTTTTTAAATACACATGGTTTAAAGTTTGGAGCATTCAATAGATACCGAAAGTGATATTTTTGTGGATTTCATCATAACTTAGGCACGTCTTTTGAATGAGCCTTGTGTTAACGAGACACCTGAGTTTCTTTTGCTGTCCATAAGTGAACAGTTTAAATTTAGTGAAAAAGGAGCAGTTTTCTCATATGTCAACGTCTTGTTAGAAATATTCAAATATGTATACATTTTGATAGGATCGTGAATGATTACTGCAGCCATGTAGCTGTGCTTTCCTAGGAATGTGAATTGTTTATGTAGTAATGTACAGTATTTTCTGAGAATATATTATGCGTTGGAATCTGCTCAATGCCTGCTCAAAATAATAGCCAAATCTCAAATATCGCGATGTGTCTTTATGGTAGTTTTTGAGTCCATAAGTCCCAATTTATTCCTTTGAGACCATTGTGATTTATATTCACAATTATTCTGACTCTTTGTAAATCCCATATTTGGCTTTGGGAGTTTTTGTTGTGATGGTCGTCAAATATTTTTGGTTTGGGCCATTCATTCAATGCATGGATATTACATATAAATAATGTTGAATATTCATTTGGTTTCCAAGAGCGGTTATATCTCTCATGCAGTTACTATTTAATAATGATGAAAAATACTCATGGGAACTTTTACTTTCTGTAATTAATTTCATATGATTCTGCTACAGCTGGAGGATTTAGTACACATGTTTATGACTGGCTTATCATTTCAGATATAAGATGTTCAAGATTGCCTAATGCACACAACTATTATTGTTGAGTTTGTATCTGCTTTAGCTAATTTTGGATTCTTTCCTTTCCTTTTGCTAATTGGTGTCCGTGAATGACCAAAGTAGGTCAAGGGGGCTTAAAAGTACATCCAATAATAATAGCAGGAGGGAATTTAAAAATAAACTCCACCACCTAAAAGAAACAAACATGATGCTGGAGGTGGAAAGCTGGATTTACAACAAGAAAGGATTCTAACTAATTGGGGGAGCACTTAGATATGGAGGGCTGCTTGTTGCAGGCATGCGAAATATGGGGCAAGTAGCAACATGCTATTAATGGTCTGCACAATATCCTAATAAGGTCATGACTAATCATAGACACTACAACCTCAAAGAAAAATGAAGCTTGCCTTTGATGGAGCATCTAAGGGGAGTACTGGATTGAGCAAAGAGTGGCGGAATTCTTTAGTATCCATCATGACCTGAGTGCAGCCGCGTCGCTCTGCACTCTTCTCGTCAAGGTGGAGCATCCAAGTGCAGTACTGGATTGAGCATAGAGTGTTGGATTTCTTCAGTATCCATCATGATCTGAGAGCAGCTGCGCCGATCTGCACTCTTAAGCGCCTTGCGAGCCTTGGCCTCCTCGGCATTGTGCGCCATACACACAGCCTCGTGGTATCCTTGCGTGACCACACAACACCAAGCGGTATATTGTGCTGCTCTCAGTCGCTGTGTAGGAGCCTTAATAACATAGCAGCCATGTGGCAGTGTGTTCTGCTTCTGCTACATCAGTTGGCACTTCCTGAGCTCGCACCATGTTAGAGCACCTATAAGCACTTCACACTTGGGAGTCCAACCATCACCCCTTCAAGATGGTAAACCGTCAATCATTATGGAAGATCAACCGTTTCATAACCGTTCCCTTTTGTAAATGTTTTTTTGTAATGTTATATATAGTGAGCCATTTGACCCAAAGGGGATCAGGAGTAGATCAGAGGTCTCTCATGAATGTTAGCACGACTTGAATATCTAACGTTGAATGTCCATCTATGTTCCCATGGGAGTCTAGGTAAATCAGTTAGGAAGTGTTTCCCCCTCATTGATCATGAGAATCTTCAATCTCAACCTTGTTGAACACTATACACCTATGCACCAGACCTTATTCTTTCTCATTGAATATAAGTTGCATTGTTTTGCATTGTTTGAGTCCCTGGAATAGAGTTGTATCTAGAGCAAGATGGTTGACGTCTGAGTACCTGGAATAGAGTCGTATTCTTTGAGGCATTCTTAGATGATGAGAAACTCAAATATCCTAGAGAAGCATCACACTAACTTCTTTGGGCAATATTGTGAACTTATAATGCAACTTGGTCCAACATCTCATTCTTTTGTGTAGCTTGTCAACTTGTGGTTCCATAAGCGAAGCCTTTCAAATTACAAGTCAATCTTGATATTCCACTGTTCAAAGGTAATATTGATGCCACAACATTGGATAGTTGAATTCAACAGTTAGAGGCCAACTTGGTGGTCAATCGTCAAGAAGATCACCCTTGCACCATTGAAGATGTCCATTTTAGTGTCTCACTGGTGACAAACCTTCAATGCTTAGCGCGAGAAAGATTTCAATCCTATTAAGACTCGGAGTTCATTTGTCAATGCAATGTAGGATTATATTACATCCGTTAAGCACTACGAGGATGAATACATGAAGTTCCAATAGCCGTGCTAACATAAGGAGTAGTCGGTTCATGACTACACCAATGAGTTCCATGACTACACTGCACGTTTGTGTGAGGACACAACCGAGCAACATAAGGTTATGAAGTACATTAGTGGACTCTCATTTTATATAAGCGCCAAGATGGAGTTCTTGACTTTTGACAAATTAGGGCAAGTATACTGTAATGTTGCCAAGATCGAAGCCAAGGCAAAGACAAACCAAAAGTTTTCCTCTTCATTTAATAATGTGCATAAGAGCCAACCCATGCCCTGTGCACCATCTGAACTTCTTGTGCAAAAGCAAAACATGTGGCTTAAGGGAGAGCAAAGGTCGTGCAACATTAGAAGGCTCCAATCCGATGTATCTAGCATCAACGAAATGCAAGGAGAACCAACATAACAAGTGTTGCCATCAACTCCACACAAGCTCTCACAATGATTCCTAATGCCATGCACAACAATCATTGATTTTGCAATCTATATTAATTCCCACCCAAGTAGAAGACACTGATCCAAATGTTACTTGTCTGAGCACCGACACTACTGCAAACTATAATTTGGAGAATCAAGAACGCCTCTTCAAGCACAAGGGGTCGGGTCAAGGGTGAGCCCCTTTATGTCTTCATCAATAGTGAGAGTCAAAAGAATATAATTTCGCAAGATGTTGTATAATGCATATGTCTTACCACTTGTTGATATCCAAATTTGTTCTCCGTTTCAAGCCGAGCAACAACACAGATTGGACGTGGAGCTTAGAGGCAGATAGATCATAGTGTGTGTCGTTTTGTAGCCGGGGATGAGATCTAATTGGCCCTTTGTTACTCAGATTTGTGGAGAGATGGATAACACCTTTAAGAGGATTTGACCTGTCCTCATTACTTTAGGCCGTGCCTCTTTGACCTGGGTGAGAGGACTCTTAGTGTAACCTCTGTTCGATGAAGGAGATGGAGATATCCTTCTTTTGCACAAATTCCATGAAGAGAACCTTGGGAAAATACAGTCAATACTCCATGATTTAACTCTTAAGAGTTGTCACTTCTAAACAATGGAGATACTTTCAACACAAGGCTAAGGTTACTGAAGACATTAAGAAATCTTGATTGTTTTGCATATTTTTGCAAGTAGATTTTGTTCCTTTGTTGATAGACAAGGCAAACAAGGGTGGCTCAGGGTGGATTCATGGTTTTTGAATGACTTTGGTGGGAGATGAAGCAGGATAAAGTTGATTATGCCATATCTTCGAAGGGACTTCACAACAATGAACAACTCAACAACAAAATACTTCAGAACAGTTAAGACGTTCCTTCAACTGACTATACATCTGTAACCAACTTGACATGATAGAAAATCTAACACAAAGGAAATTAACTAGGTATCTCAGACGGGCTTCTCAGAATAAGGCTTTCTCAAAATTTCTCTTAGGAATTCGAACTCCGACCCTTTGCAAGAGTATTCTCATTGCATTTATACATTTCTTTCACCCCAAATTTTGTCCCCAAAAAGAAGAATAGTCAAGGGACCTTTGCTTGCTACTAATTTGTTACAGAAAGTGATGTTTAACAAATTCGCACCCGCATCTGCCAGGTGGACAAATCATGAATTGATCACGTTTCTCATACCCTCGACTAATGACTAGGATGCCATGCCACAACCGTTTTGACACTCCTTTTAATCATTCTGATTCTGTCATGCGAGAAATCCCCCGTTTAATCATTTTCTGGAGGTTCTGCACAGTTGGATCTGACAGGTAATCTTTTTCGTTCTCGAGGCAACACCTTTTTCACCTTTTGCGCCTGCAACCTCATCATTTTATCCCTTTTCCCTCTCTTTCCTCTGCAATTCTGCCCCACATCCATTTCCTCTGGTAATTTCTATCTTTGGGAGTGCCTGAGCAATTCCCACTTCAAAATATCGACCTTAACAATCCTTGGACTCATAATTTAAGTTTCAAATCCATTCAATGGCACCTTACAGACAAAGACGACAAGGAATTTCATCAAAGAACGATAAAAAACAGTGCTTATTCGCGTCTCCAGGAGTCTTGGAGCAAGAATGGTGGAAAAATAGGTGAAATGCACAACAACTGTTGATTCTGCCCCTTTTCCACTTTATATCATAGCCGTCCATGTGTTTCCTTGGCGTAACTGAAAAGGAGAAGCACAGAGGCAAGTCCCAAACAAGTGCGAGCCTTCCACATATCCTGGGCCCAAAAAAAATGCCTTTTGGGCATTGAAAAGTCTTAGTGTTAAAAGGAGCCAGCGGAAGCCTCCACGTGTGTGAATGACGCATTTTGAGATGGTCCCCAAAAGCAGAGACCTCAAACAAGCGCGGGCTCAACACGTGTCTCAGTCCGGCGGAGTCTGTTAAAAAAGTTAAAGGTTCAACGGAAGGCGCTATGTGTCTAGGGCTTGAAACTGTTTCCTTTGGCCGTTGAAAAGTCCAAGCAAACAACAGAGTGAGCGGAAGCCTCCAAGTGTCCTCTTGGTGCTTCTTCAAAATAAAACTTAGGGGCCGGTCCCCAAACATGCGCGGTCCCTCCACGTGAATGACTTTGAAGAGTTTAAAATACCAAAGGACTTTGATGTTGATGCTTTTCTTATGGAACTGGAAAGAAAGAGGGAAGAAGAAAAACAAAAAAACGGGAGGAAGAACAAAGAATTAAGCAAGAAATAGAATAGAAAAAGAAAGAGAGAGAATAGAAAAAGTCGAAGTATGGATAGAGCCGCGAAAACCTCCACGTGTCTCCCTGGCGCAACTCCAAGGCCAAACCAAAAGGTGAATTTTCAAATGAGCGCCGTTCCTCCACGTGGACAAGTTTTGGGTTGAAGTGAGCCTTAGAGTTTTTAAAGTGCCCCGCCGAGCCGCATCCAACCAAAAAGGGCCACGTTTCCACTGGTGCTGAGATGTAAATTTGATGGGGAAAAACACACCTGTCAAAACGTAAAATGCAGGAAAATCACCATTTGAGCCCGGAAATGAATCTTTCTTCAAGGACAAAGACCTTAGAAATGTTATAAGGCTTCAAATATGATCCTCCGAGCTACATCCAATCACGTTTCCACATGTATTTGGGACAAAAATGACAGGGACAACAAAACGAGATTGTGGAACACGGAAGGAAAGGAAAAACCCGAGTTTTATGCCCAAGTTACAGACTCTTTTAGATGGACAGAGGAACGAAAAATACATTTTGGACCTTTACATACTCGACCAAGGAAAGGACTGATCATGGCAACCAAATGGAGGACAGCGTTTTCACGCGTCAACACGGGAAGATAACAAACGAGACAGCCTGCAAAAAGAAGAATTTCAAGGACAAACAGGGCGAGATCAAATTGAGCACCAACACCACTGAAGCACATCCTCAACCATATCTTTTGGGATGACTACATCGAGGGGAGAAATATTTAGGTTTGGTGACCATGCACGTTCAAGTATGCAGTTAAGCCCCTATGGAGAATGCAATCATTTGTGATGTCACACCACTTGAGGTCTGTGAGATTTTGCTTGGAATATCGTATGTGTTTCACTATTATGTTACATACCAAGTTGAGCCACATCAATGGACCATCCATGTCAAAGATTGCATCTTTAACACTCTAGAGCCACCTCCAAAGACCAAACTCAATTTGGTCTCCACCAAACAATGCCACAAGTTCAATTATCAAACACAAAAGTTCATGCTACTCATGGTTCGCCCTAAGACAATAGTGAAACCAAGCAAGAGAACATTGGTGGTAGCGCGCCATGCCATGTAATCATTGTAAGCAACAAAAGCTGGACATGTTACTGCAACAATAGGGAGCCATCCTTGAAGAACCAAAAGGCTTTCCCCCACATTGCATTGCAAAACATTAGATTGATCTAGGTCCCTCTTCTGAACATTCCACTGTATCATAGGGTCCATTTTGGAGAATGATGAAGTCTAGCGTCAAATTTGATCAAGCTCCTTCCCTTAATGTAACTTGATAGTCCTCACTCAAAAGAAATATGAAACATGGTGCTTGCGCATCGACTATTGCACACTTAATAAGATATCAGTAAAGTATCAATATCCATTGTTGCGCATTGATGACCTCTTGGATCAGTTGTGATTTGCACAATGCTTCACCAAGATCAACTTGAAGTTAGGTTTCCATTAGTTACCAATTCATCTTGAAGACATTTGGAAGACACCATATATAACAAACGAGCTCTGTTGTTGGAAATACCTACCTAGGAAGCGTTCCAATACCTGACATGGCTGGAAATATCGAAATGGGTATGAAATGCCTTGGAAACGCTGTTGTCTGCACCATACGACATTTCACACTTTGGAAATGTTTGTTTGGTATGGATGGCAACGTTTCCAATGTGTTTCAACAATTTTTGGCATTTTGGGTGCTTTTTTGGAAGTTTGCGGGCCCACCGAAGCGCCCATGAGGGGTGGGGGACCATAGGCAGCCTAAAAGCACTCAATCAATGGTTAATGAAGACATCTAATTAGTTTCTAAATCTACTTAATTAATTTTTGGATTCATTTGTTTTTTTTTTAGAAATTTGTAGAAACCCTAACACCCTCTCTTTTCCTCTAAGAAAGCACTTCATTTCACTCATTCCTCACACTTTCTTCAGCAAGAAGAGCTTCCTACAACATCAACAAGCATTTTACATGTGTTTTGGAGGATTGAGAGCAAGTTTTGGTGCATTTCCTGCAAGAAGATGTAATAAACCCCAATCGAAGTCGCTAAGGCTAAATAAATTGCAGCAGCAACAATAGTCACAAAAAGAGTCCAAACCATTCAAGGATTACTCCAAAATGAGCAACAAACATACAGATTTCTCCCTCAAATAAATGCACCACACTCTATATCAAGTTGCCAAGCTTAGGAGGGTTTACTCATGCACAAATATATTCAAAATCAGCAGCAATGAATTTGCAAATAAGATCTTCAACTATGGAAGAGAGAGCAATTAACAACATAGGGCATACATCCCTTTTCTCCAATCATGGAGTAAATTCAAAAGTTAAATCAACATAACCCACTAAAGGAAATGCGACCTCCTTTTATAGAGTTAAGGGGTGCAACATTAAAAAAGACCGACCTTAAACTTTTGGAGGGAAAACATAAACTCTTATTATAATAAAGTCTCTAATAAACTAAGACTATGTGCATTTTATTATTTTTTAATTAAATAATAAAAGCAACTATCCTATGTGCACATTTAAACTAACTTAGAGGGCCCTCCTTGTAGCGCAAGGCATGCCAAGGGGTTACAAAATAGACAACAAACATCTTAGGACCATCTTCACACTCAATCCTCAACCCCATGAGAAGAGAGAATGGGTTGAAGGTCTTCCGGTCTTCAATTTCAACAATGTCCCAAGAAGGGGGCATTACAAAAGACGACTGTGGGCAGCCTTTCCTTTGGCGAGCAAATTTATTTACTGTTTTTGCAGCATTCATGGCAACTTCTCAAAATGCCATTTCTCATAACAAAATGGGGTAGCAATACTCGCTTGGCTGTTAGTAGTGAGACACGGATTGTCCATGAAACAAGGAAGAGGAGGGCAACACAGGTTGAAGAAGCGTCATCTAAGCCTCCAGCTACAGGTAAAAATAACAGATTGGTGAGAATGCTCAATAATCGCGAGAGAGAAGAAGCCGAGAAGAGAGTGGCAAGGGCCATCTATGCTTGTGGTATATCCTTTTTAATGTGGTTCGGTCCCCCTATTGACAGGATTTGGTGAGGGCAATAACACAACCCCCTAAGGTTTCAAGGGGCCAAACTATGAAAAAGTTGTAACAATTTTGCTCAAGAAAGAGAAGTAGCTTCTTGAGGATGTGTTAAGACCAATTCGTAGCTTGAGGGTTTCCGTTATTTCAGATGGATGGACTGATACAAAGCATAGGTCATTAATCAATGTCATTGCATCATCACCAAAAGGTGAAATGTTCTTGAGAGCGGAAGAATGTTCAGGTGAGGTAAAAGATAGTATATTCATTGCTGAAATTTTAATTGCTGCTATCGAGCAATCACGCCCAAAAAATGTGGTGCAAGTTATCGTGTTGATAATGCACATGTTTGCGAAGATGTAGGCTTGATTGTTGAGGGTAGATATAATCACATTTTTTTGGACTCCTTGGATTGTCCATAATTTAAATCTGATTTTAGAAGAGATTGAGGCTAAAATTGCATGGATTAAGGTCGTCATAGGGCAGGGCAGGGAGATCATAAAATTCATCACCAATCTTGAGCAATATATTGAGAATACTCTAAATTGGAGTTGCTCAAAGTTGCTAATGCAAGATATGTCTCAAACTTCATAATGTTGCGGTGCTTGGTTGATTTCAAATCTGCATTGATGAATATGGTGGTGAGACTTGGCTTGAGTGGAGACATGTTGATTGAGAGAGGGCAGTTATGATGCATAGGTATTGATTGATGAGGATTGGTGGAGCACGCTGGATTTCTTGCTTATGTTCACATTACTTGCGTTTGAGCTTCTCCAATAGGTAGACATAGACAAACCTCATCTTCGACAAGACTTTGGGGAAGCAAGTGGGGGCACCTTGCTTGCCTCAAACACATTGCAAAAATGCAATTTGCAAGCCAAACTTGGCCAAGTGTATGTTTGTTGCCTTACAAACTCAATATCTGGTCTATAACATTGACAATGTTGGCATCCATGTATATTTAGAGATGATCAAGTGCATAATCTCACCAAGTTGAGGATTTATTTGGACTTGCTAAATTCTATTGCAAGTTTTTCCTCAAGCGCCTCCATCCGTTTCCAACCCCTTTCCAAGTGAGGCGACTCGCAGCCTTTATTTGGAGGGTTTTCCTGTTAGCCACTTTCAGATCTGAAGGTTGAGTTATCATATCCTGTATTTGTCAATGTTATCTCCAAAGTCTCATAATTTATGCTCATGTATTTGGAGAGTTACGAATTTTAGAAGAGTTCCAATTGTCTAGGGCACGGTGTAATTTTCTGGCAGCAATATATTATTCCCAAAAATTCCAAAAATGTTTTTCTAGTGTTTATTATTATTATTGCAAGCTTCCCTCAAAATTTCATGCACTTTGGACAAATATTTTGTGAGTTATCAATTAAATACCATTCGCTGTCCTAGCTGGTCATTTTCTGTAAAAATCAGTATTTTACTTTGCTGCAATTTTTATATAATTTGTGCATTTTTAAGTGGTATCCCATAAGGGATATTTTAGTGGTATCAGAGCTGTTGTTCCTCTAGCCTGTGTGGGTTAAATATGGTAGTGGGGAAAGATCTCAATGTGGGTTTTATGAAGGAAATGTTCACCAACATGGTGAAACAACAGGAAGCCACTAACCTTTATTTGAGTCAGCTCACTCAGAATTTGAATCAAAACAAATCTTGGGACAATAAGGAAAAATGTGAGAACAATAATAAAGGGCACCCAATAGTGGTGATTGATGAGGATTCTTGTTGGAGGAAATACCAATCTTTGAGTAAGGGTTTCATAGATAATATGTCATTTCCAGATTATTGCATGATGAAGATTGGTAGCAAGCCCAAGCGAGATCATCATATGCTGGTACTTGAATTACAAAAGAATTCATTTGAAAAAGAAAAAGCTTCTAGAGAAAAATGTATGATTTCCATTGAGAAAAATAATTGCATTAGTGAAACTTTGATTCTTAGAGAAATTATTCCAGCTCAGGAGAAGAAATTTGTATATGCAAGCAAAGAGGTTGTAATGGAAACTCTAAAACGGTGTGAGGAATGGAATAGCAGAGCTAGAGCTGTTAGATTGACAGCCGCTCAAGCAAGACAACACCGACAAGAGTTCAAGGAAAAGATGTGGGCAAATGATGTAAGGAAGTCTACACCCATGAAAAAGTCTTTATAGAGCAACTTGCACATGAGGAGCCTCACATGGACACTTCTGTGAAATTGCAGCCTGCTGTAATTTCCAAACCAACAACTTTTGATCAGCTTTCAGATACTTACAATGGGCACTCAGGCAACAATGTTGGGGGCAACTCAACACATGTCTATCTTGAACACATAGAGGACATTGATGGCATTGAAAGGGGTGAAGAGCACACTAATGTGTCTAATTTATTGTTTCCTATTCCAATTTATTTCCATCATGAGATGCATGGTATGGTAGATGATGAAGTATTCATTATGGAGTTTGTTGAACCATTTCTCTAACTATGTGTATATGACGCATCTTGTGGATGATACAGGGTGGCAATTTTTAGCTCATTTAATAGATACAAGGGATCATGGGCATTATAAGGTATGGGATCTTGGTAATATGTGGCAATCATCCAAAACTGTCACTTCTGATTTTAAAAACTATGTGACTGATTTCATAAGCAAAAGAAGGAATTCAAATGTGTCTTGTGGGATTAAAAGTGTTGGAAAACATGATTTCTTCATTGGAGAGTCTGGTTGCAAGAAGGGAGAGTACCTCTCAAGGTACTAGCGTTGGTTTTATGATTGCTAAAAAGGGTAAGAGAATATTTTTTAATAATCTTCAGCTTGTTGGATTGTGTATAACAACAATCATAATGAGAGGAGAAAATAGCAATATGGGACAACAGTGTCAAATAGGTGAGAGTGGAAATTTAGGGAAGCGGCCTCCCCTTTATTTTGCTAGGACCTTGGGGCTTCACGAACCTTATTTCTTGAAGGATCCAGAAGTTTCAAAGGTACAATAGCCACTAGATATTTTGGATGAGGAGTCTTGTTGGGAGAGGTACCAGACCTTGAGAGAGGACTTTCATAACAACATGCCATTCTAGAAATATTGCTAAATGAAGATTGGTAGTAGACCTAAGAGAGATCATTAGATACAGGTGCCAGTTACAAAGGAGATTGGGACAGATTTCCATTCCACACTTCGATGGGTCTAAGAAGTGTACTGCACCATCTTGGGTTCAAAAGTTGAAGACATACTCCGACTTGAATCCTATGCGTGAGGAAGATGCAATTAAGTTTGCAATCTTACATCTTGAGGGAGATGCTCATGATTGGTGGCATCATGGGTTGATTACATAGGGACACATACACATTGTTACTTATGCAGAGTTCACGCAGAGGCTGGTGAGCATATTTGATAGGAGGGACCTTGACAGGTATTTCAGGGAGTTGACTCATTTGAGACAAACCAGTCCCCTGAATGATTACATCGCAGATTTTCAGAGATTATCAGTCATGGTACCTGATGTCACGGAGATGAGGTTGATTTTACTGTTCGCAGCAGGTTTGATAGATGCTCTCGTTGGGTTTGTGAAGGCATTTGAAACTTCTTCTTTGCACGAGGCTATTAGGAAAGCTTGGGACTTGGAGTTATCCACTCCAAAGCCAAGGGCTCCACCTCACATTTAAAAAACGGAACCTCCATCTGGATCAGATGAACTTCAGCAGAGGGAGCCTCCACCGAGGTAGGAGGTGGCTAAAAATTTAATCATTTCCCGAGAGGACAGAGATGAGTTAAGGTGAAAGAAACTATATTTTCGATTGCCACACACCTTGGGTTCCAGGACATGATTGCAGAGGTAGAGGGAAGGACCAATTCATTGAGGTCTCTAAGGAGAGTGAGGGTGACAGAGGTGAGGAGTTAGAGACTCATAAGATGGATGATGGAGATGGGGTTGCGTTGGATAGTGCTAATATGAGGTAGGAGGAGAGAATTTTCCTTAGGAGATTATAGCCACATTTTCTAGTACTCTGATGTACAAGGCATTTAGGATTATAGAAGTTATACAGGTTCAACGAGTTGGGGTACTCATTGATAGTGGTGAAATCCACAACTTTATTGATTCCACATTGGTTGAGAGGCAAGGATTATAGATAGAGGATTTTGAGGGCTTCAACGGGGTTGTAGCCAATGGAGATTTTATGAGGTGCACATGACGGGTTCCCCAAGTGAGCATCACAATCGGTAACTATACAGTTACCGGTGGTTTCCACATTGTTGGTCTAGGAGTGACCAACATAGTGCTAGGAGTGTAGTGGCTTCACTCTCTGGGTGAGTTTCAGACTAGCTTTTCAGATTATAGAGCTGAATTTTAAGTCTGAGGGCAGGAATGTGATTTTGAGGGGATCGTCTATAGGAGCTACCTAGGGTGGTTACAGCTAAGGTGATGGAGAGGATGTTCCGGCATGGTGAGGAGTTTTATTATTGCGGATCAATGTGGAGTATGATGGATGGGGGTGTGACTAGTAATGTTGCACATGAGCACAGTTATAAAGATTGGGATTACAAGTTCAGATCATCTCCGATTTTATAATTTTGTTAGTCATCTGAAGTTTCAGTAGACTAGAGATCTCATTTACTTGTTGAGTACTCCAAGAACTGACACACTGGTGAGATTTTGGGTTGTCACATATACAAGGATGAAAAATATAGATTGGAGGATGAGATGATCTTCTATTAGGGAAGATTGAGCCTTACGTCATATTCATGTTTGAGGATGGATATATTACATCATGTACATTGTTCTTCCATGACTGGGCACTTGAGCTTCGATGAGACCTACAAGTTCATGTCAAAAAGGTTCATATTACATAGGTTGAGGGAGGATATCCTCAACTTTATACAGGCGTATATGGTTGGTCACTATGACAAGTCAAAGCTTACAGGTTCATCATTTTTTGAATCGACATGGGATAACAATCCTATGCATTCTACTACTTGTATGCCCAGTGAGCACTTCACCCCATGTGTTAGTCAGTGGAGAGACAAAATGGACTCAAGGTTATTCAGTAGGTTCACATTCAACATAGGAGGTGGATTATGTGGAGCTGATTAATTGCTGGTTGACTATCTACTGCAGTCTTGGGACTTTTCCTCCACAAGACACATTGAGATACATTATGAGGAGTCTTTCTCTCACACGAGTGCATGTCATGTGGGAGAGTTAGCACCATTTGTGTATATACATGTTGTTTCATATGTTGATTTAATGGATTCTACAGGATTCAAAGTGAACATTTCATACCTAGGAGTTGATTGGAGAGGCAGTGAGTGATCATATGATGATAGCCTTATATTGGCTAGGGATTGGACAAATTGGAAATTTCAGTGTGGGGTACCAATGGAGAGTCGGTGTGGGCATCATACTTCTTTAGGAGAAAAATTGTTCTCCTACACGATATGGAGAGCATGATCGCTACATGGGGTGTCTTGGTTACTTCGCATCACACCGATCATTAATTGATTGTAGGGTGAGGAGGAGAAACTTACGACATGGTATTCAACTTTTGCAACATGACATGATAATACTTGGGGTCAAGAATTTCTCGGGAAGGGAGGTCTTTAATGTCCACTTTCATACACCAAAGGCCTAAGGGTCAAGTCGAGTCCAAGCCGCGGTCATACCCAAAGGGTTGTGGAAACTGAGAGCTATTGGGAAGGGGGTCGCATGGTACTAATATTCAAGTTTTACATTAGAAGGTCACTTTGGACCATGGAAACTTAAACAAGAAGAATTAACTCTAGTTACTTTTATTTTATTGGACCCTTCCATGGAAAGAAATGCGTCTAGGGTCTATTGGGATCTCTTTTGCCTGTGGGAAGTATATAAGGAGCTAGGAGAGAAAGGAGAGGAAAATTTTTGTCACATACATTTTATTGACTCCTTCACATGCAAATATTGTTTGCGCATCTACAGCTTGTGGAGTGAAATCCCACAAGGACCCTAGCTTTGGTGGTGAGAGACCCGTCCCTAGCTAGCATGGCATTCTTCGGGTAGTGAGAGATCTACCCTAGTTTGTCATTTTGGGAGCCACTTTCAGGGCTGTGTTACAGAGATATTATCAGAGGGTTCAGAGGAAGGATTTTGAGGATTTTTGGGGGCATTTGGGGAGGATAACCAGAGGGCTTCCATGATCAGATTTACAGCAGCCATTTGGGCAGGGCTTTGGCATCACTTTGAAGGCATCTTCATCAATTTCCAACCCTTTTCCAGCTAGGTGACTTGCAGCCTTTATTTAGAGGGTTTTCCAGTTGGCCCCTTTTCAGATCTGAAGGTTGAAATGTCATTTCCTATATCTGTTAATGTTATTTCCAAAGACCTCTTAATTTTGCTCTTATATTTGGAGAGTTATGAACCTCTGAAGTTTTCCAGTTGTCCTAGGGCATGCTGTGCTTTCTATCTTGAAGCATTTTTAATTTGCGTAAAATTCCAAAAATAGTTTTATTATGTCTTTTATAATAATATCAAGCTCTCTTTAAATTTTCAAGTAATTCTGAGTGGATATTTTGGGAGATATTAATTTTCTTTAGTTCGTTGTCCTTATTGTAAAAATCTGCAAAAATCAATATTTTATTTGGCTGCAAATTTTCAATATTTTGTGCATTTTTAAGTGGTATCCCACAAGGGATATTACATATACCATTTGTTCCCCCGTCTAACAAGATATTGTCGTCGTTGTCTCATGGCCTTACAATAACTAATTGTTGGCATCTCATTCTCCTCACATCCATCACTGGTGGTAGCCTTTGTGCTTGTGCGGCACTCGTTAGGTCTCTTACAAAATGTCACAGATTGTGACCCTATCAACGGAGATACCCACCGACCGGTATGGTAGTCTACATCTCGATGCCAGTATCTAGGTCACCCAAGATCCGCTTGAGGTGGGGGCATTTATCTGAGATAGGGCATCTTGTTTAGGACTACTCTCTATAACTTGCACATGCAACCCTCCTAACGCCTCTACCTCCAACCTCCTTTGTGTGTGACTTGCCCCTGTGGTCTCAATGGCAAGACCACAAACTTTGGCCCCATGTCCCAACTTTCCTCTACATCCAACATGCTTGCAATCGAGCTCTTTATAGTTCTACATGGCCTAGCTTACATGTCTTGGGTTCCAACCGTTGATATCAATAGAGATTCTACCTCACGCCATCCAACACAGAGTTGAATACACAAATTAAGTGGACCAAGTGCAAAAGTTTTGGCAACACATTCAACATATTCATGAACAGGTTCAACAAATACTCTTGCCCCAACAACAAAAGTACAAAGAGGGCCATGATTCAAATTGCACACCTCATGTGTTCAAGGTGGGTGATAGGGTGTGGTTACATCTTTAAAAGGAATGGTTTACATCCTCGTAGGAATATCAAGCCTCTTTGTTATGGTCCTTATATTGTATTGCACTCCATTAGAGAGAATACCTTTGTTCTTAATTTGCCACAATACTTGGGTAGTCATCCAATTTTTAATGTAGAACTCTGTTAGGCATACTTTCCACCTTTGCTTGAGCCAAAAATAACTCAACATCCTTCAAATTTGGATCCTTAACACTTGCAGACAATGCCAGAGAATCAGATTGTTGAAGTCATAACACACACCTGCCAAGGCACACATCAAATATTTGAAATGGTCAAGGCAGTGCAATACATTGATTAGGTTGAGTGGCACTATCTTCAAAGTAGAACTCCTTTAGCCATACTTTCCACCTTTGCTTGAGCCAAAAACATCTCAACATCCATCAAATTTGGATCTTTAACACTTGTAGACAATGCTAAAGGATCAAATTGTTGAAGTCATAACAACACACATCTGCCAAGGCACACATCAACAATTTGAAATGGTCAAGGCAGGACAATACATTGATTAGGCTAAGTGGTACCACCTTGAACAACTTCATGTTCAAGTTTTGCACTTGATAGAACACTTGATGGTGGACATTGCTCCTCACGAAAGGGGAATGTTCCAAGCACAACTGCATTGGTCTATGCTCTTCTCCTAAGGACCTTGTGCATCTCCACCCTCAAAGCATGAAGCACCTTGCATCCAACCTCATGATACTCTTGCTTACATGACCTTTGGAACTCAATGGTCTTGTGGTAGCTTCCCATTGCTTCAAGCTATCTTAGTTGGCATTTCCTAGGCTCACACCATGTTAGAGCACTTGTTAGCATACCACACATTGAAATTTCAACTGTTACTCATGCAGGAAGGCGAACCATTAATTGTTATGGATCATGCCCTGTTTCAAAATTATTCCCTTTTGTAACTACTGTCTTGCAAGGATATATTGTAAGCCATTCATTTCGAAAGGGAACATGGAAAGATTAAAGATTACCCACAAACATTCACATGCACTAAGTATCTACCATCGAACCGGTGGCTCTATTTCCATGGTAGTCTAGGCAAATCATTTTGGTAGTGTTCCCCTTATTTGATAAGGGAACTCTTCATTATAAGCTTCGTTAAACATTGTACACTTATGTACTATACCCTACTCTTTTTCGTTGAATAAAAGTTGCCTTATTCTATGAGTATACGACATTCAAATATTGTTTTTGTTTACTGTTAAGTTTTCCATTGCATGTTATATAACCTATAGTTTGCTTGCCAACTTATAGGTTGTTCCCCGCACCGTCATTATGGGACATGGTGTGAATAACATCATAACTTTTGCTAGTGATAACATGGCATTTTGGGTGGCCATTGAATGACAAATTATTGAAGACTCTATGGTGTAATCACATGGTTATCTATTAGCAATATCTCATATAACTAGATGGAAATTGTGGAGTCTTTCTTGAGTGGTTTGAATGGCAGGGTCTCATACAACCCATCGGATTTTGTAGTGTCTCACTTGAGAGGCTCATGTTTTGAGTCAACCCCTCGGATTTTGCACTGTCTCACTTAAGAGGCCTTTGTTCCATGTGCCCATTTCCAAGATATCGCTTTGTCACATTTGAAGTGATTAGCCAACTGAGCTTTTTGGCTACATGACTTGGATTAGGGCAAACTTAAGTACACAAGATTGAAATTGTGCACAAAATCTAGTGACTGTGATATTCGAATATTGCATTATAAACATCTTATTAACTGTCTTAGTAATTGGTCTTTCTCGAATCCTCCTTTTATTCATGATCTTCCCAACAATTTGGGATTTTGGTACTATCTTGACTAATTTGCAATTGTCACCAAAAAAGCCTTCAAATTTGTTTTCTGTAGTTTTTCCTCAAGCTTTTCATGGATCTTTCCAATTACCATTTGTAATTTGGTAAACATAATGTTTGGTTAACTTTGGGCCGTGGATGCTAATTCTTTGGCAATTTAATATTTAAATATTTTCTCTTTACTCTACCATGAAGAGGTCTTTGTATCTCCTTTCCATTTTCCTACAAATTGTTGTCTTTGTATCTCATGCCTATTTTTCTACAAATTGCTATAAGTCGACATGCTTAGGCTTGCACATGTGTTACAATAATATTATGTAAGATGTTAATGCATATTTTCACATTTTGTAATCTTGGCTTGTTGGGTTCTTTGATTACTTGTGGATATTTCTGAGATACTTGAGGCTTTGGTTTTAAAGCCCTTGAAGCACTAACACATGGGTTCCTTTGGGTGTCCATTCATTCTTAACTAGTAAAATGATAATTAGTACATTGTGCATGCTTATGGGAATGCCAATGGAGTAGTTTACCATTGCATCTTAATCACAATTGTGATTAAAAGTTAAATAGATCTTGGGGAAATAAGAGAACCTGTTATGGAATGGTGATTAAGCCTAGGGGTAATTCCTTAAGGCATTGATAGCCAAAGGCATGACAACTCCTAGCTCTGCACATTTTTCTATTAGTTGAGAACTTAAGTATTTTCACAAAAATTTGGAAGAACCTTCTATGGTTTTGGAATCTATGTAAAAATTGTTGGGGGTATGGTTTTGTAATTTTTACTAGTTCCTTTGTTTTGTTAGTTGAAGGCCTTCCCTCGATTTTTTAAGGTTTTGGTTTTTGAAAATTCAAATTTCAAGCACCTAAACTAGCTATTGGAATTCTGAAATTTTCACCAGCGGGGCTAGCAAAGCAAAGTTGGAGTACAACATTCATTGTACAAGTTGGCAGTCCCGCTAGTGATGTTTGATATTTAAAAAAAAATGTTATCCATTGTCGGTGGCACTATGGTTGAGCAGAGGTGGCTCTGCTAACACAATGTAGGCACCACCTAAGGTAAGCCACTGAGTGATGACGACAGGGAGGCATGCATGTGAATGTAGGGTGGAACAAAGAAGTGTTGTGGTTGAAGAAAATGTAGAGGAAGATTTCTTTTTGGGAGAAACCTTGTGAGAAACAAACCTGTTGTGAGTAGGTGGCAAGATAGCCATGCCTAAAAAAAGGAGCTTCAGTGAGTGACAATGGTCAAGGAGTGGCAGTTGAATGGAGGACATATAGTATTGTGATAATTGTAGGGTGGTGGTTAAACACACACGATCATTAGTGGTGAGGGAACTAGAGGACATGACCCAAAGAAGAAGTAACGATGAAGATGATAGCAGGTAAAAGTGCCTTAGCTGTGACACAGGTTAGAATCGCCAAGCATTGTGCGTGGGTTACGGACAAGCAATGGCAAGGCCTGCAATGGTGATGACATGGTGTGTGAAGTATAGAGGACAATAATGGTCACCTACACATCCACCATCCCCCACCGCCATGCTCAATTGTGTGACTAGCTTACTTGGCCAGGCCACGCTAATTGTAAAAGGGAAGTCTCAAGTTCAAAATTTCATTGGAGTTTCTCTTGTAAAGAATACCATTTTTTTTTTACTATTGGCACTATTAATTGCAGTTAATGGGTGACCCAAAGAAGAAACAACAATGAAGATGAAAGTAGGTAGAGTGCCTCGACTGTGACTCAAGTTAGAATCACCAAGCATTGTGCGTGGGTGGCTCACAATGGTGCTGACAATAATGGTCACCAAGAAAACCATCATCACCCATCTCCATACTCAACAATGTGGCTAGCCCACTTGGCTAGGCCACACTAACTGTAGAAGGAAGGTCTCAAGTTCAAAACCTCATTAGAGTTTCTCTTACAAAAAATAAGCAAAACAAAATTGTAGCATTGGCACCGTTAATTATATGACTGTAAATGTCTCAATTATGCACCCACATTCAAAGTGTCTCAATGGGAAGCTTAGGCATTTTAACTAAGACAACCTTTAGATTGTTGCTCCCAAGTGTTTTGTATTTCTTACATAGTGTGATTTAATAGACTAATCTTGGCAAGTAAGCTTAGTAGGTGGAGGTAGACGAGAAGGTAACTTTGAATTCTCATCCTAAATCCTTGACCACTTTGGTAGGTGAAAGGAAGATGAGAAGACAAGTTTGAATTCCCATCCCAAATCCTTTGGCCACTTTGGGAGGTGAGCATGGTAGGTGGAAGGTAGACGAGAAGAACTTTAATTCTCATCTCATATCATTTATCACTCTAATTATTAAATCTATATATACATGTGTATGAAGCTCACTCGAAAATCTCAAGTAATCAATCAATAAAGTTCGTTCAGCTTGTTATGGTGTTGGTTGATCTTTACAAATCACAAATGCTAAGGTAATGAGTTTTTTGTCACATCCGTAAGTGTTACTGCTTGTTTGTTCTTTTGAGGCAATATGTTTTAATAGGATTTGTAGATATTGAGTGTCCACAAACACTCATAATTATTCAGCCTTGTAAAAAGTGCTTCGTGGGAGAGAATTTCAATACGGATTGGGCCAACTCCTATATAGTATTGCTATCTAAAAAATGCTTGAGATGAAAAGAGTGCAGGAAATTACAAAAAATTCAAAAATTAAGTGCGACGCGCCAAAATATTGTTATCTTGTACCCATCCAAAGGTAAGGAAAACACAATAATTATCCGGTCTAGTCTAATTTTAACCACGGGTTCCAACTAGATGCAAGAGGTAAGAAGTTCAACACTGCAAGCATGCTAAACCATTCAGACATAATTTCATACTAGGAGCAGAGAATTAGCCACAAAATTCTCGTTAAATATTTCAAAATATACACAGTTGCATGCAGCTCTAAGATAAGTTAATTTTAAACTAGAAAGCAAAAGCTAAGGTTATGAATTCACAATGAAATCTCTCAGAGGGAACTGGAAAATTCCAAGTGAAACATACTAGCTATATAGAGAAATTTACAATATTTATACTAAACTAAGGCAATGGAATAAGACGTGCTACATGCACAAATCACAACCACGGAAAAAAAAGCCGAAATCCAATAGACATGTTGAATACTCAAATCCTTTGTAGGCTGGATTTTCCTCTTCATTTCATCAATGATCAATATCCTCTATTCATGCTCGTGATTATCGACATAAATATATCCCACGGGATTTTATCCAAAATTTATTCTGCCACCTCAAAAAAGCCTCTATCGAAACATTTCTGTGGTAAACCCTAAAAATAGTAAATCTAGAAAACTTTACAATGAACCTTCTACATCGCAAGCATGCCTTCTATTTTATTCCGTAATAGAATATCCCCTACCTTTTTACTTTAATGAGGCATTGCCTTCAATTGATTGTATAAATATATATTTGAGAGCCTAGCCTGTTTTACTTTACTTTATGATGCCTTGCCTCATGTTATTATCTGAGGCAAAGCTTTCAAAGTTTATATCTTTGACACCCAACCTCGTATAAATTACGCCCCCTTTTATTATTTCACGAGGCGTTGCCTTTGATTTGTAACATAAAGGGGTATAAAATCATTAAGTGTACTAAGGGGTAGGACCAATGAAAATTCAATATAAAGGCAAGATATTTTAGCCTTTGAAATTCATCTTGCTTCTGTACAAAATTATGTTTACCCTCATGAGAAAAGATGAAAATGGGAAGTACCTAGAACTTTGAGAAATTATGCACTTAATTTCAAGATTGTGAAAATTAAGAACATTTACTTTACACAACTTGAAAGTAGACAAGCGACATAATTTTCATCATTGGCAAGTGGCAGATGAGAAACAAGGTTCAATTTTTTTTATCATTCCTATTATTATTTTAATTATTGTCCATTTTTCTAAGGAAATAGCAAAAACTTTCGAGGGCCACATCTTGATCCGAGGCCCAGGAGGAGACCTAGTGGACAACACTCTAAATGAGAATCTATGTGTTATGGGTAGAAAACATATTGTGAATGATAGAGGCCAAACGATATATCAGAGTGCTTACACAACTAAGAAGAAAGCAAAGAAGACAATTGGCACTGGATGTAGAATTGTAATGCAAAGTCCTGTACATGATTTGAGAAATTGGATGTAGTCGTACTCCTTATTCTCTAGTTACTAATTCATATAGTAACAAGAATAGAAGAATGCTTTAGTATACAAGAAATAAGATGAAGCATTGGCTAAATTGTTAGAACCACTTCGTAACTAATCATTAGTCCTTCATCTTTAGGTCGCAAAATTGCAGAGTTGTGCTGTATAGTGTTGACACTACAAAGCCACGAGAAATTGTGTTGTATCATAGAGGAGTTAGTGTTGATCCTTGGTCATTGGTGTTGTCATTGATGTCAAGTGGCATTGATGGCAAAGGTGTGAAGGGTGAAGTGAAGCTTAGTTAGAGGCATGAAGGTTGATTGGTAGTGCCTTCTAAGTGATAGTTGGAGCTCACAAAGAGGTTTCAGGTTGATTCTAGGATGGTTTCAGATTGCTGTAAGCTTGGTCAGTGAGGTAGGAGACCACTGGAGTGAGGCAGTGAATGTTGAGGTAAATAAGATAGGTTTGAGTTGTACAGGAAAATTTATGGCTAACCAACCTATGGAGTGTGTAGAGGGTGTCTTGTAGTGCTTCATGACAAATTTCATCAAGTTCTGAAGAGGTGTGTGGAAGTTATGCAAGTTTTCCTAAAATTGGTTTCTCAAGGAATGCAAATTGAGCACCCTATTTTCTTAGCATCCAAGCAAAAATATGGAGCCTTCTTCAGATAAATCATAGGACTTTTTGAAGAGCATTCCAAGCCTGAAGTGTTGCAAAAAGTTTGAAGCAATTTGGACAAGTAACAAAGAAGTTATGATCACTCTTTTAGCCGTCTTTTACTCACTCCCAAGCACCCTTTTGAATCGATGGAGGTAAAAGTGGTTTGTTTTGCTTCAAATCTCGTGTTTAAGTTTTTTTTAACATGTTTTAGGGTTGTTCAATGTTGACACCAAGCTTTTGAGTCATTCAGTGCTTTTCAAGAATGACATCCTCCTTCAAGCTCCTTCAATAAGACACATGGTACATTGTCTAGGCATAGTGAGACAATACAAACATAGAGGTGATGGTTACATCAAAGTTTGAGGTTGAAATGGAAGGTTGGCCTCCTCTACAAGTACATGTCAAATGGTTTAAGCCCATAATGGTTCAAACCTAAGTTACTGAAACGTTTTGGATACGGGAGCGGGAGCGGGGTATCCGATACGCGGAAACGACAAATTTTTTTTTGACCCCGGATACGGCAGTACAAAAACTATATAAAAATTAAAAAATATATAAATCTCAACCTTCTAAATAGGAATTTAATTATAAACCACATATTATGTACATGAAAAACAAGATAAAAGACAAGTTATACTATTAACTATAAATTTATAATAATGTATAGTATATACAAAACGAATAAAATTAAATTCAGAAGATTCTTTCAGAAGATTGCAAGAAGTTGCTTGGTCCAAAAAGGTCCAAAAAGGTGCAAAAATGGATTTTATGAAAATAAGAAAAATATTGCCATCAATGCGTAGAGCTCGAGAAAATATACACTTTTAGAGAAAACGACACCTGAAACGGAGCTACAGAATGGAAGTTATGGCTCATCCAAGTTTTTGCTGCTACATCTTCCCAGACCCTTTCCAAAAATGGCAAATTTTTTCCCATCCTTGCGTTTTTTTCACTGAAAATCCAAAAACGGAAAAAATTGCCAAAAAAGGAAAAAACGAAATCGCAGGCCTCTGGCCGTTCCCACGCCGCTCCCGTCACCACTCCCGCTCCCTCGCCGCTCCCGTACCCGCTCCCGAGGCCTTCTAAGGTGTTTCCGGTAACCTAGGTCCAAACATGTCAAAATGATGGAATGATTCTACTTAGCCTCCAATTTACCTCCTTGAATCACCTCTCATGTTTTGAAGCCTAAGTGGCTAAGACTGTTTTCAAAGGATTGCTTGTTATTCTCAGAGAATCTTGAATGGAAGGGTGGCTCTCAAGTCTTCACTCCTGCCACTGAGAAGTATAGAGCAGGTCAGAGGTCTCATTTGAAGTGTATCAAGCTTGTTGTTGACAATAGTGCACACAGTACTCCCTGTACATGTCTATGTTTGACAAGTGTTTTTGAGCCTTTGGTATGAAGGTGTTCTTTTTGGCATCACCATAGGGTGTATGATCTTTCAATAAGCTCATCTAAATTCTACAAGACTTTTTATTAGACTCTTGTACCACAAAATGGAACAATGTCACCATGACTGTTATACTGTGCACTGTCAAAACGTAGAGCTGGGAATGATTTTGGTTGTTGCAAGATGAGATGAGGACTGGGAAAGCTGGCAAACCCTTATACAAACCTTATGGAGTTGAAAGTTTTGAATTTCATCGAGAAATGATCAAGAAAATCATTTTTGAAGCCCCTCGGGCTTGCATAGTTTGTGAAACCCTCTGCCTAGGATTTGGAAAAGGAAATTGCTCGAAACACAAGAGTTAACCAATGAAAATTCTTAAAAATTTCTACAAAGCTCTGTCTAGTGGTTGCCTTGAAGATTTTTCAAGTTTTAAGTGGATTCATCAAGAATGCTTCGAGCTCTCCTTGACAGTTTTTTCAAGACGGTATTATCAGTGTTTTGCCAGTTTTGCAAATGAAACTAATGCATTTCGTTCATAGTTAAAGATCTGAATCTTTATGAAATGCTTCATAAGGCTAAAGGTTGACTCAAATAAACCATACGTGTTTTTGAATGAAGTTGAAGTTGCTAAAAACACTTGACAGTGAGGTGAATAAAAACCAGTCTCAGGTTTGTCTGTCTCAGCTGACTGTATGAATGCCTATTCCTTCAAGAAATGGTTGCAATGGTAAAGTATGCGCTACTTGACATCAAAGGAAGATTGATGAAATGCATTTAGTGCCTCAAAGGCTTAGCAGTGATTGTTGATCAAAACAGTGTGGTATTAGGCATATTTGTTCCCCTTGTGAAGTTGTGAACTTCAAAGGTCATGAAACTTGAAGCTGTGTTCCCTATTCGAAGTGAAGAAGAAGCTAAAAGGTCTTTTGTCGGTTACAAATTTGTTAGTTCCTCTTCTAGCTCGAACTTTTCTTGAGAGAAAGACAAGAAGATGAAGAGTCTGTTTTGTTCAAACATTGTGAAAAGTTTAAAAAGGCATTGAAATAAAAAAGGATAGAAGTTGGAAAGTCAGGTGAATAAGCTCGAGCAACTGAGTGTAACAACTTGTAGAGTCTTGAACAAAGTGTAGGAAATGAAAGGTCAAGTTGACTCTTAAGGAACACAAAATGAAGTGAGTGCAACAGGATGTGGGGTGTAATGAATGTGTATACACTGTACAGTGAGTAATAGACAGAGATACAAATGAGCTGACAGATATTGTATGTAGACATCTTCTTGTAGCTAAGCCTATAAAACCTTTGAAATGAAGATATGTGACTGTCCCAGAGGTGTATAAGTAAAGAATGTGTAGTGTACTGAATTGGGAGATATTGAATGCTTTAAGAGGATAGAGAGCAGGTAAAAAGGATGCAATGAACTAAAGAGTTGAGTACCGATGACTCAAGATTAGGGGCAGATAAGTGTCTTGAAAAGGAGGGCTATATAGGAACTTTGAAACCATGAAATGTTAGAGATGAATATGTAGTATCTTCAAGACTCATCCATTGCAGCAGAAATGAGTGATTCCATGAATGAGAGAATGAGATACCAGTAATTGTGAACCTTGTATGACAGAAAAAGATTTGATAAGCAGGAGAGAGGTCAATTGGGGGAGCAAAATTGAGTAGAAGAGTGAGCTAATCTAGCCGCCACTATCAATTGTATGAGACAACAATTTTTGTGTGACAATTTTTTTGAAAAAGTCTAGGTTGTAGCTTAGCATGTGGGGAGTTGTAGCTTCCCTGTGAGTTGAAGCTCACTAAAGGTCAGTTATTGCTGAACCAAACTTGGGAGTTGAAACTTCCAGATAGGTTGAAGCTTGTCAAAGACTGAGTAGCAGCTTGGTAAATTGTTGGAGTTGTAGCTGTAGGTTGAGTTGATGCTCAACCTTGAAATCATGTAACATTTAAAGGACATTCTTGTCCTAAGCATAGTTCTTGGTTTCAGTGGGTTTTTTCCTAGTTTGGGTTTCCCACATTAAATTCTATGCCCTTGTGTACATTTTCCAATTACTTGTTTGTGTATGATTTTATTTGTTCTTCATATCAAGATTGAGGAAATGGAAATGTTTGTAAAAGCTTGCTTAGAAACTGATTCACCCCCCTCTCAGTGTCCTAGTTTCCAATAGTTAGGACCTCACATATGCACACGTGTGGCGGTATGATGTTGAAGCCATTGGCGAAGTTAGATCTTGACACAGAACGACACAGCGGTGCTGAGAATTATTTGAGGTCTCAAATCGTCCTCGATCAATAGCCCCTCTTTGAAGAGCAATGGTCCCCATTGCATGCATTTGCAGAAGAAGATGCAAAAAGTTGCTAGCAACATGAGCTTTTGCGAGCCATTTTCCTTGAGATGGTACTTGACCTACTTTTGACTATTTGTAAGAGAGGGATCTCTTGTTGCCTTGTCTGCTTGACCTTGGCGTTACTGACTTGGCACGTTATTGTCAGGATTGATTTCTGATTTTTGAAGTCTTTGTAAAGTCTAAAGTGTCCAACAAAGGTGGAAAGTAGTGGTGCAAGAGTTCTGTATTGTAAATTGGATACAACCCAAGGCAAGAGAAAAGATTAAGCTCGAAAGTGTTATCTCCTACTTGCTTGGTGATGGTGTAGAATCCGCACTGAAGAGGATGAAGCTTGCAGTAAGGTCTTGTCATTGTTTCCTTTTGTAGGTGAATCCATATTCAATCACCAACCTAGGTGTGTGGTATTTGTCATGGGGCTGCTTGTATTGGGCATTTTCCTATTAGAGAATGGTTTGCACTTGTTGAATGTGCTGGATGTGCTCAATGAACTCAACGATTTTTTCAACTGTCATTAGAGCTAAAGGAGTTGCTATTGTTGATGGCAGTATAGGATAGGCTACATTGATGGGTGTTAGTAATTGGAAACCCAAACAAACCTGAAAAAGTGATCTATGTAATAGAGCCATGAAGCTTTGTTGTAGCTTTTGTCCCATGTGCATTGCTTCTTCAAATTGTTATAGTTTGAGAATATGCACGATCATCTTGCCGACCACCTTTGCTTGTCCATTTGTCTACGAATGGAATGCAATAGATTTATTCAACTTAGTGTCCATCATAAACTAAAGCACTTTTCTTGAAATTCCCCAAAACCTTGTGTGCTTATCAAAGATGACAGTTCCCAATAATCCAAAATGGAACTAGACATTTTTAGTAATCCAAAATGGACCCAAACATTTTCAAAGTACATACATAACTTGCTTCTTGTTGACTGGTTTGGCAATTATGCAAACAGTACAATACCTGATGTATTTAGTGACATTTGACATGAGTTGTGGCCAAAAGAAGTACTTTTGTAGCACCGCATGGGTCTTTTCAACTCCAAACAACCTTGCAACCTTACTGAAATGACCTTCCCATATTAGTTTTTCCCCTCTGCCTCATGTACTACACCTGATGTATTTAGTGACATCTGACGCAAGCTGTGGCCAAAAGGAGTACTATTGTAGCACCACAAGGGTCTTTTCAACTCTAAACCATCCTGCAACCTAACTGAAATCACCTTCCCATATTAGTTTTTGCCTCTCTGCCTCATGTACTACATACAAGTGACTAAGGTGATATAGGAGTCCATCCTACATGTAGAAATTTGGAACTGACTTATTGCTAAGCAAGTTGTGATAGGTTTTTGCAAAATTTGAATTCGAAGGATACAATTTCAACCAAGTGTTTATGTCATGTCCACAAGCGTCAAACACTGTGAGCTTGAACAAGATATCCGCCCAAGCAATCAACTATTGGATTCACTTCCCGTCTTATGCTTGATGTTGAGGTGAAACTACTAAAGATAAGAAGACCATTTTTGATGTTGCTCTTTTTGCAACTAGTTCGGAGTTTGCAAGAATTGAAGTGGCTTGTGATTAGCGTGGATCACATTCTTCTTGTCCAAGATATAATGCTTCCAATGCTTACATGCTTGAAAAATAGAATAAAGCTCACGATCATATGTTGGATAATTTCTGCCTGTGCAGTTAAGTTTCATTGTGGTAAGTAGCCGAGTGACCATGTGGAGTTAGAATGGCATTAAGTGCATGATTAGATGCATCTGTCTCTAGCTCGAGTAGTTGTTGAAGATCAGATAATGCAAGTACTGGCGTAGAAAAAAGTTTTCATTTCAATTCTTCGAATGCTTTTTGTCGTGCGGATGACGAGACAAAGGTTGCTTTGGTGCCACCTTTGGTAACCTGATTCAGTGGCCAAGTATGTGAAAAAAACCAAGTAGAAGCTTCTTGCAAATATTTGCTAACCCCAAGAAGTTGCTGAGCTCTGTGAGATTCTTTGGTGTAGGCCATTCTTGGATGACGTGGATCTTGGCTTGGTTCACACAAACTCCTTGTGCGTCTACTATGTATCCTAAGTACTGTATCTCCTGCATGTCAAATGCACTTTTCTCCATGTTAGCATATAGTTTATGTTGTTGGAAAGTGCAGAGCACTTGTTGAATATGGCACAAGTGTTCATCTTATGTTTTGCTGTAGATTAGAATGCAAGGTAGACACAACAAATGAATATGTGAAAGTTCGTAGAACAACATTCATCATCCACATGAATGTTGCGGGTGCACAAGTTAAGCCGAAGGGCATAACCAACCACTCAAACAAACCTTCCTTTCCTTGATTTTGAAAGGCTATCTTCCAAATATTTACAGGATTAATAGGAATTTGATGATACCTAGACTTAAGATGGATTTTGGTGAAGAACTTTGCATTTCGAAGTTGGTCCAATGGATCCTCGCTCTTGGAAGATGATAGCAACTCTTCACTCTGTTCTTGTTGAGAGCCCAATAGTCAATGGACAACCTCCATGTGCTGTCTTCCTTTGGTGCGAGCACAATTTAGGTTGCTGCAAGGCGATGTGTTGGGCCTGATGTGTTCATTGTCCATGAATTCATGGATCTGTCGTTTGTCATTCTCCAAAAAATGATCTACGGTATAGACATGCATTAGGAAGAGGTAGTCTTGGGATTAAATCAATAATATGCTTTACCATGCAATGCATGGGAACTTCTGTAGGCGACTGAAAATTATCCTTGTATTCTTCCAACATTTGCAACTGTTGCATGTTTGCTAAAGGAATTGTGGTTTTTTTTGAAACAAAACAAAACAGAGGAGCATTATATTAGAGAAAATAAAAAGATACAAATTCTACTATGCTAGGCATGGAAACTATTTGTCCAAGCCTGAGCATTATACAACAAATATGAATTACAAATATTCATTGTAGAGAGTCTAAATGTAGAATATTTCTCATATCCTCATGTACTTTACTGGACCACCATAGTGGTGGTAAACTGTAGCAGACAATATTATGTTTGCTAAAGGAATTGTGGTTTTTTTTTAAACAAAACAAAACAGAGGAGCATTATATTAGAGAAAATAAAAAGATACAAATTCTACTATGCTAGGCATGGAAACTATTTGTCCAAGCCTGAGTATTATACAACAAATATGAATTACAAATATTCATTGTAGAGAGTCTAAATGTAGAATATTTCTCATATCCTCATGTACTTTACTGGACCACCATAGTGGTGGTAAACTGTAGCAGACAATATTATGATTGTCAAAAGCCCAATTGGCCAAGGCATCAACAACTTTATTTCTTTGTCTAGAGGTGTGACAAAAAATACTGCTTGAAACTTTGTTTGCAACCTTTTAATTTTCCATACTTCTCTTACACTCCGCCAATTAGAACTCCGTCGTTGATCAGGATCCATTAGCAACTTAACTATGACTTTAGAATCTAATTCAATGTACACTTTTGTCCAACCACTTTTCGTAGCTTCCTGCATTCCTTTAAACTCCGCCTTATGTTCGGCAAAATTATTAGTAGTGATGCCTAAGTATTCAGCAAAAAAGAAAACTACTGCTCCATCGTATGTTCTCCCAATGCCCCCCATAGCTGTTTGTCCCGGGTTGCCCCTTGAAGCTCTGTTAGTATTCAATTTACCATACTTCATTAGAGTAGGCGTCCATTGGCAATTTCTATCGTCTTTTTTTTTTAAATTTTAAAAGCTGGCATTGTTGAACTTGTGGGCTGCATAGAAAGTGTTTTACAAATGTTCTCCCATTCAGGTGTAAGAATAAAAGGAAGAGAAAACTTATGTTTGATGCTTTCTGCAATATTAATCCTGGTTTTCTGCGACACTTAAGACATTAATTTGCTTTCCTGTTGAAAAATTCTGGTATTTCTTTCTTTCCAGATATTCCAAAGTAGAAGAGAAATGGCTGTCCATAAAACCAGACTTAAGTTTTGGCCTTTAGGGATTCGTCCTTGCCAATCATTAATTAGTTGCTCAAAATACTGTATACCATACCATTGAATGTTTAGCAAGCTAGCAAGAAGCGGCCATAACAGTATAACCCATGTGCATTGCAAAAAATTATGGTTAATAGTTTCATCTGCCTTCCAACATAAATTGCATCTAAATGGGCTATAGAGTCCTAGTTTCATAAGGGATATGTCCTTACCAATCTTTAATTAGTTGCTCAAAAGATTGTATACCATACCATTGAATGTTTAGCAAGCTAGCAAGAAGCTGCCATAATGGTATAACCCATGAACATTGTAAAAAAAGATGGTTAATAGTTTCATCTGCCTTCCAACATAAATTGCATCTAAATGGGCCATAGAGTCCTCTTTTCATAAGTCGATCTCCCGCTAAGACTCTTCCATTAACTAATAACCAAACAAAAAAACTGACCTTAGGCCACAAAGTAGGCTGCCATATTTGATGAAAGATATCTTTAAAAGGATGAGAGATGCCCTCACTCAACGAATCATATCTTGAATGAACCGTATACTCTCCTACATAAGAGTTCCCCCATCCTAAAGTATCCGACCATGGAGAAGAGGAAAAAGGGCGATCTTTCGTAACATTGTTAATTAAAATTTGCTCCTTCTGCCCAATATGAATAGGCTATTCAGTAGTAGGGATCCGCCATTTTCCAATTTCCCAAGGATGGCAAGCATTTATAGTATAATGTATTACCTTTGTCCATCCCATAGTAAGTTGAACTAGTGCCACGAGGATGTGTTTCTGTTATGCTCTTACCATCAGGAGTACAAAGTTTGTGCTAGAGCTGACTAGCTTCTTGCATTGCTTGTCGCTAATGAGTGAGAGCTATAATGTCCCCTTTCCTACGCCATAGGCCTAGGGGCCAACTCGAGTCCAAGCCTTGGTCATACTCAAGGGGCTATGGACGCTGTGAGCTATTGAGTATAAATATCTAGTCCAGTTGTTATAATTTTCTGTTGACAGGAGTATAAAGTGCTTTCAAAGGGACTAGATATGTTTTATCGTTGGAAGGGGCCACGTAACTCCTAGTGTTCTAATTTTGCATTGGGGGTCACCTTTTGGACCATGGCGACTTGAAAGGGAAACAGTAACTTAAAATGTGGTCTTTCCTAGGGGTAAATGCGACTTGGGCTTTTTAGGGTTTCCTTGACATGGGAAAAGTTATATAAGAAGTGGAGGGGTGAAAGGATGAACATTCATGCATACACTTATATTTCCTTTCATGTACAATTGTTGTTTGCAAATATCCAGCTTGTGAAGTAAGATCCCACGGGAACCCTAGCTTCGGTGGTGAGAGATCCACTCCTAGCTAGTAGGGCACTCTTCAGTGGTGAGAGATCCACCCTAGTTTGTCATTTTTGGAGCTGAAATTAGGGCTGTCCTTTAGAGATATTTCCAGAGGGTTTCAGTGAAGGGTTTTGGAGGATTTTGGGTATTTTGGAGGAGAGATTTCAGGGTTTTTCAGGGCAGATCTACGGCAACCTCTTTGGCAAGGTCTAGCATCAGTTTGAAGGCATTTGCAAGGGTTTCCAGCCATCTCTTAGGTGGGGCGACTTGTTTTGAAGATTGCAGACCTGTTTTGGAGGCTTTCCACTTCCTCAAATTCTGATTTGAAGGTTTCATAATTTTTGCATCTATATTTCGGAAGATATTAATTTTAAAAGTTTTCAGCTGTTTAGGGCACACTGTAATTTTTTGGCAGCATTCTGTTATTCGAAAAATTCCAAAAACAGTTCTATAATATCTGTTATTGTATTAGCAAGCTCCATTTAAAATTTCAAGAGATTTGAGCAAGTATTTTCGGAGTTATCCATTATTTTCTGTTCACTGCCCTAGATTTAATTTTCTGCAAAAATCAGATTTTTGTTTGGCTGCAATTTGTCTGTATTTTGTATATTTTAAAGTGATATCCTATAAGGGATATTGCAGTGGTATCAGAGCAGTTGTTTCTCCAGCCTGTTGGGGTTGAAAGATGGGAGACAAAGACAGTGATGAGTTGGGTGTGGATTTGGTGAAACAATTGTTCACCAATATGGTGAAGCAGCAGGAGACTACTAATCTCTATTTGAGCCAGCTTACGGAGAGATTAGCACATGGCATGATTGATGCTCATACAGAGAGAGGAGAAGCTAGCAATATGGGACAACATGGTAATAGAGGTGAGAGTGGACATTCAGGACATGGGTCCCCTCATGCTTCTACTAGACCTTTGGGATTCCATGAGCCTACTTTTTTGAAGGATCCGGAAGTTTCACAGACACGACAAGCCGCAGACATTGTGGATGAGGAATCTTGTTGGGAGAGGTACCAGACATCGAGTGAGGGTTTCCGGGGTAACATGCCATTTCAGGAGTATTGTAAAATGAAGATTGGTAGCAGGCCTAGGAGAGATCACCAGACATAGGCACTTGAGTTTCAGAGGAGATTGGGACAAATCTCTATTCCACACTTCGATGGTTTTAAGAAGTGTACCGTGCAGTCTTGAATTCAGAAGTTGAAGACTTACTTTGACTTGAATCCAATGCGTGAAGAGGATGCAATTAAGTTTGCTATCCTACGCCTCGAGGGAGATGCTCATGATTGGTGGCATCATGGATTGATTACACAGGGACACATGCATATCACTACTTATGCAGATTTTACACAGAGGTTGATGAGCAAATTCGGCAGGAGGGACCCAGATAGGCACTTCAGAGAGTTGACTCACTTGAGGCAGACAGGTTCTCTAGACCAGTACATTGTAGATTTTCAGAGGTTATCAGTTATGGTATCTGATGTTTCAGAGATGAGGTTGACTTCACTCTTCATGGCAGGATTGACTGACGTTTTAGCAGGATTTGTGAAGGCATTTGAGCCTTCTTTGCATGAGGCTATTAGGAGATCTTGAGACTTGGAGTTATCCACTCCAAAACTGAGGGTTCCACCTCGCATTCAGCAAAGGGAACCTCCATCTGGATCAGACAAACTTCAGCAGAGGGAGCCTCCACCGAGGTAGGAGGTGGCTAAGAAGCCAGTCATTTCCCGAGAAGACAGAGATGAGTTGAGGTGAAAGAAACTATGTTTCGATTGCCTCACACCTTGGGTTCTAGGACATGATTGCAGAGGTAGAGGGAAGGCCCAATTCATTGAGGTCTTCGAGGAGAGTGAGGGTGATGAAGGTGAGGAGATAGAGACTCGCAAGATGGATGATGGAGATGGAGTTGCATTGGATAGTGCTGATGTGGTGCAGGAGGAGGAGACTTTTCCTCGGGAGATTATAGCCACATTGTCTAGTACACTGATGTACAAGGCATTTAGGATTAGAGGAATTATGCAAGGTCAGCGAGTAGTGGTTCTCATTGATAGTGGGGCCACCCATAACTTTATTGATGCCTCATTGGTTGAGAGGCGAGGATTATAGACAAAGGACTTTGAGGGCTTCAACGTGGTTGTAGCTAATGGAGAGTCTATGAGGTGTACACGACGGGTACCCCAATTGAGCATCACGATGGGTAACTATACAGTTATTGACGATTTCCACATTGTTGGTATGGGAGTGACCAACATAGTGCTGGGAGTGCAGTGGCTTCACTCTCTTGGTGAGTTTCATACTAACTTTCAGACGATGGAGCTAAAGTTTACGTCCGAGGGCAGGAATGTGATTTTGAGGGGATTATCTGCAAGAGCACCTAGGGTGGTTGCAACTGAGGGGATAAAGAGGACTTTCCGACATGATGAGGGGTTGTATTATTGCGGATCGATGTGGAGTATGATGGATGTGGGTGTGACCAGTAGTGTTGCACAGGAGACAATCACAGACATTGGGGTTACAGGTTCAGATCATCTATGTTTATCATTATGTTGGTTATTGGAGGTTTCGGTAGACTGGAGATCTCATCTGCTTGTTGAATACTCCAAGAACTGACACACTTGTGAGATTCTGGATGGTCACATACAGGATGACACCTACAGATTGGAGGATGAGATGATATTCTATCAGGACAGATTATACCTTGTGTCAGATTCATGGTTGAGGATGGATATATTGCGACATGTGCATTGTTCTTTCGTGACTGGACACTTGAGCTTCGATGAGACCTACAGGCTCATACCAAAGAGGTTCAGATGGCATGGGTTGAGGGAGGATATCCTCAACTTCATACAAGGATGTACGGTTTGTCGTTATAACAAATCGGAGCTTACAGGTTCATCATGTTCTGAGTTGACATGGGATAGCACTCCTATGTATTTTACTGCTTCTAGGCACAGTGGGCATTTCACCCATGTGCTAGTCAGCGGAGGGATGGAGTTGACTCAGTTTCTTGGTTATTCAGGAGGTTCATACTCATCACAGGTGGTGAACTATGTAGAGTTGACATTGTTGGTTGACCATTTGCTGGAGTCTCAGGGTTTTTCCCCCACGGGACACATTGAGATGCATTATGAGTTGTACTCTCACACTAATGTGGGTCATGTGGGAGGGTTAGCACGCTTTGTGTGTATACAGGTTATTTCATAGGATGATCTAGGGGATTCTACAGGATTCAAAGTGGACTTGCGTACTCAGGAGTTGATCGAGGAGATAGTGATGGGTCCCAGGATGATGGCATCCGATTGGCAGGGATTGGATAGGTTGGCAATCCCGATGTGGGTACCAGTGGAGAGCCGGTTTGGGTATCATTCCACTTCACGAACAACATTGTTCTCTATACAACAGGGAAGTCATGATGACTACATAGGGTTTCTTGGTTACTTCGGATTACACTGATCTTTGGTTGACTGCAAGGTGAGGTGGAGAAACTTACTTTGTGGTATTCAGTTTCTGCAACATCCAAATGTGCATTTGCTTGAGGACAAGCAAAATTTGGGAAGGGAGGACTGTAATGTCCCCTTTCCTACGACATAGGCCTAGGGGCCAACTCGAGTCCAGGCCATGATCATACCTAAGGGGCTATGGACGTTGTGAGCTATTGGGTATAAATATCTAGTCCAGTTGTTATAATTTTCCGTTAACAAGAGTATAAAGTGCTTTCAAAGGGACTAGATGTTATGTTTTATTGTTGGAAGGGGCCACTTAATTCCTATTGTTCTAATTTTGCGTTGGGGGTCACCTTTTGGACCATGGCGACTTGAAAGGGAAAAAGTAACTTTAAGTTACTTTATTGATGTGGTCTTTCCTAGGGGAAAATGCGACTTGCGCTTTTTAGGGTTTCCTTGACATGGGAAAAGTTATATAAGGAGTGGAGGGGTGAAAGGATGAACATTCATGCATATACTTATATTTCCTTTCATGTGGAACAATTGTTTGCAAATATCCAGCTTGTGGAGTAAGATCCCACGTGAACCCTAGCTTGGGTGGTGAGAGATCCACTCCTAGTTAGTAGGGCACTCTTCAGTGGTGAGAGATCCACCCTAGTTTGTCATTTTTGGAGCTGAAATCAGGGCTGTCCTTTAGAGAAATTTCCAGAGCATTTTAATGAAGGGTTTTGGAGGATTTTGGGTATTTTGGAGGAGAGATTTCAGGGGTTTTCAGGGTAGATCTACGACTACCTCTTTGGCAAGGTTTAGCATTAGTTTGAAGGCATTTGCAAGGGTTTCCAGCGATCTCCTAGGTGGGGCGACTTGTTTTGAAGACTGAAGACCTGTTTTGGAGGGTTTCCACTTCCTCAAATTTTGATTTGAAGGTTGGGATATCATCTCCTATATTTATAGATAATATTTCCAAGGTTTCATAATTTTTTCATCTATATTTCGGAAAATATTAATTTTAAAAGTTTTTAGCTGTTTAGGGCACGCTGTAATTTTCTGGCAGCATTCTGTTATTCAAAAAATTCCAAAAATAGTTCTATAATATCTGTTATTGTATTAGCAAGTTCCATTTAAAATTTCAAGAGATTTGAGCAAGTATTTTCGGAGTTATCCATTATTTTCTATTCGCTGCCCTAGATTTAATTTTCTGCAAAAATCAGATTTCTGTTTGGCTGCAATTTGTCTGTATTTTGCATATTTTAAAGTGATATCCTATAAGGGATATTGCAAGAGCTTACAAATCGCTTTCAATAGGCGATATCTCATTTCACCAACATCTATGACAACATTTCTCGGATTTTTCTCATAGATTCCATGTCTATGGTAAGGTTATGGTTGACCAAGTAAATTATCACATACCTCCAATTGTGCAACATTGCCAAGGACCACATCTTAAAAAGGCTTGATTTTGTACACTACTACTCACTTTTGAGTAACACGTTTCTCAAAACCTTGGCCAAACCATTCAATTGAGTATGGTTGTGGGTGAGGCGTTAGTGGCGAGTTTAATCTTCAATCTGCTTTAGGAGGAATCAGGTTATGCTGCCTTCCATTGTCAACTATGAAATGTATCGCTTGTCCATTGATCCACATTTAATAATGGAATAAATGTTCTGCTTCCTTCAAATTTGAATTGGATGAAGAGGCAATGTTTGCAGTACTAACCATAACATTGGGCTTAGAGTCCATGATTTGTTTACACAGTGGTATTATTAGTTGCTTCAAGCTACATAATTAGAGTTTTCTTTGTGCGTCATCCATATGTGGAGTGTGTGTTAGAAGTATGGATTGTACACCAGGTGCTAATTCTAGATTGTTTATTCTAATTATTTGATGCTACTGCCTTCTTCTAAGGAAGGTGTGAAGAGTTGTTCCCTTAGTTCGGATTTTGCTTCGTTTTAGGCTTGCCCTAAGGCTTTGATTCTGCTAGCTTAGACTTTAGCTTGCATTTTGCTTTGAAAGGCTTCCCCCAAAGAGGAGATCTGTAGGAAGTCCATGTTAGATTGAATTATGGTCTCAAGCCCGACCTATAGTTCAAGATGAGATTTTGTTTAGATTCTTGAATACTCAATTTTGCAATAAGGGTGTGAAAGGTGACTGTGTATTATTGAACAAATTGATCATGGCCTTGGTGTAGTTATGAACTTGCCATCATAGGTTTCCAATTGGATAATGGACATATTTGAGTGCTTTAACGAAACTATTTTTCTAAGGAAGGCCGGAAGAGTTGATCCCTTGGTTAGGATTTTGCTTCGTTCTAGGCTTGCCTTAAGGCTTGGATTCTGCGAGCTTAGACTTTAGCTTGGATTTTGCTTTGAAAGGCTTCCCCCAAAGAGGAGATCTGTAGGAAGTCCATGTTAGATTGAATTATGGTCTCAAGCCCGACCTATATTTCAAGATGAGATTTTGTTTAGATTCTTGAATACTCAATTTTGCAATAAGGGTGTGAAAGGTGACTATGTATTATCGAACAAATTGATCACGAACTTGGTGTAATTATGAACTTGCCGTCATAGTTCCCAATTGGATAATGGGTATATTTGAGTGCTTTAACGAAACCATTCCATGTGTCTATAGAATAGTAAGTTATCATCAACTTCATGTGAAATGTTCTAGTTATCCCTCATTTTTTTATGGATAAAGAAACTTTAAGAAGAGAAAATGTAGTCTCTCTCAGAGAATTGATTTACTGTGTGGTATGAACAGACAAGGTTAAGCCCAATTATCTAGGGCATTTGTATCTATGTTTCCTTCAAACATAGGGATGTCTAGATTGATCATTGACTTGTACCTTATATCGGGTGTGACCACCAAAAGAGTCATGTGCAGGAGTAGGATTGGGAGGAATGTGTACATGCATGAGAAGTTGAGATTAGTGATCAACGATACCTTCTCTTTCCTATGCATGGCATTCGTCCAATTCTTTGTTGCAAGAACATCACTTAGAATGCTTCATTTCAACAAAATTTCATCATGAGCATGTTCGTGACGGTGTCCATAGGATCTTAGGTGTGACTGATGAGCCTTCAAGAGGAATTCAAATTTTGTTGATTTTTTATTTTCCCGCCAAAAGCTTATTTTGCAATTTGTTAGAAAGGAGATATCACATGTTTGGTAAATTTTGACCTATGATAAGTATTGAGTAAAGGATTCTATGATGTTTTAGCCGTGATTTAATAATGTGGAATATCTTCTTGAGGATCATATGTTCTTTGGTTTAAGCTTTGAAGTTACCCTATAAGAACGAAACTTTTGTACTTAACTGGAAAAGCAAATGTAACTTGCAGAGAGACGGTTTAGTGAGTGGCCTGAGTCACTTAAAGAGAGTAGGTTAGCATTGTGAAATTCAAGAGAGAGAGGTAATGTTTTGGGAGATACTCATTCGAATAAGAGTTGGTATAAAGCTCAAGAGCCCTGAAGAGGTACTCAAAACAAGTTTAGGTAGAAGGCCTTAGAAAAATTGAGTCCCAACCAGGAAAGAAATACAGTGTGCTAAAGTTCATTCAAGAAGGAATGAAGCACCTATATTTTTGGGCATGAAGGTGATAAAGTTCAGTGTTTTCATTTTGATTTTCCATCAGTTGTGAATTTTAGTTTCTAATCATGTTTCATTGTATTCTTGATTATTTTTGGTGAATCTACGGTGCATAGAGGGACCTTGTTTTAGGGATTGGCCATAAAGAATCCATTTTTTATAGCATGTCTTGAGCATAATTGGGCTATGGAATGTGGATGATTTACTATGTTAGGTCTCTAGGTAGGATTCATTTGTAGATGATGTAATAAGTTTGATCTATAAAGGTTCTTTGGCACTCGATTGAAGTTCTTAAAAAATTGCATTATTGTGAAAGTATCTTTACATGCTAGATACCCTGTCTTTAGAACAAGTCAGCATAGTTCTAGACAATAATGCATTTTCAGGAGTATGTGGAGATTGTTTGGGACCCACTATCAAGATAGGCACATGGAAGAGAATAAAAAATACCTAGGGATAAGGTCTTTTAGACTTTGAGATTGAAGATTTATTGAAAGTTATAAGTATTTATCATCCACCTAGATTAGCATAGAAGACCCTCACTAGGGTTTTAGGTACAATCAAGATTACAAAGGGGTTTAAGAGAAAACCAGGAACATATGGATTCTTTGTAAAAATCATCTAAGAGTATGATGTAGGAGTCATGATTTTGAATGGTTCATTGGGTGTTTAAAATTGCCTCATTTTCCTATATTGTCAGGGTGTCCAAAGTTGGCCTATACATGTGACTATGACATAGCAAAAGGCCTAATTTTGAGGATAAATATTATAAGAAACGATATTTGGTGTTTAGTCTTTGACCTTAAAACTCTGTAGGATGTTAAAACATGAAAATGGGCATTCAGGAAATGCTCTTTATTTTAGCTTTGAGATCCATGTGCATCAAGATTTATGCCTAGAAAAACACTAGATTGCAGGGCTACTAGGAACTAGCTCTTAAAGAGAAAGAGTAGGTTCTAAAAAGTGGAGTTTGTTTTGAGAGTTGAGGAATAACATTTGGTATAAATCACAAGTGCCCTAAAGGGTACTTTAAAAAAAAATTTACTTTGGTTAAAGGCCTTACATTTTTCTCCCAACCAGTTTCAACCATTGGCTTTGTTCTTAAGAAGCAAGGAAGGACAATTTTGGAGAAGATAATAAAGTTTAGTGTTTTCTTTTGTTTTCCATCATTGTGAAGGTTATCATAGCATTGAATTGAACTTTTAAACAAGGTTATATAGAGCAATAAGGTCAGAGAATGCCATAAAAATCCAAAGTTTGCATGTTTGAGCCTATTTTGGCTATGGAAAGTGGATTCTCTTGCAGGGCTTGTAGAATAGTTTGAGTGTTTGAGTTTTCTTAACTTGTTGGATTGATTAATTTCCTGTAGGCTCTGCATCATTCTTCTTGTTTCTTTTGCAAAACATTCTCTATCATGTGCGTGAACATATCTGAAATTGGAGTCTCTGAATTTTTTCGGTCTCCCATTTGAGGACGCTAAGGAAGGTATGAGGATCACGAGTTTTGAGTCCTAATTTTATGTATTCAGCCCTGATGTGATAGGCATATAAACAAAGAGAGAAAGTTGATATGAAACTTCACTTGATATGAAACTTCACTAACACTGGGATATGGTGAAGTATGTGCTCTGATACCATTGATTTGGGAGTGTGTACATGCTTGAGAAGTTGAGATTAGTGATCACGAGTTTTGAGTCCTAACTTTCTGTATTCAGACATGATGTGATAGGCATATAAACAAAGAGAGAAAGTTGATATGAAACTTCACTAACACTGGGATATGGTGAAGTATGTGCTCTGATACCATTGATTTGGGAGCGTGTACATGCTTGAGAAGTTGAGATTAGTGATCCACGACACCTTCTCTTTCCTATGCATGGCATTCTTCCAATTCTTCTCGTCGCTTTTGCAAAGCATTCTCTATCATGTGTGTGAACATATCTGAAATTGGAGTCTCTGAATTTTTTTGGTCCCCCATTTGAGGACGTGACAGAAGGTATGAGGATCACGAGTTTTGAGTCTTAACTTCCTGTATTCAGACTTGATGTGATAGGCATATAAACAAAGAGAGAGTTTATATGAAACTTCACCAACACTGGGATATGGTGAAGTATGTGCTCTGATACCATTGATTTGGGGCTCAAGAGGAGACGTGGTAGACCACACTCTAAATGAGAATCTAGATGTGTTATGTGTGGAAAACGTATTGTGAATAATGGAGGCTGAAGGATAAATCAGAGTGCTTTTGGAATTAAGATGAAAAGAAAGAAGACAATTGGCCCCAAACATAGAACTGTAAAGAAGCAGTTATATTATGCAAAGTCCTGTACAAGATCCAAGAGGCCGGATGTAGGATGTCTATGTATTCACTATTCTCTAGTTACTAATCCACTTACAAGAATAGAAGACTGCCTTAATATACAAGGAAGAGCATGAAGAACTGGCTAAACTGTTACAATTGCTTCATAACTAATCATTAGTCCATTATCTTCAATTGGTAGTACTACATAGCTACTCACACCAAAAGAATTGAAAATTATCTTGAATTGGTTACTGAGGGACGTGTAAATGGTCTATGAATGGCTCCTATATTTTAAGATAATGAATGGACATGATGCTAAATTGTTAATTTTACTGGTAGTCAAAGTAGAGGATCCCTGTTCTGTCCAAATCCTAAAGGCACTTCCTGAATCACTGACTCAAATGTTTTGAGCTCCTATCGTCTACATGGAGATGCAAATGAAATGAGTTGACTAGATGTTGGCTGATTAGAATTCTCTCTCATGATCTTCTCGTTATCAGTCTAACATTGTTATTTTACAACGTCATTTGGTTTCATGGACTGTGATGCACCATATACTGAGCTATGAAATGATTCCTGAACTCATAGTTTGGTGGTTATCAGAGTTTTCTTTCTAAATACTTATTAATTTAGTCAATGGTGTGTGGTTCTTAGCTGTTTTTTTTTTCAAATATCTAGTGAATACTGAATGCTAGAAGACAACAGACATCATTGATACATCCTAATGCTAGAAGATGGCAAGGACACTTGAGAATGTAATATATTGTTTTGTCTAGACTATACTATATTTTGAATTTTATATATTAAGACCAAATGCACAGACCTACAACTTTTTAATAGCTTCTATGCTTTTGTTAGGATTTAGTACTGGTTTTGCAGTTAAAAGTTGTCTAGTATGTCAGTTGTTTTTGATAAAATCTCAATTGCATTATAATAACAAAGTAAACTACATGTAAAATAAATTTTATTCAGATTAAGGATAAATGGTGTTGAATCTGTTTAAACATTGCTGCTGTTATAATAAAAAAGTAAAAAACATATAAAATAAATTTTATTCAGATTAAGGATATATGGCGTTGAATCTGTTTAAACATTGCTGCATTGTATCAGACCATGATTATCCGTCAGCAATGGGCATTGCTAAATGTTGCTCTGTGATCTTGGAGATCAACAATAGAAGTACTGGCTAATGATCTAATAAAACTACTATAACTATGATTTTTGGGATGATCCTATGATTTGATGAAGGGATTCTTCAGACTTCATGCCTTCCTAGCTTAGATGAGCTGTTTCTGACCGTGCAATTTCTATCCTTGATAGGATGCACTGATGGCTTCCTAGATGGGTTTTCCTTCATTTGGTGAGTTTTTTTGGAAGAAATATGAAGGTTTTCGCTTTCTGTTGGATCTTGTTCTAATCGTTTGTGGCCCTAGATCCATGTGCTGGGTTAGAGGAGCTTGCTAATGATGCAAAAAGTATTTGAATTGTTGTGGGTTTTGACAGATTACCTAAGTTTTGATCTTCCTTCAATGCTTGTGTTGCAGGTTGACTTTGAGTTGTTCTTCAACTACCTTTGGCTGACCTATGGTGATGTCTTCCACCTTCTTATCCTCCTGTGAAGCCAGGGCTTGAAGTGAATTTGTCATTTGTTCCTGGCTGCTTTGTATACCTTCCATTTCATTGATCTTAGGATGGTTGAGTTCCTCAAAGGGAGTTTAAGTGCTGACTTGTTTGGCAGACTGAGTTTTAGCTTTCCTCTCCTTCTGTAGTCTTTTTGGAATTTGTACCCTCCTTGAGCCTCTGTGCTAATTTGCTGGTTTTTTCCATGGATCAGTACTTGATTCCCTTGGTTGCCCCCTTGTACCATGCCATTCTCTTGTGTTTTCTTATTGTTGTTCTACTCGTCATCTGATTGTTTCTTCTGATCCTTGTCTTGAATGGTGGAGCAAACAAAAGCTGGATGGCCTTGTTGATGGCAGATCTGACATTTGCAAGGAATATTCTCATAGACTATTGATTATTCCCGCTCCCTTCCTTCCATGTCCAACAGTATTTTTGTGGTAATGACTTGTCCAAATCAATGTTAACAGACTTTGGCATAGCTGAGAACTCCTGGTTGCTTTGTGAAGTCAGATGTTGTGATGGATTCTCCAAATAAATGTTAACATAGACTTTTGGAATAGTTGAGAATTACTGGTTGCTTTGTGAAGTCAGATGTTGTGATGCACTCACCAAATCAAGTTAACGCAAACTCTGGCATAGTTGAGAATGTTGGCATATGCAAGAAGAAAGAAATCAGAGAAGGCAAATCTGCACACTATCCAGAATGGACGCAGCAGGGTATATTTATTTAGAGAGAGGTGGTTACAAACAATTGGTAGTTAGAGGCAGGTATAACTGCATAACCAATCAGAAACACTATATAATGCTCTTATTTTTTAACACCCCCTCTTAATGACTAAACTGGAAACAATACCAAGTTTGTCTCAAAATTTTACAAATGGTCTGAAGCCCATATGCTTAGTCATTAGATCTATAGAGTGTGCCATAGGTGGTACTTCAAAATCAGCAGTCCATTGTTGTGTTGCGGTTGTTGAATGAAGGACCACAAAACAAGAATTTGGTCGTGTGAACAAATGATATGGCAAGTGGTCCATTGATTCTTCGGTATGTGATTCATTGACCAGTGATGAATCATCAATGGCTGAGAGTGTCAACCCCATCTCCAGAGTGCTGGAATCAGAAACTCTGAGAGGTGGATTGAGAAATCTGTTACAGGCTTGTGTAGCCTGCTGGAGTCTATACAAAAACTCAATTAGCTTGCAATCTTAGTCACCTCGATCATGCCCTGGCAACACCATGTAGTTCTTATCCAACCTTTTCAAGAAAGCATGATGAAGTGCCTTCCAATCATCTCCGTCTCAACAGTGGGAGAAATAAGCATCTCTGTAGTGGTAGGAGTGAGAACCAACTCCTCCTCCGTCTCATCTATTTGCTCATTATCCCCCTCTGTTGGGGAAGGTCTTTCACAACACAATGAGCAAACCATTGTTTTAAAAATAATTCCGACTCCGGTTCGGTTTGATCGGTTCATTAAATGTTTTTGCAAACCATTAGAAAAACCGAACCAATGACCAGTTTTGTACAAAACCAGCCGATTCCAGTACTGAACCAGTCAAACCAGTCAAGTTCCGTATTGGATCGGTCTGAACTAGTTGAGGGGCAAGTTTAGCCTTAAAACATTTTTTTTCCAATTTTAGCTTTTAAGCTAGCTTTTTCCAACCCCTAACCCTGAAAATGATGTTGTATAGACCCCGTTTGGAACAACAACGATTAAATGATCTCGTCTTCGTGCAATACAACCTTTGGCTAAGGCACAAGCAATTACTGAATAGGATACCTAATATAGATCCCACTATCTCGGATGATATTGATCCAACCTCAAACCATGGGTAGAGGAGAGTCACCTAGACAGAGTTTGATCCTGATGACTTGGGGTGGATGGCTTTGGATGATGAACCACTAGTAGCACCAGACATGGCAAACACTAGTCGTGCTACTATAACTACTACAAATGTCCCTCGAGGAAGTCCGATGTGTCTGAGCCAAAGGAACATGATGACATTGATGAGGATGAGGATCCCATTCTTAGCAGTGGGTCTTGAGTTTGATGATAGATATCAAACATGTAATAGTTTGTAGCATATTGTTTTTTGGGACTCTATAGGCCATTTAGAGCCTCATTGTTTATGTATTTTGTTTCGTATATGTAGTGCACTTTGTGTCGTTTTTGCTATATTTACCCTTACATGGTATAAACATGAGAAAACTTTGCATATTTTGTCGCTAATTTTTTGTAATCATGGTTTGGAATCTTTAAAATTTCTTGCTTTCATTAAAATTGTAATATTTTATGTATTTTTTGGTAAACTGGTTCATAAGTTTTAAATTGGTCCGGTTCTAATCTGACCAGTTGGCTGGTTCCAATTTTGAGCCTCGTTCGGTTCCGACTGTCTCACGTTCTGACTGTCTTTAAAACATTGGCTCCAAGTACCTCTGAGTGAATGGCTTGGCATGCCATCTCACCATGCACCGTCATGCATCTGGAATAGTGTGAGTCTCCGTCCACAACAAATTGTTCTTCAGAATGAGGAAATCCATCCTCCCAAGGCATGTCCGCCTCCCATAACCTAGTATAGTCATATTCCCTCCATAATGTGCATGTAGGTTGACTGTTGTCAACAGATTTGTGAGGATGGCTTCCTCCCAAGGCACGTGCAGCCTTCTGCACATTGATAGTAGGAGCTGAATCCACACGTGCATTCATGTTGATCGCAGTTGGATCAACAAGCCAATTGACCACCTACCCCAATCACCAAGGGCAATTATCCGTCTCTGTTTCATATCAGAGACAACACACTTCTTCCACACTAAATCCACAAAATATTGGGATTTTCAGTTCAATTGACGAATAGATTGAAGATTTCTTTTGTAAAGAAGGTACATATCTAACATTTCATTGTACCAACAATTTATGAGCATTATTCAATACAATGCGCATATATCTCCTATCCCTTCTACTGCAAGTGATTCTCCATCAACTAGTACTACTGATTCAAAACAAATATTTGCAGTGAATGAAACATACCAGTAGCCCTTCGACATGAAAAGTGTGTCATGACGCACCAGAGTCAATCTATCCCAACTGGTACCACTATCATTCCGAGCATGATGTCGTAAGACAATAAAGAGCATACTGCCGGTCATCCAAATCCCGTTCTTCTGCAACTTTGCCACATGTTCCTCATTCAACATGACTTTTTGTTCTGTTTCGAAAGTCATACGTCCGCTTTCCACAATCCTTCTTAAGGATGCCCAACCTTGTGACAGTAATAGGCCATGTGACCTGATATCGAGTGGAAGACTCACATAACTTGACGTACTCCAGGGTTTCCAATTTTGACTGTTGTGACAAGAGCACTCTCTTTATGGTCCAACAACTTTAGATCTTGCTTGAAGTTTGTCTCCGTTCCTTTTGCAACAGGTAGGAACTCACTTAGTCAAACGTAATGGGTTTGACTTTCAACCATTAAATGGAGTGCCTCCACAAATGACTCATACGAAGAAGGCAAGCTCCTTCCCAGAACCATAAGCCACCATATCATCATCTCATCCACCTTTTTATTGATGGAAGATAACTGATCTCAGAGGTCTTTCATCCGAAGTAGGTGCTTAGACAATGATCCACCTTGTTGTAACTTCACTCGACAAGACCATATTCTTTCAGGTATAAAACCCTGTATGCTCCATTTCTCTAACCTCTGATACTTGTCTTTCAGACTCCTGTCCACAACATGCTTGCCACAGTGGCATTCAGGCACTTCCGGTATCATTAATCATCCGACACCGCTCAACTGGAGAATAATAACGCTGTGTTTTATGATGTCCCTGTCATAATCCAGCGAAGTTTCGTCAGCAGGTCTGCCTTCATCTGCCTATGATTATTTTATCACAATCTATGAAATCTCTTGCACTGTGTAGAATTTATGACTCTGATACATTAAAATTAGTTACCCTGTTAAGGCTTCTGCGACCTCCGGCAAGAATCAAGTTTGAAATATTTGCCATTGCAATAGCTTTTCGAACTAAAGTCTGTTTGTCACTGGTACGGAATGCAACTTCCATCGAATCTTTAATAATTCCCTCTCCTTCACGACTTGCAAATCCAACGAAGTTTTCCCAGCGAATAAGTGGGTCAAGAAATGAATTACGACTTGAGCAATGTTACGTGGCGTTGGGAAAACATTATTCAGGTGCAACAATTTTTATTAAAGTCATGAAATATTAACTAAACACTTATCTTTATAAAATATTTCAGACTCGAAGATCAGTTGGTCTTCGGGCCCTCGACATGCCCTAATCTGCACAAAATCATTCCAATGTTGGTTTGATTGCTAGGGACGTTCTCAAGATTGCAGGAAATCACGTTTTACTGCATTGCATGTTTCACTGGTGGAGAATGACACAACTAGTCGAACCTTCTGTATTTCTGTACTGCGTGAACCCAACTACCCATCCACGTTTTTTTGCATTTTTCAACTTATGTTTATCTGCTCGTTACTCACCTGTGCCCTCGGTGAGGCTTGTTCGGGATTCGCAAGTAGTGTAAAAATGGCTCTGACTGCGAGTGAACACAGTACAATGGATTACCTTTTGCTCCCTTGTAAGGGCTTCTCTGAACTGTCATTGTCTCCTTTACACTTGCAAAAAACGACTGTTCCTTGCCAAAACTGTATTTCTTCACTGCGATTGTACCTTCTCCAAATATCTTCTATTTTCAATTTGTGCCCTACTAGGGCTTTCCTTCCTCCTTACTTCCAGTTCGTGCCTTACAAGGCTTCCTCGAACTGCTTGAACCGAAGGCTCTGATACCAATGTTGGAATATGCAAAAAGAAGAAAGAAGATTCAGAAGGCAAACTGTGTTGTACAAATGATACAAGCAGAGGTTTATCTTATTGAAGAGAGAGGTGGTTGTACAGTTTACCAACCGAGGCCCACATACTACATAACCTGTTTTACATGCTGTATAATGCTGTTATATTTTAACAATACCATCCTTGAAGCTAAAACCCTTTCGCAATCTGAAAAGTTGTATGTTTGTGAACCAAGTTAATAGACTGCTGCCAGTAACTCCACTTGGGAGAAGGAGTTTGCACACTAGTTAAGGGCTGGTCAGATCTCGTATATTGGGGTCTTCAAATTTCTGTTTTCAAGTGGCCACTGAATTGCATCATTTTCTATATTAGTTCAATCCTTCCAATGGTACATAACCTGTCTGCATTTTCAACATGTGAAAGCTAGATGATTTGACCAAGTGGCATGAAGCACTTTGCTTTAGATAAAATGGATTTTCAAAACATCCATGTTAATAGGCGAGATGAAGCTATCCAAACAAGACTTGGATTTGACTTGGATTTCATTGCTAAAACCAAATTCGAGGGGCACATAGCTCAGACAATACTTTTCCTGGTTTCTTTCAGTGAGAGACTTGTGACCATGTTTTTAGGTTGATGTAACTCTTTTGTTTTCTGAAGTAATATTAGGAGAAATTTCTTGAAGAAAAAAAATACAATGCCAAAGAAATGGTTTGATACAATCTGAAAATGCCAGCTGATCAAATCAAGAAAGCACTAATATCGAATTCCAACACCATTCATAGGACATGTCCCTAATAGGAGGGGGATATAAAACACACCTCTAGACAAATTTTTTCTGCATCATCTGTTCCAAAAGCTTTAATTAAGTCCTTAGATTTCTGCCAAGGACAGTTGCCTCAAAATCTTTTGAGACATTTGAGTATACCGTCTGAGATTGCAGCACTTCATCGTAAATCCTTCTCCCTACACACCCAGAAAGTGCATAAAATATGTAAATAGATTATAAATGTGCCTGCAAGCATTTCTAATGGTCATTATAGTTTATAACTCAACATTTGACATGAAAAGGCAATTGGCCCGACGTACCCCACAGTTGTGAGTTTGCCAAACACCCACAATTTATGTACATGATACCGACTTTTTTGTTCTTCTTATTTGGGCAATCCACTAGAGGAAGTTACTTTACAATTTACAAGCCATAGGAATGAATTGACACAAAACATCTGTCTGACCATATTGCTAACAGCATTGCTTAAATTAGAAAGAACTTATGCTTCGCTCAATTTTTGCTGGAAACAGTAGTATTTGCAAATTTGAATATAAGTTGAAGGAATATGAAGATGCCAGTTCAAAGAACTTTTGGTTCTTGAACAACATATCCTGTTACATGAACTTTTCTCATGTTATGATCAAGCAGTTGGTTTTGGAAGTTACATTTCAGTATCCAAGAGCCATTCTGCACCTACATTGTTTAAATAATAGAAGAGATTGAAAGTATTTGGATTTGCATTCCTTAGATATTTATGTGCACATCTGTACCATTCTTTGGTGTCAAGGATTCTAGGATACTATGGGCATGCGTTGCCCTTTGTTTATGGCTCTTTCTCATTGTATGATTTTATTTAGGGCTCGTAAATGACCTTCAATTTGCAGGTCTATCGATGTACCGTGGAGCCCATTATTCCTACTCTCTTTCGTCGCACAAAAGCAACATGCTTCGCATATGGTCAGACAGGTTAGTCCACTACACTTTTTATCAGTTTTATTGTTTGATCTCTTTCCTTTGACAACAGGTTGGTAGTAGTAGGTGGTTGAAGATTGAGATTTTTTTTTTATACAAGTAAATGCCATCTTATGTGTGGTTGGTTGAGTTTTGGCAAAGAAGTATCATTACTTGTTCTTTGTCCTATTACAAATTGAACAGGCTGCTAGTTCTAGGTGGATAAGGATTGAGATTTTGTTATATGAGTTAATGTTGCTTATCGTGCAGTTGGTTGAATTTCACAGATAAGGGTTATTTGTCACTTTCTTGTCTTCAATTTTCACTTGGTTTGGAATACTGAGCATTCCTAGAGACTGAAGCGGTTTAATATGTATGTTATACAACTGGCATGATAATTCTTGGACCTTCAATCCTTGTCTGTATCCAGGCAGTGGTCACCCAAGCTTATACAATTCAGAACCATTTATTTATCATACTACATTTTTAGCAGATGGACATACTTGTTTATATCGGACCAAAATAGTGCAGTAAGAAAACTAGGGCTTCCGCCTGATGGCTCAGCTATTGTCAAGAATTTATGGGGGTAAACTGCTTCGAAGCTTCTCAGTGACAGGAGGTCCATGATCATTGCTACATGGATAACGATTAACTTTCCAGTTGGAGATGTATTTGGCATGTGGAACTTCCTTGCACCTTAGACACCACAACATAACTGTGCTGCAAAAGACAGGAACATTTGGATTTGTCAGGTTTGCTTATATTGGCTTAAATTGGGATTCCCAAAATTAGTGCCCACTGACCATAAACATTCAAAGTTAGTCGGTACAACACTAAAATAGCTTTGGTTTTTCCTGAAATAAGAAAAGGTAATTCATACTTTAATTTACTCAAATTACAACTTTTCTAATTTAATTTTAAAGTCTACAAAACTTCAACAAGCACTGATGCTTCAAGCCAATGCTGTACTACCTGTTTATAGAGTTTTGCGATTGATAAAAATATCTGTTACATCCTGTTCCATGATCTCCTCAGAGTTTATAATAAATTATTTGAAACCCAATATATCAACTAGAGATTATCTGTTCTGTCTAGAGACCCTCATTCTATAATTTCATCGTCTAAAACTCAAGCATCCTAGCAAAAGATATTTACATGGACTTATGCATAATCTGTGATTAGATAAGACAAATTGTAGGCCGGTTGAATTTTGAATCCAATCTTAATGTTTTTGGACTGTTTGAATACTTGATTCCCACATCCTCCAAATACAAGGATGGTGGATCTTAGCATCCTCAACCCTGGGCATCCCACATCCTAAGAAGAACACAGAGTGAGACTCATCTGATTTACATGAAGGATGCAGGGGAATTGATCCACGGCCCCAGTGCCCATCTCTGTGACAAAGGGTATAGTAATCTATTTTCAAGAATGGCCAACAAGTCAGGATATATGAGACACGAGTGGAGATTCTTAGGAAGTAGGGATAGGGCACAAGAAACTAAATTAGCTCACTTCATGGTAAATGAAATGGAATAGACATTACGGATATTGCTTACACAGGGTGTGATTAATAGAAGCTACATGGATGGCCTTGAAGCAGCGTCTCTATCATATCTCTGAAGAAGGAAAATAATGCATAAAAAACTGCAAAGAACTGTAAGATTTGACAGGATGATTTCAAAACCTAGTGACTAAAGAAAAAGAGCCCCACCGGTCACAACACTTTGTGCTCATATCTCAAGTTGTGATTAGGCAATATACTATTGACAGTAGCATCAAGTATTCATGAACACTTCACATTGCCAACAGAAAATAATGACAAAGGTAGGAAGGCATGGGAGAGACTCACACACCCACATTTACCAAATTTAATTAAAAACATCAAATCAATGGTCACAAATTTTGTAGACTGTCAAGGATACAAAAAAAGAAAAACAAGGAGAAAACCTATATATGTAAGTTTGAAATTTACTAAAAACGTGCCAATGCAATGACAACGCAACTCATGGTATTCTTGCTCTCAGCTAGTATGACTGCTTGTAAAGGAGAGTATTGACCAGGTCAATCTAGAATCAGTCTTTGAACAAGCTATCTGCTCATCAGCCATGGAGAAGTCTGAAAACCTGACTGAATAAGATAGTTACCGTGAAACAATTTAGAAAAGCCCTCCTATGACATGATGAGATATACTGTTGAGCTACCCCTTGTGCTACGAGAAATGATTTTTCCAATTTTATTTGGATACCAGAACTTAAGAATGCCTGGCATACAAGGTAATCTAAGAGACTACAGAGTGGCCTTGCATATCTACGAAATAGAATTTCTTTCTGAAACAAGGTTCTCACAGATAACATAGCTAAGCATCAAAGCCGTGATCAGAGGACTTGCAAATTTACCCAAAAGAATGGCTACCCTAATATTTAAGGCAGATTCTATAGTTATTATCAGTGAATTTCACCAGAGGCTCGGAATGACAGATCTCAGAGACATGGAGGGCCAAGGGCCTAGGTTTGGACGACGGTTGGGGGATGGTGGCGAGGCGGTAGCGACGGTGGCACAAATATATATACTACTTGAAAAAATTAGTCATAAAAATACATGTAATGAACAACATATGAAACTACTAAAGTACTAAACACATTGCATTGAACAGTGGAAATGCCAAATATCAATATATTTATATTTATATTTATATTTATATTCAAAACAATGATTACATTCAAAATTCAAATACCCAAATATCCCCAAAGTCTACGCAAACTCCTCATCACTTGAATTGCTAGACTCCTCAAGGTTAAGCTCCTCCAAACCAATTCCAACCAGCTCTGCCTATGCCACATCATCATCAATTTGAGATTTCTCCTTTGGCTTTACATCGGGCTGTTGGACTCTCCTTGTACAACTACAAGCTTCTCTGCCCTTCTAGAGGTAAACTTGTTACTCTTCATAGAGTGGATGAAACCACAAGTAGACTGGTCCATCTTCCTTGTTAATGCTCTCAATCTTGCTTGTTCATGCTTTCACTTTTGCTTGGTAATGTTTTCATTCTTGCTTTGAATTTTTGATCGTGATTTGGAGTGAGGTTGGAAGTCTTATTTATAGTTTATTTTGGAGTAAGTCTTATTTATAGTTTATTTGGAGTGCTTAGGGGGTGGCTGTGGTCCATCGAGTATTAGGGTTAGGGTTTGGGGCCAAAAATTATAATACAAAATGATTTTAAATTTTTGTTTAGACAAATTTATGTTGTTGGGTACTGTTGGGAGTCTTTGGGACGGGTAAAGAGACTTTTGGAAGTCTCTTGAATGTCTTGGGGATGCCCCCCATGTCCCCATGAAGTCCCCAAAAGGGGGGAGGGGCATCTCATAAACGTCCCCTCTTTGAGGGAAACGTTTCAGGGATGCCTCCCTCTGGCTAGTGGCGGTGGAGGGACATTTCCCAGTGTCAGAGATGTCTCAAGTGTCATAGATGTCACTTTTGGGGGGGTGGTGGTGTCCCAGTGGAACACTGAATAAAATACTGAATGGATGCCCCATCTAATGCTTTTGATTGTGCTTTGTATAATGTCTGTCCAGTAACTCTAGTGGTGTGCCACTATATACAAAATAGTTAAAAAAGCAAAAAACATTCCCGAAAAAACCTCCTGATTCATATTTGGCTAATTTACCTATTCCGAACTTCTTTTCCTTCCTTTGTTTAGGTCTCCCCTCACATTTCTCCTGGAAGTCCTTTGCTGCCAGGTAAATTAGCTGTTGCATAGTGGAGTTCTACATAATATTTTTGGTGGCTTTAAAGTCTAATACAAAAGAGAAGAAAAAGACAATAAAAAGTAAACCCCAAAGTGAGCAAAGTACATCTAACGAGTATTGGATGTAGGAGAATGAAAATGAACTGAGTCTCAGGAGTGTCAACCACAACTTCAACTTTATCTCCAACCGCAACTGCTGCACCCCACATTTGACGTGGCAAATTGGGTACTCCAAAAAGGCACCATGACACTCCATTCCACATTTTCTGTTAGGTTTTCCACATAAGTTGATGAAGCTTAAGTAGTCGGCTTCTTGTGCAATCTAACATCCTAATCATTTTTACTGCTATTGTATTATAGGCACTTAGATGTTGTGATGGTACGGGGGGGTGGCAATGGAATAATGGCAGTTTGGTAGAGTCCTCTGTTGGGGTGGAGATTGGGATTGGTAGTAATGTGATGGGTGGGGGTGCAAAATAATTTGTTTGTGAGAAAATTAGACTCCATGATGTAAGAGCATCCGGGTTCACAAGAGATCCCGCGTTAACCAAAAATAGTTAGTGTCGTTTTGCATGTTTTCATATTTGTTTTTTTTGCAGAATCAGCAGAGTAGTTCAAAAGGTTTGTGGTATCTTCTAGATAGCAACAATAAACATTAGAAGTTAATGCAATCATTGGTTCAATGGTGCCATGTAGGACTTGCGTTTGTTAGCCACAAAGACCGTGCACAAGAAAAGGAGAATCTAAATGTATTGCGGCATCTTTGCGTCAAGCATACACCTTTAGGAGGATGGCGCAACACATACTTCATGCTACGATGTTTGCGTTATGTTCAGAGGTTCATCTTGATGGCGCAAAGTTACCATTATAAGTGCGAAGTCATTGGATGTCATTAGAGCAAAGTGCAAACGTGCCGAAATTCATCTTGAAGCCATGTGCATAGATTTCTATGCACAAGAGCACAACATACATGCGTAATCTTATGGAGTGCAAGTGTTTGAATCAAAATTGTTCCTTGCATAGAGAGTGTAACCATTAGGAGTTGACGAAGGTTCACCCAATTCATTATTGAGTTTGTTAAGCCGACTTGTGTTCATTGATCTGAGCTATTTTCAAGGTGTGTTAATGTAATGTCCCCAATTCCGAGCAGTTGGCCTAACGACCCTATTTTGGTCTTAGCCCTGGTCATTCCCAAGGGACTAACGACTTTGGAGGTTATTGGGGATGGTTGTCTGGTTTCCTACTAAGGTTTTGTTATATTTTGGGCGTTGGGAGGGTCTAATGGGCCCTTTGTATTCTATTTTGTCGTTGGGATCACTTAAGTGGACACTTCTGGCATTTAATGTTATGTTTCTTCGTTGGGGCCACTTAAAGTACCTTTTTGGCGACTTGAGGGATATGTATTGCATTTAATGTTATATTTCTTTGTTGGGGCCGCCTTTTTGGGCCAAGGCGCCTAGGGGGAAAAAGTAACTTTAAAATATTTATTAAATGGGCCCTCTCCATGGGAAAGTGCGCCTTGGGGGGTTTTAGGGTTTCTTTGACATGAAAAGGTTATAAAAGGAGAAGAGGGGTGAAAGGATAGTCACTCATGCATACACTTATATTTCTTTTCATGGTGCAGCTGCTGTTTGCAAACTTTTAGCTTGTGGAGTAAGATCCCACGGGAACCCTAGCTTCGGTGGTGAGAGATCCATCCCTAGCTAGCAGGGCATTCTTCGGTAGTGAAAGATCTACCCTAGCTTGTCATTTGGAGTAGATTTCAGGGTTGGTTTTACAGAGATATTTTCAGAATTTTCAGAATTAGGGTTTGAGGATTTTTGAGAGTTTTTGTGGAGATTTTCAGCTGGTTTTCGGATCAGACCTACGGCAGCCATAGAGGAAGGATTCGGCATCATCTACAGAGGGTTTCACAAGGGTTTTGACCATTTTCCAAAGGGGGCGACTTGTTTGGGAAATTGCAGCCCTAATTTCTAGGGTTTCCAGCTGGCCGTTTTCAGATTTGAAGGTTGGAAAATCATCTACTATATTTATATATGTTATTTCCAAAGTTTCATCATTATTGCATTTGTATTCGGAAAGATATTAATTTTCGAAGTTTCCCAGCTATTTTAGGCACGCTGTAATTTTCTGGCAGCGTTATAGTGACTGAAAAATTCCAAAAATATTTCCCTTGTGTTCTTCATATTATTATCTTGTTCCAGTTAAAGTTTCAAGTATTTTGGACGGGTATTTTGAGAGTTATTCATATTTTTCTGTTTGCTGCCCTAGCTGTACTTTTTCTGCATAAAATCTGCACAAATCAGATTTAGTATTTTGCTGCAAATTTCTGTGTGTTGTCAATTTTGTGGTAAGATCCCAACTAGGGATATTTCAGTTAAGTGACATTTGTGCCTTATCTGATATTTAATTGTTGTAATGCATTTAATATGGGTGGCATAGGTTGAGAGAGTCATTTAATGTCATATGGGTAGTATGTCGCTGAGAGCAATATTATAGAAGTCGGTGCTTGGTTCTATAAGAATTCACCCTTCAACATGAGAGAGTAAGCTTTTGAAATGGGAAAATGGATTTAGAATTGAGTGGTATGGTAGTCGATCTAATGTGATTGAATAGTTGTATTGTAAGGTTGTATTTGTTTGCGACGAGTCTAGTGATTGTGCAAGCTTTGTTTCCTCATTGAAATCAAATAAAGTGTTTATCTAATTGCTTTCATGTGTAAATCTGCAAGTTAGTTAATGGTTGTGCCGGTTTGAAATGCTGCATTGTCTAAGACTGTCTTTAATTGGATTCCATAATCATGCGCAAGGGAAAGGAAGATTCATGCATGGAAGTGGACAAGGTAGTGGCATAGGATTTTATATGCAAGAAGGTGAAGCTAGCACATCTTAGTGTAATGCTGGTGCATAAAGAGGCAAAGGAAATTCTAATAGAGTTAGAGGATCCTATGGACAAGGTTGTGGACGTGGACTCATGTGTACATGTTTTAGCTGTGGAGAGAATGGCCATTTGAGTGCCAAAATGCATAACATGATGGTGGTATGAGAATGATGCAAATACACATTGCACAGGCGGGTGAAGAAAGTATTGTGTCAATTCATCACATGGGGAACCAAAGACGGAGAGGGTCTTCTGTACTTATTTTAGGTGTGAATAGAATTGGCATAGAGTATCTGAGTGCTTGAATGCAAACAAAGGTGGCAATATAAGAAATGATGCGAGTGCACATATAACATAGGAAGGTGAAGAAAGTATTGCATCAATTCATCGCATGGACGAAATAGAGACGAAGAGGCTCTCTTGATCCCATTGACCCATGCAACAGAAGAATTTATCTAGAACCATGTGCAAGTCGGGAGGGAAGTGCCAAAGTGATAGTTGATTGTGGTAGTATAGATAATTTGGTTTCGTAAGACATGGTAGATAAGCTTGGTCTAAAGTGGATAGTGTATCCAAATCCCTACAAAGTAAGGTATCTTGGTCGCCGAAGGGACATCAACTTTTGGTGAATGAGTAATGTCTGACGTGTTTCTAGATTAGTGCATATAAGGATGAGGTAATGTGTGATGTAATGCCTACAAATGCTTGTCATATACTACTTAGAAGGACTTGGCAATTTAATAGGAAAGCGCAACATGATGGTCGCACAAATACCTACATGCCGGTGAAGGATGGGAGAGTATACACCTTTAGTCCCTTGAAGGAGAAGTGAAGAAGTGGAAAATGGTCAGAAGGTATTGATGGTAATAGGAAAGCAATTCTTGAAAGGAATGAAGGAAAGCACATGTTTTGCGTTCATAGCTAATCCTACATAAGCAGTGCTCGTAGCAAGAGAAGAAGAAGAATCACTTTTGTTTGAGTTTGCAAAAGTCATATTGAGTGATCTACTAGATGGGTTACCACCCAAGAGAGATATAAGTCACTGCATGGACTTAATTCTAGGTTCGAGTTTACCAGACAAATCAGCATACAAATTGACACTCGAGGAACATGCAGAAGTGCAAGGGTGAGTAATGGCTTTGTTGGATCAAGGATTGATCAAAGAGAGTTTGAGCCCGTGTGTGGTAATAGTAGTTCCAATGCATAAAAAGAATAAAGAACGGCAAAAATGCACTAGTGGTAGAGCAATAAACAAGATAACTAACTATTAAGTATATATTTCCAATTCTATGCATGGATGACATGGCAGATTGACTACGTGGAGCAAAATATTTTTCAAATATAGATTTGAAGAGTGGATACCTCTTGATCTGCATAAGGGGAGGATGAATGGAAGACAATGTTCAAAATGTAAGAGGGTTTGTATGAGTACTTGGACTGTATGAGCGGTCATAAAACACAAAGTAATTTCGTGTGACTCATGAATGAAGACTTGAAGCCATTTTTCAAAAGTTTGTCATAGTCTATCTAGATGACGTTTTGGTTTTTAGCAGGAAAAAAGAGAAACATTTGACACACTTGAGGCAAGTGTTGCAATGGTTGTGACATGAGAAATTGTTGATAAATTTGAAGAATTGTAATTTTATAAAGAAAGATCTTGTATACCCGGGTTTTGTGATTTCCCAAGAAGGTCTGAAGATGGATTCAACAAAGAAGAGAGCTATACTTGGTTGGCCATCCATGTGAGGAGATAGAAAAGAGTTTGCTTCGACAACAAGTGGATAAGAAAGTTTTCAATGATTGAAGAGGAAAGTGATTGAACAATGGTGTTGGCATTGCTAGATTTCTCTAAGGTTTTTCAAGTTGATTGCGACATGAGTGGCACAACAATTGACATGGTGTTTCAGTCAAGAAGGAAGACCAATAGCTTATTTTAGTGAGAAGCTGGATGATGCAAAGAGAAAATATTTTGTAAATGACAATGTTATGCGGGGATGCACACCCCCCCTTTTCCAGCCGTCCCAGACGTTCAGGTCAGGGACGAGACATCTCCTTGACATCCCAAATTCCCACAAAAAAGGGGGACGCCCCTCAAGTTTAGGGGATGCACTTGGGACGTCCTGGGTGCAACATAGAGCAGGGGACGCCGTGATGTGCTCGGGATGTATGAGGGACGTCGCAGCGTCCCCTACACCATGCTTTTTAAAAAACATTAAAACATAACTAAAAAACATAATTTTAATAGTTTGTTTTATGTTTTTTAATTTCTTCTAACCTATTATAACATGTTACTACATTACCTAACCTTAAAAGCATATTTTTTTTTTTATAAAAAGCACATTTCACACTCATTGTAATCACACAAAGCAAAGAACAAGAGTAAAAAGAAAGAGAAAGAAAGAACAAGGAGTAAGAGAAAGAGCAAGAACAAGAGCAAGCGCAAGGGCAAGAGGTATGTACATACAATCACTCTTTGCTTTTTTTTTTAATTTCCAAATGCAAAGTTTAAAGTGAGGGCATTGCTTGAATTTTTTTTAATTTGCTAGTGTATTCATTGCTTTTTTTTGTTATTTTCTATTTGGATTAACAAGGGAGGGAATGAGATTAAAGGGAGGGCATTGCATTGCTTGTTTTAATTTCTAAATGTATTCATTATTGTTTTTTTTTTTTGGGAAGTGTATCCTTTTTTTTCCTATTTGGATTAGCAAGGGAAGGAATGAAATAAAGGGAGGCATTGCATTGCTTGTTTTTTTTAATTTCTAAATGTATTCATTGCTGTTTTTAATTTTTTTTTAAGTGTATTCATTGCTTTTTTTTTTTAATTTTCTATTTGGATTAGCAATGGAGGGAATGAGATAAAGGGGCGCATTGCATTGCTTGTTTTTTTTCAATTTCTAAATATATTCAATGTTCATTGTTTTTTTTTAATGTATAGTTAATAGTTATAAACTTATATTGTTTTATAAATTATAATGTATAGTTATATTGTTTTATTTTTTAATTATTGCAGCCCCAAATTTCAAAATGAGTTCAAACAGTGATTATGAAGCTGAATGTGAGGTTGAAATGGGTGATGAGATGGGTGTGCAAGGAGAAAGAACAGAAACACCTAATACTAATAGTTCACATGGGGGTGTGGACAAGTTTAGTTGCCCCTCCACAATGTTGAACAAGTATGCTAGGGGACCTTTTGATAAGAAAAAACCGTTTGAAACAATTTGGTCAAATTATTCAGGGTCCTAGATCAAACATTTCAGGGGGCATTAAAACATGGAAATGCAACATATGCTCATTATCTGGTCAGGTAACATTACTAGGCTGAATGCATATTTATTGCACATCCCGGGGAAAGGTGTAGGCATGTGTGGACAACTATCACTTGAAGAGAGGTCAGAAATGGTGAGGCTGTATAACTGATATATGATAGAAAAAGTTCCAGAAGTTCGTGTCCGTCATGGAGGTGACACCCCTTCTAGTTCTCACTCTTCAAGAACTAATACTGGTTTCTCAAATACTGCAGGTGCAACATCTTATGAGGTGATTGAAGTGGATGCTTTTGGTAGTAGGGGGAAGAGGAAGGTCGTGGCTTCCAATCCAATTGTTGACATGTATGATACAAAGGCTAGAGAAGAGGCTAATGATGCCATTGGAAAATTCTTTATTTGCCACGAACATCCCATTTCATGCTGCTCGCTCTCCTTATTACAAAGAGGCTATGGCTAAGGTAGCCAAAGCAGGTGTAAGTTATGTGCCCCCAGGAGACACAAAGTTGAGAACCACAATCTTGGATAGGAACTATTCCAAGGTTAACTTATTGATGGAGGAAATGAGGTGCACATGGGTCTCTCACAGTTGCAACATCATTGTGGATGGGTGGACAAATATCAGACACCACCCACTCATAAATATCATTGTTTCATGCAGAGAGGGTCCTTACTTTTTAAGGGTAGTTGATTGTTCAGGAAAGAAGAAGGATGCAGAGTTCCAATTCACCATTTTGCGAGATGCCATTGAGGAGGTTGACCCCACCAATGTTGTGTAGGTTGTCACAGATGCAACTTATGTGTATAGGGCAACATGTAAGCTTGTTGAGGCTCATTACCGACATATATTTTGGACCCCATGTTGTGTGCATGCCATGAACAATGCACTAAAAAACATTGGAAAAATTGATTGGGTCAAAAATGTAGTGGCTGATGCTAGAGATGTGCAGATGTTCATCTGCAACCACCATACGTCATTGGCACTCTTTTGTAACTTTTCGAAGAAGGAATTTCACAAGCCAGTGGACACACGTTTTGCATCATACTTTATTTTGCTGGATAGGATGGCTGAAGTTGCAAGAGTCATTACAGTGTATGGTCATGACATCAGAGTGGTCTAGGTGGGATGGGTCCAAGATAGAGCAAGGGAAGAAGGTGAAAGCAATTGTGGTGAAAGAAACATTTTGGATAGATGTGAGATATATCACATCCATAGTATCTCCGGTTTTTAGTGTGATAAAATATGGGGATTCTGAGAGCCCTAACCTTGGTGAGATATATGAATGTATTGATAGTATGCTTGGCCAGATGAAGGTTGCTATTCGGGAAAGGGATCCCACCTTTGAGTTTTACCATCACCATATTCAACCTATAATTGAGCAGAGATGGGAGAAGTTGAACACTCCTTTACACATATGGCTGCATATGCACTAAATCCGAAGTGGTATACTGAGAGGCCTAGCAGAGTTGTCCGAGTAGATGATGAGGAGGTGAGGAAGGGTTTCTTAAAAGCCCTAAAAAAATGTATAATGCAGAGGATGGTTCACGAGTCAGAATTGATTGGCTCAAGTTTGCTTATCTAGAAGGCTACAAAAAATCGACAAAGATAGACATGACCACATTGGCACAAGAGAGTCCAGTTAGTTGGTGGCAATTGTATGGACTTGTAGGATTGTTACGTACACTTGCTATTCATTTTCTTTCTCAGGTTTCTAGTTCCTCTACTTCTGAGAGGAATTGGTCAACATATGGGTGGATCCACTCTCTTAAGAGGAAGAGACTTACCTCTAAAAGAGCAGAGAAACTTGTTGCTGTACATAATGCCTTGCGTCTCATGGATCGCAAGACAAATACGTACAAGGAGACCCCAGCATTACAGTGGGATGTGGATCCTAAGGATTCAAGGCAGATTGATGAAGATAACAGGAGCTAACGAGGATTGGCTGATATCTCCTTTGCAGATGTAGATGTTGATATAGATACTTCTAGTAAAGAGGAGCGGTTCGCAAGTGTTCCTTCAGAGGGCTCTGATAGTGATTATTGAGTTGTACTTGTCATATTGGTGTAATATCATATAATGATATAATCATATATGTACTTTTGAGTTATATGACTACGAGTCTATGACATAATATTTAATAACATATGTAGGTGTACTCTTCTCATGTTAATTATTGAAGACTTGTTTTTAATTTTCAACTTTCATTGTCATATTGAAGTTTTGAACATTGAATATTATATATATATATATATATATATATATATATATAGCATTTTGGGCCTTGGTTTATGTGATGGATAATTGGATTAATAATTTAATCAATCATTAATGGTCTCAATCTTCAAACTTTCAATTTTAAGTCTTAGTTTATTGAATTATTCATGTTATATTTGTAAAATTAATAAATTTTTTTTTTTTTATCAGTCGTCCCGTTGCCGCTCCCAAATTTTGAAAAAAAATTGCCGTCTCGAAAACCCCATCCCTACGTCCCGACGCCCCGTTGTCCCAGAGTCTTAGGTAACTATGGTAAATGATGAGGTGGTCTACACAATTGTGCAAACACTCAAAAAGTAGAGACATTATTTGTTGCCTAAAGAATTTGTTTTGTATGTGGACCATAAGGCACTGTAGTTCATTAACACTAAAAAAAAATTAAATCAGAGACACATGAAGTGGGTAGAATTTCTACAGTTAATCATTTTTTGTTAAAGCACAAAGTGCTAAATCTAACAAAGTTGCTCATGCATTGAGTAGAAAGAATCTTTTGTTGATTGAGATGAGAGTCTAAGTCATAGGAATTGATTCCAAGAAGGAGGTATACAAAGAAGATGGAGATTTCAAGGAAGCATGAAAGGCATGCACAAAACTAGTAAGTGCGGATAAAACACCTTGGTCAGATTATTTTGTGCAATAAGGTTTATTGTTCAAGAATATATGGTTATGCATACCTTAAGTGTCGATGCATGAGAATTTGGTTAAGGATAAACATGGTGGGGGTATAATAGGTCATTTTGGTAGTGACAAGACTTATGTGCAGTTAGCGGAAAATTATTTTTGACCTAAGATGAGTGCAAATGTGTTCAAGAGTGTAGAGTTTATCAGTCAACGAAAGGAAAGGCTAGAATGTAGGGTTGTATAAACCATTGCCTATACCAAAGAAGCCATGGGAAGATACAATTATAGATTTTGTTTTAGGTCTGCCAAGGACACATTTTCTGATTCAATTTTTGTTGTAGGGGATAGATTTTCCAAGATGGCACATTTTACATGTAAGAAAAGTGATGCAACACACATTGCTAATCTACTTTTTAGGAAAATTGTAATGCTGCATGGTTTTTCGCGTAACATAATCTCAGAGTGAGATGTGAAATTTGTAGGACATTTTGGGAGGATCTTATGGAAGTTGAATACCAAACTACAATTTACTTCAATATACTATCCGCAGACAAATGGACAAGCAATGTTAGTTAACAAAAGTTTTGGTAAATCTAATAAGATGTTTTAGGTTTTCCAAGGACATAACAAATGTTTTGATTCCATTTTTGTTGTATTGGATAGATTTTCCAAAATGGCACATTTTATAGCATGTAAGAAGAAAAGGGATGCAACATGCATTGCTAATCTATTTTTGAGGGAAATTGTTTTCCCCTCGGCATAATTTCATAGTGAGATGTATAATTCGTAGGACATTTCTGGAGTACCTTATGGAAGAAGTTGAATACCAAACTACAATTCAATTCAACATACTATTTGCAAACATATGGATAGATAGAGGTAGTCATCATATTTTTATCTATTGTGATGTTTAGTTGAAGGGAAGCCAAAAACATGGGATACAATACTGGTACAAGTTGAGTTTCTTACAACAATTTAGCTAACAAAAGTACTTGGAGGACACCATTTCAGATTTGTTTATGGTAGTAGTCCAAGAGGTGTTGCAGAATTGTGCATCATAAATGAAGACAGGAGGCAACGCGCAACAACCCAAGACTTTGTGGAATATATGTATGATGTGCACCATCAAGCACACACCTTGTTAGAGAAAAGTACAACACAATACAATATGCAAACATGGAGAGAAGGGAAGTTGAATTTCAGGCAGGAGACATGGTCTTAGCATATTTGAGAAAGGAAAGACTTCCAAGGGGAACATATGCTAAGTTAAGTGGAAGAAGATAGGACCGTGCAACTGCATCCAATGCATATGAGTTGTATCCTAATTTTGAAGGACAAAGTAGCGGGGGAAAAAGTGTAGCTTCAAACTTAGTTGATTGGAGACCATAGATGCCAACAAAGGTGTATGAAGAAGCAAAAAGAGTGATTGATGCAAGGGTAAAGACAACATGCAACAATGACTGCAGATAATATTTGGTGAAGTGGAAAGGTAGAAAGATTGAAGATGCGACATGGATTAGTGCAATTGAAGAAGCTATGCATGGAATACCAATGGCACATCTCACATGATAAGGAGCTCATGGTTCTTTGTCTTAACCGAGGCGAATTATGTAGGAGCATCCATATTCTTAAGCAAACTTGCATCAACGAAAAATAGTTAGTATAGTTTTACATGTTTTTATATTTGTTTTGTTTTGTGGCATTAACAAAGTTGTTCAAAAGACACTGGGTATCTTTTAGACGGTAGAAATAATCCTTAGAAGCTCGTGCAAGCATTGGTTCAATTGCGCAATGCAGGACTTGCGTTTGCCAGCCACAAAGGCCATGTGTAAGAAAAGGATAGTCAAAATGCATTATGACATCTCAGCATTATGCATACAACTTAAGGAGGATGGTGCAACACTTGTAGTGGTTGGCACGACATGTGACCTCTTGGCACACCAAGTGATCTCTTGGTACAACATGTGATCACTTGGTGTAGGACCGAGACATTCCAAACAATTGAACAATTTGTTCCACTGTCTTGTGTGTGTGATAATGCATACATATTCTACGAGCTTCGTGTTATGTTCAAAGGTTCATCTTGATGGTGTGAAGTTACCGTTGAAACAACAAAGTCATTGGAGGTCACTAAAGCAAACACAAGAGTTCATCTTGAAGCCACGTGTGTAGTATTTTGTGCGCAGGAGCACAACTTGTGCACAATCTTATGGAGCACAAGTATTTGAATGCAAATTGTTTGTTGCAGAGATAATGTAACCACAATGAGCTGATGAAGATTCACCTAAACCATTATTGTTTTTGTTGAGCCGACTTGTGTTCATTGAGTTGAGCTATGCTTGAGATGTGTTATGAGGCATTTGGGCTTACACATTTAATATGGATGGCATACATTGAGAGATAATTTTAATGTCATATAGGTAGGATGCAGCTGAGAATTATTGTGAGTAGGTGGTACTTGGTTATATAAGAACTCACACGTACACTTGAGAGAGAAAGCTTTGTATAACTAGAAAAAGGATTAGAATCAGACAATTCATCGCCGATAGGGCATGAAGTCTCGGTGTAGTAGTTGATCTAATCTGATCGAATAGTTGTAATGCAAGGTTGTATCTGTTTGCGATCAACCCGGTGGTTGTGCAAGCTTTGTTTCCTCATTGAAATCAAATAAAGTGTTGTTTATTTATCTGCTTTTGTGCTTAAGGCTGCGCGTCAGTCAATGGTTGTATCGGTTTGAAATACTGCATGGTCTAAGGCTGCCCTTAATTTGATTGCCTTGCTGCAAATGCATCGCTTATCTTTTTAGCGATTTGGACATAAGGGGACCATAAAATTTTCCATATGGCACAGGAATGCAGTGATGATGACAGAAATTTAGACAATGATCAAATGAGTGGTCTTATGCCACTTTATTACCAACCAGGAGTAGGTTGATCTGTGCTTATGTTGCCTGCAGTGAGCCTATCACCATGACAAAAGCTTTTACTTGAGCTCTGAGTTTTTCCATTGAGAACTTATGATTTGGATTTCTGTGGATTAAGTATAGATAAATTATGTTCTGTCGCATATCATAATGTTTCAAATGATAATGAATGGCAAATAATGGAGGAGTTAAGTGAAAAAAAATGGATGCCAAGGCTTTATCAACTGAAGAGTTGGAATTTTTGAAACAAATATTATAATGTACCATTATTGTAAATGTCAAAAAAGATCTGTAATTAGATTGTTTATAATAATGTCTAACTCATCAAAACGGATTGTACTTAATGTAGACTGTATTCAATCACTTATGTGCAGACTTTTAAGTACTTTGGTTAGGCACATATACTTATAGAGCGGTCCATTTGCAAATCTTAGTAATGAAAATAAAGTATTGTCAAAAAACATGGTAAAGATTCAATATGGAAAGCAGGCAAGTAAACACACAATATTCATCCTGTAGATGTGTGGGTAAAAACTCCAGCAGTGGGACTGTGCCACTTGCCATCATGAAAATGCATGGTTGCAAACAAGGTTACTGTGGCTGATATCAGACTTCTACAACCACCCATCTTGCATGTTTTACGCTTAATTCACCATGCTCTCTGCAAAATTCCACTTGCTATGACCTGTTGCAACTACAGAATTCAACTTTTAGATGCCCATACAAGTGCACAAAGAGCTTTTACTTATGCCAATTCGGAATAGAAACGATCACAGAAGAAAATGCCAATTTTTTTCAACAGTGGGTAGCAGGTTCGTCCATGGGTGAATTTGTCATTATTCAGCAGGTGGCAGTTCTGCCTCTGGTCGAAAGTGTCACTTTCCAGTAGGTTGCAGTTTTGTCACCGATGTGTCACTTTCCTATGTTTTGTTTGTGAGTGTCTAGACCATAGTTGCCTAAGTCTCAGGGATGGGGAGGCGGGGGGGATGGGGTTTGGGATGGAAAATAATTTCCCAAATGCTGGGGACGGCAAGGGGACGACTATTAAAATAATATCTAAAAATTAATTTTAAAATATTTTAACTTTATTCAATGAAATTTAGGGATTTAAACTGTATTTAATGTGTTTTAGGTACTTTCAAAATTACAATTCAATGTTTTTTGGTAAAAATAATAGTTTTTTAAAAGTAAAAACATCAGAAAACTTTTTAAAAGGTTTTTAAAAATAGGGGACGTCCCTTCCAAGTCCCCGAGTCCCTGAAACGTTCGGGATGTCGCCAAAATCTAGGAGATGTGTCCCCGTGTAATACTGGTCTAGACTGTCCCTACAGCCTCATACACACTTTTCCAACACTGCACAGTTACCTACAACATGCTGGATTTGTCTTTTCCAACTTGGAGTGCGAGTACGTGCACGTTGTTAAGTATCTTGAGGGTTATACAAACCACTTAACTGGTTTACGTGGACATAGATGAACATATGGTGAAGTGCTTTCACATAATTACAAGTGTCCATTTGGTAAAAAAATGTCTTTCAAAGGAGCAAAGATTTTTTGCTTTTACCCGTTATGATAAAAAATGGTCAACCCGATGTATGATCAAATAACGCCCACATCGATTACAGACAAAAAAATGCTTTTTCAGGGTTCCAATGAATCTAGTAACTTGTGTGATGATACAGTTACTGAGTATGTACATTTTTTATTATTCACTTAATAATAGCCTAGTCAGTGCAGTAGCTTAAATAAAATTTTCATTAGAATATTTGTTTTTCCAATTACGTATCTATACGTAATTCATGCGATTTTGAAAAGTAAAGAAAATGGTGTACGAGTGGTAATTCATGCCATTTTTGAAAATTATAAGGAAATTGTGCATGAGGGAGGATGGTCGGCAACAAGTTTGTATTGTTGGCTTGCAAGAATTTGAAGTTTCAGATGTACAAGTTGTGAGGGATTATATTGAAAAGGGAAATGCATCTCGAAGCACTGGCTCAACTGGTGCTAATGAGGAGTCGTCAAGATCTCATGCTATACTACAACTGGTTATTAAAAAACACAATAGTGGCAATGAGACCAAAGGGGCCAAAACAGTTGGGAAGATGTCTTTTATCGACCTTGCTGGAAGTGAACGTGGTGCTGACACAACAGACAATGATAGGCAAACAAGGTAAGCGATGTTTAGTGATCTTTCTTATTCTGTGTTATACCTCTTTAGGATAACCTTAATGCTGAAACCAATAACCCACAATTTTTTTGGTGTTGCTTGTACAGGATGGAGGGTGCAGAGATCAATAAGAGTCTATTGGCTTTGTAAAGAGTGCATACGTGCTCTTGATAATGATCAGATTCACATTCCCTTTCGCGGAAGCAAGCTGACAGAGGTGCTGCGTGATTCATTTGTTGGTGACTCACGCACGGTTATGATCTCATGTATTTCTCCAAATGCAGGGTCTTGTGAACATTCACTTAATACTCCTCAGATATGCGGATAGGTGAGAATTCAAAATCTTTTGGTATACCATTTCATATAGGGTCGTTTTAATCTATGCTGTTTAATAGAAATCTATTTCTATCCTATTTTTGCTGATATTTCTTGTTCTTTTGTATGGCTGGAGAACTGCAGGGTTAAAGGACTTTCAAAGAGCAACAATAAAAAGGATCAAACTGTAAGCAATTTAGCTCCTCCCCAAAAGGATTCACCACCATCTGGTCCTGTGGCTTCCGGGGAGTCTTCTGATTATAATCAGGAGGCATCAGTTACATATAATACTAAAAAACAAGTTGAGAGTCCACCCTATTACAGTCAGAATGGAGACCATGATGCATATTCCTCTAATTTAGCTTCAAATTATTCTTTTAATACCAGAAATGAAACTGGTGCGACTTCAAATTCTTTAGAAAAGGAAAGAGCCAACTTGAGAGAAAAGTTTGCTGGTAGTCAGAAATTATCTTTGGCAGGTGCAAAATCCAGTGACATGCATGATGAAAATTGGACACAAATGGTTTCTCCAACCAGTCGAAAGGTATCTAGAGAACAGAAAACTGAGAAACAAATGTACTGGCAATCTAAGGAGGATGTCAAACCTGATGCATCAAATGCTGTTTATAGCCGGCAACAACAATATACTGATGAATCCACCTCAAATGCTGCTTCCGTGAGACCAAAGGAAACTGAATATGACGGGCGCATAAATGCAATACTTGAGGTATGCAAAGTATGCTCTGTACGGTATGTTTTGTAATGACAATTGACATTTATGAATGATAATCTAGTGTATCTCTTTCTGGCAATTGTACTGTGAGACTAGCCTATTGTTTTCTAGTTTCATATTTGATAAGTTGCTGCATATTTTGCATGATATTATGGAATGATGACTGTTATTTGAGATTTGTAAACCTAGACTAACATTTTATGTTGATTCACTGAAGCAAGAGGAGGCTTTAATAGCTTTGCACAGAAAGGAGATTGAAGACACAATGGAATTAGTGCGCGAGGTGAGCTTATAGAATCTGTGAATATTGATATTGATGTATTACCTGGCTGAAAATTGAGAGTTTGTGATCATGCTTTTCTTGGTTTAAGTAAGCAACACATGGTTCTATGAAATCAATGCTTCAGCTGACATTTTCCTTTGTACCGTGGTTGGCTGTCATGAAATCTCCTATTCAGTGACCATTTACTTTTGTCAAGTTGTTTCTTTTTTTTGTTGCAAAGAGCTTTAGCATATGTAGATATGATGGTTTAGTACTCTATTTTTCTTTTTTATTCTTTAATTCATTTAAATTCTACAATCTTGCTTGTTGAAAATATAACAATATTTTCCGAATCTATATTTGCTTATGCTTGTGGTTTATTTCATTGCACCAGGGTCAATGATAGGAACAATCTATTTGACTCATGTCTTGTTTGTAGGTTGTATCAAGAAGAGAAGTAAGAAGAATTTTCACATGCATTTCTTTAACTTATGTTCTTATTCTTTATCCATTCTGCAGGAAATGAAGCTTATCACAGAAGTGGATCAACCTGGTAGCCGTATAGATCGCTATGTGTCCCAACTAAGTTCTGTTCTATCACGCAAAGCAACTGGGTTGGTTAACCTGCAAGCCGGTCTTGCAAGATTTCAGCAGAAAATGAAGGAGCATGAGATTTTTAGCACAAGGGAAATGCATTAATTTAAAGTTCAAGCTGCTGGTTGGAGGTGAGCAGATATCTTTTCTCCAGTGGCTAATTTCCCCCCCCCCCCCCCCCCTCCCCCCCCTATTAATATCAATTTCTGTCGTAGGATTTTATACCGTTGGCATCTATTTGTGCTACTGTCAATGCCCTTTAACAGATTCTGCTATGATATATTTGGTGGTTGTGGTGAGCTCAATTTATATCCTCTTCCATAAGAAGGTTTCTTTAACTGTTTATTACAAAATTAATGCTGTAAAGTTGTTGCGGTAAGCTCCATTTATATCTTCACTTCTAGAAGAAGGTGCCTTTAACTATATTACAAAATCTAAATCGTAAACATCTTGAATGAGAGATAGATAGAGACAGATAGATGAGTAGCACGAGATAAACTCGGCCCAGTATATATGTGCATGTAGCTCCAAACACCAAAGACCCGAAGCCGGTCTTAGTGATGGCATGCACCCTAGATCTATTTATTCCTATATGGGCGTTGAAACGCCACCTATGTGAATCAATTATTCATTTTTGAGAAGTAAACTTAATCTTTTTGAGACATGTTCTTTATTTTAATCCTAATCCTCATGTTTTCTGCTTGAACAAATTCATCATTCTGTTTGGTTTATATTTGAAGCTGCATCGTAAATTATCCATTATATATGCATTATAACAGATGCCTGGTATCACGATATAATGGATAGACGGCTTAATCAATTGGACGAGAGCATAATTGATCTTGACCTTAAGGTCGTGTGCTCTTCTACCACTCTCCCTCCTTTGTTGGGCTAATGCCTACAGGCTCTCACACCGGATGATTCTAGGTGTTAAATTCTTTTTTTAGAATTTATTTTGTCGACACTGTATTCTTGCAATGTTGAAATCTCTGTGTTATTCCAAATCCAATACATATATGGTGGAAAAAAAAGAGGATACAAATGAGAATAATACAAGATACAGAGGAGAAGGAAATATAATTTTTTTGACAATATTTAAGATCCCAATAACAAACATGTCCCAAAATTTAGATTGTTGGGATTCCACTATCCAAAGAAATCTGTATCTAACATAAAAGGTATCATTACTATTGAGCCACAAGAGGAAACTTAGTTGAAAATGGACACCAAGTGGCATTCTTCAATGTCATTTTTTCCCATTCCTGTCAAAATCTGGAAACTGGGAATAACTGTTTTAAACATGGATGGGGTCGCTTTGTCACTAGTGTCTTCGGCAGAACAGTGTTATTTATGAGCCTAGGCGCTATTGAATTTTTTTGTCAACAGTGTTGGGGCCCAGGGGCATTAATAAGCAGAAACTTTTTTCTATGACATTTCAGCCATTTCGCTGAGGTGATAACCCACTTGGAGCATCGGTGCGTAACATTTGTTCTTATGCTATGTGGCTAAAAAATGAACTATAATAAATAATATTTTTCTAAAACTAAGATGAGGGGCATTTGTTTCTTCCCTGTTTTGTTGTTGAAAGTTTTGCCGATGTATTTCCATTGCTCGATAGATCCAGTGTAATGGAAAATTAGTTTTGAAGTTTCATCATTTTTCCAACCATACCGGTTCTCCAGATTGGAGACTCAAAATATTTAAACCTCCAGTTTTCCCTTCGAAGCGAGGCTTCTGCAGTGCACATCTTTGCATACATAAAGATAACTAACCACTCATTTAGTTGAAGGCCTGTGTCAGCTTATAAGCTGCATGTAAACTTTAAACCAAAATCATATGATTTATGACTAGAACTAAATTGAAAATTGATTTAATTAACTGGAAATTAAGTTACTGTATGTTGTTATTCTCTATTAACTTGTATCACGGGGTTTACTTTCTGTTCTTCCACTAGTTATCTTTGGTTCAGAATGGCTGATATGGGTTCCATTTTCATTCGAGTGTGGTCATCATCAACCCTGATTTGTGAACACAAAGAACGTCTTTTGGTAGATGCAAGCAGCAAAAGCATCGATTTGTATTTAATATTTATAGAGTTCAAAGACCAGGTGGAGCACGTATCTCAAAACAAGCTTTACAATATGACAAAAGCATAATCCATATGCATGGCAGGATATACTGGGGTACATGTATCAAAATGCATATTAACAACTCTCTACAGGGCTGACAACAATAATTAAGAAAATAGAATCGATTCTTTACAGACAATCATTTAGGACGTTTCTGTATGCTAGTCACCAATGCTTTTGGTCTGGCAACGACAAAAAATGAAATATTGAGAACTCATTCCTACACAAATTGAAATAATGAGAACTCATTCCTATACTTAAATATACACATCTCCCAAATTATAACCACCAATGCTTTTGGTCCAGCAAGGACAAAAAACATGAAATTATGAGAACTTATTCCTGAACTTCAATAAATCGACCTCCCAAATCAGAACCTGGTCCTATATTAAACTTGCTAGAACTTACCTTTGTTCACTTCATATATTCATATGTATGTATGTATGTATGTATATTCTTCTGATTTAAATGTTCTACTTTTATCTTTTTTTTTTTTGGGTCGTGTAATCTAGGCCATGGACACAAATGTTGAATCTTGATGGCGTGAGTTGTTTAAGATGGAGATATATATTTCCTTTCGATTGATGTGTTCCATGGAGATATATATGTTTCCTTTTGATTTATGTGCTCTACCCTTACCTTTTTTTTTTTCGGTCTTGTGATCTAGGGTGTGGATACAAATGTGGAATCTTGATGTCAAAAAATGTTGAAGATGGAGGTATTTATTGATAGAGTGAGAGCTTTTTAAGTTTGACTAAGGAGCAGAATCTTTGCATGCCTGCTGTGCACGGTGAAGCTTTGAAGGTTGCCTATGATGAGATACTTGATTGTTGCCTATGATGAAATGCTACTTCTATAGAGGAGAAACTTTTCGTATGTGCCTTGATTGTAACGCCCGTCATGCGAGAGAAATTGGGTGGCACAATCAAAACTAAATTTATTTTTAAGGCTTACATGGTACCTTTACCTTTGCACAAGGAAGCAAGCTGCTAAAAAATGTTCCCTGAATAGCTAAATGAAGTGGGTGACAAGCATGCCAATTATGCAAATCCACTGTCGTAGAGAAGATACCGAGCCATGTCTCTAATTTTTGACAAATTGGTTTAAGCAGGTGAAATTGTTCACATTATCAACATATTTATATAATCATTGAAAAAAACAAACTTCTGAACAAAACATGTAATATTTAGTATGAATGATTAGAATGACTCACAGAAATGAGTTGATGTGCAGATACTAAGACAATTTTCAATCATTGTATTCGTTTAGTTCATAGCATTGAAAGTTGAACATGGGCCGCTATTAATTATGTGATCTTTAGAAAAGGACGATAATAACGTTATGTCCTCAAATCACTGTATTGAGACGCAAGCTCAACTTTTCGATAGAAAAGAAATTATTGCTGCTAATTATATTCTACAACATGAAACATGACGAATTGAATTTTATTCTTCAAGATGAAATATGAGCACGAAGAATTGAATTTAAGAAACCACAAAGGCAAGGTGGAATCTGATGATTGACGGGCAAAGAACACAATTACAAGTGCCACATCAAATATTTATAAACGAGTTACAAGTGCAGATTCCAGGACAATTCTCAATCAATATGTGGAAAATAATGATAATCATTGTATTCGTTTAGTTTATAGCATTGAAAGTTGAAGATGGGCTGCCAAAAATTATCTAATCTTTAGAAAAGAATGATAATAGCTGTGATGTCCTCAAATTACTGTATTGAGATGTAAGCTTAACTTTTTATAGAAAATAAATTGTCGCTGCTAATTACAGTCTAAAACATGAAACTTGAAACATGAGCAGAAGGATTGAATTTTATTTTTCAAGGTGAAATGTGAACATGAAGAATTGAATCCAAGAAACCATAAAAAGGTGGAATTTGATAATTACAGGGGAACAACACAGTTAGAAGTGTCACATCAAATGCTTATAAATTATAATTAATAATAATGTTTACAACTGTCACATCATATGTTTATAAATTAATATCAATAGTAATGTCTGAAGTAACCAAAGTTTTTTTTTGATATTTTGTTAAAAAAGGGTTTTCCCAGGGACCCTACCCTGTTATATCAATGGATCTACAATCCAGATATAATCAATAACATTCTATAAATCAAAACTAAGCCAAATATCAAAATAATAGGTGTAAACAGCACAAAACCAGCCCAAAACCAGCCAAGACCCAGTTCAAGAGTGGTCCAAAGCCATTAACAATAGCAAACATAGAAACTAATAAAAACCAAAACTAATAAAAACCAATAACAACAAAAATGACAGAGAACATAACTCATTTGTGGAACACTTGAGAAGAGATCTTAATAAGTTACTTGATGTGGTTGTCTCTCTCTTCAATTTCCTTCTTTCTGTCAATATCTCTGACTTTGTTCTTGCTCTTTGTTCTTGAAGTAACCAAAGGTATTTATATATTGTAGAGTTATTAGACTTTTTCAAAAAATAAAATAAAATAAAATAAGATGACATGAAGTGAAGTTCTTGAAGTTATTGTTTAGAGATATGCACAATAAAAGGTACCTAAAAATGTAATCTACATCCTTCTTGGGGATAATGAACATAACAACCAAAACAATTATGAAAGTTTGAATTTATAGCCTTGAATGTTAGATTCCCGTTTGATGTGAAACTTTGAGGGTTATCCACTAGCAATTGCACATGAGTTGCAAACTACGTTGGAGAGGATAACAATGTTATGATCATAATCATGAGATGTTGAAGAATGTAAAAGGTAAGAGTAATGGCCAAATTGTATACAATACTTATACATATGCAAATGGTTATAACTTTTACATTGATGGTAACCCAAATTGTGTATTTCATTCATGCCAACCCAATATTTTTGAATTATTTATCACTTGTCATTGAGTTCAATCACACAACATCTTGCAATTATTTAATAGTTCTTTCCTAAAAATGCGAACATTTTTTTTATTGCCAACGATAGGTGTAAAATCTAGTGTTTTTAGCTAAGGCGTAACGGAAAAGATTTGTTTGTTTGAGCAAAAGGAAGAAAAAATCAGATCCCAAAATGAATGTAAACGTGGCGTGTAATATTCTAAATATTAAAACATTAAACAAGTTTATTGAATATTGTTCTTTGGTATGACGAGTGAGAAATGAAATAACATTACAAGCTAGCAACATAAATGTTAAATGCATTTCGTATGTTTAATCATTTTAGTGAGCATAGTATTGATCAAATCCCAGTTCACGGAGGAATTTGTACAATCCATCAAGTCGGAGGTATGTGTTGTCAACCGACTTCACAAGGGTCAGTACAACATGGAAATCACTATCAGAAATCATATGGGAGGGAAATGTTAAACACACGCTTTTACTGAGAGCGGGGGGGGGGGGGGGGGGGGGGGGGGGGGGGGGGGGGGGGGGGGGGGGGGGGGCGGGTGGGCGGGGGAGGGCCAAATCAATATAAGATAAACTTTTAGCTATTAAAATCTGCATCCACAATTAAAATATGCAAAACCATTCAAAACAACATAACATAGAGCAACAACAAATTTACATGGAAAACCCTCTCTCGGGAAAAACCAAAAAATAAGACTGTTTGGATCCACCATCCAAATCTAACCCAAATTGAATGCTTTACAATTGTTTGTAGGCACCAACTTACTGGAGACACCAATCGCCAAAACCAAGCACCAACTCAACCATCTTTGTGAGCACCAACCCACTGGAGACACCAATCCCCAATATCATGAGGAGCTAACCTCAACAAACTAAACTTCCATCTTCTGTAGTTGCTTTCTGCTTCTTCATTGTTGTTCCAAAAATATGCTATACATATATTTTGACAAAACAATCTCCCCTTCTCTTCTATGTTGTACACTTTTCAACTATACTTTGAATAATATTTTCTTCTCTTCTTCTGCAACTTCATACCTTCAACATAGACGTCAATTTCACATTTTTAATGAAATCAAATTAATTTGTTTTATATTCCACTCCCTTGTTTTGCTATCTTTTCAACTTCATTTGCCTTTAGATCTTCTCACGCGACTCTTTATTTTCTTGGGCGCTAAAAACTTGGAATGGTCTAGAAATTTTTAATACAAAATGCCAAAGTAAAAGAATCAAATGCTAGCACTCCTTAATGATTATACACTTTTCTTTTGCCGCCTTTGAATAAGCAATCTTCCTTTCAATGATGAAGATCCAAAACTGATTATACACCTTCTAATTCCTTTTCTAAGTCACCATTTTCTGTGCATAGTCATACTGATTATACCTCTTAAACATTATGCGTTAAGACTAGATGAGGGTTAGCTTGGACTTTAAATCTTAATGCCGAAACAAAGGTGGCCTCAATATGGAAAACATGGTATTCAAAATGCGACAAATCATATTTTATTATTTGAAGTCATGTCTTATTTATCATTGCAAATGAACTAACCAATGATGCTCCAAATTTAACACACTATGAACTTTGGACCAATACTCTTTAAAACTTCTTGATCCTTTGGTTTTAATGACAACTCCGGTCAGAATCCGAAGCTAAAATATGAGACTTCGAAGCTCTCCGGTCAGACTCCGAAACTGTAGGAATAGACTTCGAAACTAGAAAAAGGAGACTCTGAAGCTACAAACAATACTTTTTCAACATCCTTCAACTAGATCCTTCATCATTCTTTGACATCAATGACAATTATTCCAACATGAAATAGAGTTTCTGATATCAGAGTAGAAATTTCAGAACATGCATAAAAAATATTGGTAGATAGATATGTATGATATGCTAAATATCTTGTAAATGAAGGGGAATTTTACAAATTAGCCCGACCTTCTCTTCTTTCCATGCATTAGCAATTTTTTTGCACCTCATTCTTGCATAATGCTTGAAAGTAAAAGCATGCGAGAGTTGCAAAGTATGTCAGAATGGATGTCCACAAGGTGTCTTAAATTTTCCATTTTGGCAGAGGCTAGGAAGATGTTGACAAAGGTTGAGCTTGGCTTTACACTTGTTGATTGCTTTGACCAAATGACATATCCAACAATCATTGCAGTTCATGAGACCACACATCTTTCAGGATTTTTGTCGAACAATTCACACTTGTTCACAATTTACAAACTTATGTGCCAAGGCACTTGCATCTAAAACAACTACCAAAAGTTCCTTATTCATAATGTTTTGTCCAATGTCCATGATGTATTTTGAAGCTCCTATTTTTGCATAGGACAGTAGGATGCTAGCAAAGGTGAACTGATAAGAATGAATGTCAGTTGGTTGCATTTGGTGAAACAACATCAATGCTTTGCGAGGAAGTCCATGTCTTCTATAAGCTACAATTAAGATATTTGATGAGGTGACAGTCATTTGGTCAAACACCTGACATTGTGAATAACACCGATTTAAAATAAGTTTGTTTCGGAAAAGAAAACCTCCGAGGAGTGAAGGAAAAATGTGAGTTGATCAATCAAGATGCTAGTTATTTGCATTTTGGGTGAAACAATGTCAATTCCTTGCAGGGGACACCCATGTTTTCCTGTAGTTACATTTGGTTGAAACTGGAGATAACATTTGTTTGAGGTGTTATATCAAACAATCCACACGCCTTCTACATATGTTTCTCAATTTACATACATTTGTCTACTGGGGCTCTGCAACTATAACATCTGACAAATATATCCTTTCCATTATGCTTTGATGGACATTCATGCCCATTCTTGGAGGTTTTTAGGAAGGGTGAATGCTGGAAGAAGGCCCATACGCTCCCTTGTATAAATAGTCAAGTTATGGCTTTTAAGTTTAGACAATGAGAATTCAAAAAAATGTTGTAAAGGGAGGACCTCACCATAAGTAGTAAGACAAATACACTCAAAGATACGTATAACTTCACTCATATTTATCATGCCCCTATCCATGTGTGAAATTATAAAATTCTTTAATTTAAATTAGAAATCTACAAACACCCAAGCCAACATAATAGACATAATTAATACTAACATCCTAAAAGACCCAAACAAGGTCAAAAAGTTTTACATGACAAAATCTCCTAGGAACCATACTTGACATATTTTAAACATGAAAGTTGCAAGAGACAATGATTTCAGAAATTTGCAAATATTTTATTTGAATGCTTTGATATTTGTGAGTTCGAGGAGGATTTTAGAATCATAAGAGAAATTCTAAATTGTACTAAAAAGACATATCCGATTTAGTATGTATTTAGTGGACCCTCTTATCTTATTATTATTAAATTAAAATACATGAAGAATTTTTTTTTTTTTAAATAAGAATCATCCAAAAAAATTATGTAATTAATTGACAAATATATTAAATATAATAAATACTATTATAAATATGGGATTAACACTGTTTTATAAGTGTAGTAAATAAAAGAGACACATGTTAATACTTTTGTAATTCATGATAAGATTGAGAGAATTTTAAATATGTACATTTATGTAAAATTTGTGTGGGAATATTTCAATAAAATATTTGTTTTTTTGTTTTTTTTTTGGTAAATTCATTTAAAAAAATAACATGGTTGAACTTGACCCCAAGATTATATTTTATTTAATTATTAATATATTTTTCTTCTCTGCATGCTTCCACGTTTCAATTCTATGTGACATCTAACTTTCAAAATAGTAATCGAGATTTGATTAATTGCAATATATATATTATTTTTCCAATGCCTCCAAATAAGCCATTTAAGGAAAATGTCCAATCAAAGTGAAAAAATGCTGAAACGATGGATTCCCTTGCTCGGGAAATACTGGGAGATCTGGGCAGTCCGAAGAATCTAGAGACATGGGCTTTTGTTGGTCAAGGGTGCACACATTTGGCCGTGGTTCAAATTGTTTTGTTTTGTTGCTGTTATTTGTGTTATTGAGCCGATGCACAGTTGTGTAGGGCAAAGCCTTCTCATTAGGCGCACTGCTGGAAGAGTTTCTCTTCCACTCAGCCCCCATTCTCAGAAACATGGGAGCTTGCCACGAGGCCTCTTTATGGATGGGTGGGGAACAATGGTTTTCCCCAAGAGCATTCCCTGGAGACTCTAACCCTTTTTGGGCGGGGGTCGATATCACTAGATGTAAATAATAGATGGTCTTTGTTGATCAATATCTTTCACGGGGAGGAGCGACACAGACTAGGTCCCACTGCTGAGTGCACTACCAGACTTGTAGAAATTGATTTCGAGGTGTGATTCCCGAATATCGTGCTTGCCCCTGACCGACCTGAGAAAGGAACTCTTCTAGTTCATGAAAACTAGGAAAACTTGCATGTTAATAGTGAGTAAATTTGATTTTTAATTTTCTATAAATATAAAAGCATCCTAATTCATTAAGGCATCGATAATATATCAATGAACATTATTATTGAACAATTAAAACATATTTAATTATTGTTGCAAGAATTCAACAAGTATTTTAGATAATTAATCAATTATCAAGCATTTATCATAGCATTGAAATTTATAGTGGGACACATTATATTGCATTGGTTTTCTGGGTAGAAGAATCATATCATTATGTTTGGTGTGTTATTTTTGACATTTTCCCAAATGAAGGGATTTGATAAGAATCAATGTTAGGTGGAAGATAGATCTTAGGAACAAACATCACTTTTTTGTAGGTCTAGATTTGGGAGCACAATTGGGGTTAGGAGAAGAGAAAATTGATTTTCTAGTGACTGGAACAAAGTTTTATAAAATTGAATGAGGTTTATGAAAGGTAGAGGAATGCGAATCTAGTTGTTATAGAAAATTAAAAATTTGAACATTTTATTTAGATCGTCATCTTCATGTTCTTGGAGTGCATGATTAGAACGTCATCCTTCAAGTTTTTTGAGTTGTTTTCTTGTGCTAGAAAAACCCTGATTTCTCACATCAAAATGCGATGAATGTCTTCCAATAGCTCTTAGAACATGATAAGAATTGCTCAAGTAACTAATTAGGTCTTATTTATTATTTTACATCTATTTTTGGTATAATTAAATATATTATGTGCATTTGTTTGTATGTTTGGTGTAAATCTATTTTTTCTTAATACATTTTGGCTATCTTACACCTCTCTTAGGGTAGATCATGTTATAAATTATGATAGATGTGTTTATTCTTAGGGCTAATTGCCACCTACCTCCCTTATTGTTAAATATTAAAACTTTTTTCACATAACCTCAAACATGAGAATTTTTTTTTTGAAGGTTTGTCATTGCATCCTCTTAGATGCCATTGTCTAAATCTCATATTGCAATTCAAAGCCTTAGGGCATTGTCACTTTTTATTTTTTTCAGACCCTAAAGTGCTTACTAAAATTATGATTGCTTATATGCCTTTAGGGTTTCATTTAGAGTCATATTTTCAATCCCTAGGTATCAATTGCGGAAATTATTGAATGATGTGCTTCCTCCATAATTGAATTGTCTTACAACATGTAATTATAATTGTAATGTTAATGTGTTTGTTAAAAATTGTGAATGCTTATGTCCATTCATTTATGGTTTCATTTAGAGTCATAATTTTCAAACTCTAGCTCTAGAGTGCGGAAAATATTAAATGATGTGCTTGCTCCATAATTGAATTCTCTAATGATAAATAATTAGATTTGAAATTTCTAAGATTCATTTTAAATTTGCTCTTTCATTTGATTCATTTTATCAAGTTTGAAAAGAAAATGGATTCTAGACATGTATCTAGTGTTGGTTCAAAAGTATTTTCTACTAGAAGAGATGCATTTTCTTTGAGTGGATTTATTATAGATAGATCTCAAATGAATGTTGCAACTGAATGTGATGTCACACCCTTAATCCTATGTCATATATTGGGGTATGTATAATTGACATGTGGCTAACATACGCTCTTAACATGTCATATCACATTTATTTATGCTTCATATGGTTAGTAAATCAGCTTAGGTGGTTTACATAGCATAAGTATGGTGGTTTATTTATGTTTTTTTTGTATGGCTTGGAGGTTGCCCGCTCAAAGTGGCTAAGTCATTCTACTTGCATATTATCATCTTATATCTCTATTTTGGTGTTCTTGGATGTTATATATTACTGCTATTATTATGATCTATCTAAGTAATTTCCTTACAAGTGGTATTAGAGCTTTGATTTGGGCCAAAATTAATTTGAAACCCTAATTTTTAGGAGTTACCTATACTTTGCAAACCAATGCAATTTTTTGCAAAATTTTCCTAGAGTTGTGACGTACTTAGAGGACAATACCATCCAAATTTCATCTTTTTCTAATATTTTTTGTGGAATTTATATTCATTTTAGTGTTTTTTCACAAATTCTCTCCGTAGGTAGAAAATTCTGGAATCTATCTAAAATTTTTACATTTATGGTAAGATCTCAAAATTTTAATTTGGTTTGTTCTTGGTTTTTTTGTATATCTAGCGAAAATGATCAAAAAGTCATGACAAGAAGATCAACTAGATGCCAAGGAAAAGGTTCCACCACTCTAGGGGAGAACTCCTAAGAAGGAGTAATAAGGAGGAGGATGAATTTGATTAGGAATGGGGTGGAACTTCTAATACTATGTATTACTTGGTGGATGAAAAAATACAATCCCTTCTAGAGAGCATGAAAACATTGCAGGGAGATGTGAACTATATGGGTCCTAACATGTAAAGAGAGATGAAGACGCTGAAAGGAGATATGGCTAAGATACCCAAAAATATTGAGTTGTTGTTAGCCTCTCAAATTAGTCAAGGTGGATCTAATAAAAATCCAAATCATGATTCAAACAATGCATTACATTGCTTTGTGGAGAACATTAACTCTGGGCCACATAAACTACTTCTAAAGGTGGACATGCTTAAGTTTGATGACAAGGACCTGATTGATTGAATCAACCAAATGGAGAATTTATTTGATCTACATTAGATCCCATGTGGGAAGAAGGTTACTATGGAATTTTAATTTGTGGAACCTGAATAATTTACTTTGTATCGATGGTTGTGTACTCAAAATAAAAATGATCTTAATGTCACTTGGTCAACTTTTATAGAGGAATTGTAAACACACTATAGTTCTAGTGTGGCTGAGAGGTACTTCATCCAGTTGGAAAAGTTGCTGTAAATGAGGTGAGTGAAGGATTATATTTAGTTGTTTTAGAGCTTGTATTTATGTGTGGAGATAATTACAGATGATAATAGGAATGACCTATTCCTTGGTGGTCTCAAGGATCACTGTTAGGTATTAGTCCTAACACGGGTGCATTTAAGTTAGCATATTGTGCACGTGTGTGTGTGTGTGTGTGTGTGTGTGTGTGTGTGTGTGTGTGTGTGTGTGTGTGTGTGTGTGTGTGTGTGTGTGTGTGTGTGTGTGTGTGTTGTGTGTGTGTGTGTGTGTGTGTGTGTGTGTGTGTGTGTGTGTGTGTGTGTGTGTGTGTGTGTGTGTGTGTGTGTGGTGTGTGTGTGGGTGTGTGTGTGTGTGTGTGTGTGTGTGTGGTGTGTGTGTGTGTGTGTGTGTGTGTGTGTGTGTGTGTGTGTGTGTGTGTGTGTGTGTGTGTGTGTGTGTGTGTGTGTGTGTGTGTGTGTGTGTGTGTGTGTGTGTGTGTGTGTGTGTGTGTGTGTGTGTGTGTGTGTGTGTGTGTGTGTGTGTGTGTGTGTGTGTGTGTGTGTGTGTGTGTGTGTGTGTGTGTGTGTGTGTGTGTGTGTGTGTGTGTGTGTGTGTGTGTGTGTGGTGTGTGTGTTTTCAACCCACATAGGAATTCAAGTGTGATTAAAGGGTGTGAGAGATTTTAGGGGTGTTAGTGGTTAGAAGAGATTCTAGGTGGTTAGAACAACCATCCTAGATTAGTGTTAGTAGTTAGAATAATTAGTCCTATATATTTGTGTGTTGTAATATTAATTTATGTTGATTTGAATTATTTGAGTGTGTGCTCTTTCTTCAGATATGGGGTAAAACCCACAATCACATCCAACATTAGGTACAAATGTTTGATCCAACCAAATTTTCTAATTCTATTACTGTGGCATGAAGGGCACTGCAAAAAATTCATTTCAAATGAAAGGAACTCTAAATGTTCAACAAATTAAAGAGAAATGAAAAAAATGATTATGCTTGAATTGTGATAGCAAATACAAAATAGGATATAAATGTGCTAAAAATAAGTTGTTCTACATAAAGACCATTGATGATGATGTCAAAGATGAACTAGGCCTAGAAGAGAGATAGTTGAGAAAAGGCATCTACATTGGGAGTTGAGATAAAATATTTAACCCAAACCTCAAGGAGCATAAAGGGTACTCAGAAGTGTTTTTGGTTTGTTTTTATTGCTGGTAGTTTGCTCCAACCACCAACTCACCAGAAGCATTGTTATTAGGAAGCTTGAAGGGAAATTTTATTAAAAGGGAGTCAATTTGATTATTTATTATGATATAATCTAATATGATAGTGGCGTTGGCATGATAGGAGGTTGATCAACTTGTTCCAAGCTTTGCATAATCCATTTTGAGCATTTGGGGTCAAAATTGCATGTTTGAAGGATTCTTGAGTTGAGAAAACAAGCCATTTTACAAGCTTAAAGGACATAATTGAGTTGTTTTGAGCATTTTAACTTGTTTGAGAGGTTGTTTGAAATATATTATCTACATCATTTGGTATCAGAGTGGGTTAAGGAGATTAATTGACAAGCAAGAAAGAAAGAGAAGAGAAACATGCAGTAAAAGGAAGAGTTGTAAGAAGGAGAGAAGATTGTCAGGATGCCATGAAGAAGAGTGATCAGAGGAGGTTAGAGAGAGAAGCCTAGGGATAATGAATTAGTTTCCATTTTGAGAAATATATAGGACAGATTGGAAGCATTAGAAGTTGCTTAGAGAAGAGGTAAAGCTTTGGATGAAGACAATGACAAAGAAGATAAAGAAAAAAGAGGTGGTAGCAGAAATAACACTTGAGGAAAGAAGACCGGAGGTGAGAATCCTAAAAAAAGTCATGAGAACATGTACTAAACCAAGGATTAAGGCACTAGAGTATGGTGGAAGCATGCATCCAGAGGAGGTGATAGATTGGATTTCTAAAATGGACAAATATTTTTATTTTGAGGGCATAACCGAGGATATGAAAGTGAATTTTGCTTGTGCTAAACTAATAGGGCATGCTTCTATTTGGTGGAATTTTTTGCAAGAAGAAAGAGTGAACAGAGGAAAGGAAAATTTTAAGTCATGGGACATGATGGTTGCTAAGCTAAAAGGTAAGTTTATCACTTCTGATTATCAAACTAGCTTGTTTAAGAAATTGTAAAATTTGAGGCAAAGGGAAATGCGTGTAGCTGATTACACTGAAGAATTTTATAAATTAGGAATGAGATCAGCCCATATAGAAGAATATGTTGAAGAGGTAGCTACATATGTGAATGGTTTAAGGCTTAACATATAGGATGAAATCAATTTGTTTACCTTGAGAACAATGGAAGTTGCATACCAAACAATCTCGAAAGCAGAAGAGAAATTGTATAGAAAACAAACACAATAATTCAGAGGTAGAGGAAGAGAATAAGAGGTAGAGGACATCAGTGAAACATAGGACAAAAAACAAAAAACTCATGAGGAAGAGGAAAGTAGCTCACAGACACAAAGTACTACAAGAGGTGGATATACTAAAGGTGGTTAATCATACAGAGGTAGAGGAGGTTTTGGAAGAGGAAGAGGTGAGTTCATAGGTAGATGTTTTAAATGCAAGACATTTTTTGGTCATAGGTATTTTAAGTTTCCAAAGTATCCTCAAGTCAGCAGTAGTAGAGTGAGTGGAGTTAGAAATTAGATTACACATGCTGATGAGGAAGAAAGTGTGGCATCACCATCACTTGTGGAAGAACCAGAAACAAGAGAATAATTGATGACGAGGAGAGTACTGATGAATACAAATAAGAGAATTAAGGAACCAACCCACAGAAGAACACTTTTCAGGACCATGTACAAAACAAGATGTAAATGTTGTAAACTTATCATTGATAATGGTAGTGGAGATAATCTAGTTTCTTCTAAAATGGTTAAAAAGTTGAAATTGAGAAGAATGAAGCATCCTAAACCATATAAGGTCTATTGGGTCCAAAGAAACCATCAGGTGCTAGTTAGTGAGAAATGTCTTGCTAGTTTTTTAGATTGGTAGATATCAAAATGAGGTTCTATGTGATGTGTTGCTTATGGATGCATGTCCTCTCTTGCTAGGAAGACCATGGAAATTTGATAGGAAATCTATTCATGATGGATGGGATAACACATACACTTTCTTGAAGGATGGACTAAAAAAAACCTTGAATCCTGATGAGTTGATTAAAACTACTTTATAAACAATTCATCTTAGTATTTTGTTAAGACATTGAAGCCATGTCCTTGTATTTCCCTGTTATACTGTTGAACATTATCACTATAACTTGAAATTATTGGTATGATACTGATTAATATAGTTATTACTAGTTAACTTTATTTTGTGGTATTCTGAATTTGCATCTATTCTTATGGTTGCAATAAGTTGTTTGGATGATGATTTGAGTGATGCCTCTCTTATTTGCAAGAAACCTTGTTATATGAAGCAACTTGTATGTAGCAAAGGAATTACCTGCAGCCACCCATTCATAGCCAAAGGGATTCACCTACAGCTAAGGAACCACCTGCAGCCACTCACCTACAACTAAAGGACCTGTCCGCAGCAATCCTTCCGTAACCAAAGAAGATCACCTACAACAAAGGAATTGTGATTATGAAGAACTCTTGGAACGTGAATAATGACACTCATATTTAGACGTGTCATTGAAGGAGTAGTTAGAATTAGAACATGAAGGCAAAGATAACTCAACTCTAGATATGATTATTCGTTGCAACTTAATGAGTAACTGATTGTTTAGATTCGTGATTTGAGAACTGATTGATTGAACCAATTGGTTACTTAAGTTATGTGTTTTACATCTAAACACCTGCTGATTAATTTTGTTGCATGCATCAAATCTCCAGATGATCTATTTAAGATATTTTACTTGATTTGTTTGGAATCCTAGTTAAACTTTTCCTCTCACGCTTTGCAGTAATTAAGGAGTATAAAAGGAAAAGGGTTAATGCTATAAAGGATATAGATGGATGGTGTAGAGATTTAGTTAGAGAATAGAGAATACACAAATACAAAATTTTGTTTTGTTCCCAATTGTAATATCCATGCCAATTCAATATAAATTTTGAGTTCTGTTCAGTAGATTTTAGTCACAAGCCTAAGAGGGATTAGCTCCCAAGGTAGGGCCCACTTGTGGTTTGCTAAACCCCTCCATAGTTTTGTTGGTTTGTTTTATTGCAAGAGTAGATTAAAAAGAAATTTGTTCCTTTATCTACATTCTACATTCTACATTCTGCATTTAAAATCTTTGTTTTTAAGTCATTAGTGTTAGAAGCCATTTACTTTCAGTCTGAGTTTAGTTTGTTTCCAAGCATTGTTATTTCATTCATTGTTTGTGACAACAATTTCTTTCCATACCTCCTAAAATCCTTGTAACTGTGCATACAACACTGACATTATTGAAATTTTATGTCCCTTGGTTTGATGATTAAATGAATGTGGATTAATGAACAACATATTAATTGCTGCAAGTTAATTTGCACTACCATTTTTGGCAGCGGTTGGTCAGGGATACTGCCAAGATATAATGTTTTTGTGAGGTTTTGCATTCCTTCGAAGTAGTTTAGGTTTAGGAAATTCCACCTCCAAACCCCCCCACTAATGTATGTTGAGTGAGTTAAGTAGTTGATGCATGCACCATCAAAGAGATGCCGATGGTATATTTTTACCCAATCCAAAAGTAGAACAAATTTCTACATCTTATTCTGAATAAGACACATTTTCATTTATATAAGGCTTATTGTTAGAAGATCCCCCTCCAAATGAGACTATTGAGGCTATTCCTAATCATCCCATCATGGTAGAAGAAGTAAACCAAAATGTTGAAGACTGGGAAACTACCTTTGAGTTTCCCATTTCCCAACAATGATGAGCCTGCTGCTATGAAGTATATTTCTCTATCAGCCCTTCCTAACTTTCATGGATCCATAGCTGAAGACCGAGACACCTTTTTTGTTTGAGTTTGATGTATTATGCAAGAGCTATGATTATACCACTGATGTACATAAAATAATGATGTTCCCTACCACAATCAAGGATGCAACATTGAGATGGTTCATGGGTTTAGGAAGAGGTGTTGTTACCACTTGGGCACATATGAAGCAAAAGTTTCACACTAAGTTCCAAGACTACTGTAGGCTGAGTAGCATATGAGGTGATGAAATATTCAAGATGAGACAAAAGGAGGATGGGTGACTGGAAGAATATTTAGAAAGATTCGTATTCTGCATTCAAAAGACAAGGCACACAAGGACTACCTCCTGAATATCTCAAATTAGTCTTCTTGAAGGAATCGGTGAGGAAGAAATGGATGCTTTGCACTTGATAGGAGTTGGAGACATCTCAAAAAATACCTTTGAGGAATTTTTTTAAGCTTACAGGAATTACTCCAGAGCAACTATGAAGAGGATAAGAAGTGCTAGATCAAAGGGTGGATCAACTACCAAATGAATTGTGGACATATCTAAATAAGAGATTGTCAACATGTTCAAGAACATGAAGAAGGAGATTTTCAATGACATGACCACTCAATTACATGCTGTGCATGCCAAAAATAAAAGAGAAGATGAAAAGGTAACACTTACAGAGTTTTTCCATGCATGCAGAAGAAAGAAAAATGGTTGCAAATGCAGAATATTGGCCAACATTACATAAGAGAGTGAGGTTTCATCGGAATTCAAGATGAGAGAAACAAAGGATGGAAAAGGCTTCTATGTTGCTCAAAGAAACCCATGACTGCCAAGACAAGGAGGTATGTCAAAAGACCCTATGCCATATTTTCATAATTGGGGTAGTGATCCATATATGAAACCCCCACATTGGGATAATCCACAACAAGGTTGGGCGCTATACCCTAGCCAATACCAAAAATAATGACAACCTTAGTTTCAAGGAAAACAATGGCAACAACCCCCTTCTTCATGGAAACAACCTTGGAGAGGAGGGAAACAATGGAATAAACCACCTCCTAACTACAAACAATCTTACGAGAAACCTCCTTATCTATAGTGGCAAGCTCTAATGCCAAATCCCCAACTGAACTCTCATTTAAAAGAAACTCAACTACCAACTCAACCAACATCTATCCCCAATAATAAAGGTGCTCAATCAGCCTATACCACTAAATCAACTCAATACCCTATGTATTTAGTTGATGTTAATAACATCCATCTTCACTCAGGAAGAGAACGTCCTCCACCAAGTAAGCCCACCATTATAGAGATTGTAGATGAATCAGAGTTACCACAGACTGATCCACAACAAAGCCAAAACATGTTTCAAGGTGATTTGCAACAACTTGAACAGATTTCTAGAAGGGTAAAGTACAAGCTAATGAACCACCATTTTCATAGAGATTGCAGGAAAAGAAGATTAACCTCATATCAAAATTTGATCCTTATTTTGTCAACCAAATAAAGGATATTTGTGTCAAAATTCCAATTATTCTATCCATCAAGGATGCATCCATATACAACAAGTTGGTTAAGGATCCATGTATTAAAAAACCAGGCAAAAAAAGAACGGATTCGTTCACTATACAAGTTATTGGATAACTGACTGATATCATGTTTGGGAATTTAGTTTTACCAAATTATATAGATCTAGGTAGTCCTTTGGTAAACGTTACAATCAATGACACAAAAATAAAGAATGATTTGATTGACTTGGGGGAAACCATTAATTTCATGAACAAGAAAATTATGGATGATATGAAATTGGAAGGACTAAGGCCAACAACTACAGTTTTACAACTTCCAGATAGATCAATAGTGAGACATGAAGGAGTCCTTGAGGACATAGTTGTGGTGGTAGAATCTTGTGAATACCCTAATGACTTTATTGTCTTTCAACCAAAAGCAAGTTTAGGAGGATAACCTAGCATCCTAGGAAGGCCATGGTTGGCCACTGTTAATGCGTTCATAGGTTGCAGGTATGAAAATATGATTATTCCTAATAAAAGTGGTACTAAGAAGTTGATGCTCTATCCTCCTACCCATCCGTTGAATGATGAATATTAAACAATTTGGGTTGAAGAACCAGAAGCAGATCAGAACTCGATACAACAACTCATGATGCTGGAGAAGTCTTGTACAATTGAAGGAAGAGAAGAAGATGTTATTCTCTCTAACGTCTTGCAGAATAACTATGGAAGAAATGAAGAAGTGGATGATAGATAAAGGTGTTTAAGTTGCCCCCTGAACCAATTTTTACCATAGAAAATCACCATGGATGTTCCAGGTAAGGATTGTATTCTTTTTCAAATTCTTCTCCATGACTGCATACTGAATTCTGTTAGCAACAATGCATGTTCAATGATTGATCTCTCCAAACAAGTGGAAATAACTTCGGGAAGGCACTTAATGTAAATAAGATGCTGAGTATTTCTAATTGATCTTCTGCAAAAACATAAAGCAACGTTTACATGGCATTATGGTGATATGCATGGAAATTTTCCTAGGATCTACACACATAAGATTTATATCAAATACAATTCTAAACCCATTAGGCAACCACAAAGAATAATGAACCCAACGGTGAGAGAAATTGTAAATAGAAAATTGAAGAAATTATTAGATGCTGGATTTATATACCCATTAGTAGACAGTCAATGTTTATCACCACTTGTCATTGTGCCAAAGAAGAATGGAAAATGGAGGATATGTGTAGATTATAGAGAGTTGAATGCAATGAAAAAGAAATATTATTTTCCACTGTGTTTCATTGATTAGGTACTTGTCAATTTGGCAGGTAAGAATTATTTATGTTTTCTTGATGGATATAGTGGTTATAATCAAATTTAGATTGTACCACATGATCAAGACAAAACTACCTTGACATGCCCACAGGGAACATTTTCTTATTCTTTTCTTCTGTTTAGCTTGTGCAATGCACCTACTACATTACAGAGGGAAATCTTGAGTATCTTTTCAGATTTGAAAAATGACTACATGGAGGTATACATGGATGACTTCACGGTACACGGATTTTTTTTTGAAGAATATATGAAAAATCTAGACTAAGTCTTGAAAAGATTCAAGGAGCACAATCTGTCCTTAAGCAATGAAAAGTGCTATATGAGGATGTCTGAAGGTATAGTTTTGGGACACTATATATCTTCTGATGGAATTCAAATTAATCCAACCAAGAAATCTATTATTGTAAATCTGCCAACACCAAATAAATGAAAGGATGTTATGATATTTCTAGGTCATGCTAGTTATTACAGGAGATTCATACAAGATTGCAACACCATTGTTTGTAATATTAGGAAAAGATGCTACCTTTGAGTGGAATGAAAAATGTGAGACTGCATTCCAAAATTTGAAGCAAATGTTGACTACTTCTCATATATTAAGAGAACTTGATTAGAACCTTCCATTCCACATCCATACTGATGTATCCAACCTTGCCATTGGAGTTATATTAGAAAAAAAGGATGGAGTTTTGAATTATGCAATTTATTATGTTAGCAAGAACTTGCAACATTATGAACTCAACTATATGTTATCAATAAATTCAGGCACTACATTACATGTTATCCAATTTTTATTCACACTAACCACCCTATAATTAAATATCTAATAAATAAACCAGTAGTAAGCAACAAAATCATAAGATGGTTTCTCTTCTTGCAAGAGTTTGATCTCACTATTGTGGACAAGCCTGAAAAGGAAAATGTGGTAGCAGACTTCCTTCCAAGGATGGTGACTAAATATGAAGAACAAGTAGTTGATGACTCTTTTCCAGATGAACATTTGTTTGTTATTCCTACCAAATCACCTTGGTATGTAGATATAGTCAACTACTTGGTCTTAGGTAAGACATCACCACATTATTTATACTCTGAGAAGAAATAGATAGTTGAAAAGAGTTTACATTTTTCTTGGATAGCTGGATTTCTATTTCATATAGGACAAGATCAATTCATGAGAAGGTACATAGATGATGAAGAGATATATGATGTCCTTAGAGCATGCCATAATGAACCTTGTGGAGGAAATTTTGCTGAAAAAATAATAGTGCAGAAGGTATTAACAACTGGTTATTATTGGCAAACATTGCATAAAGATGCAAAAATATACACTAGAAGATGTGATAGTTGTCAAATAATGGGCAAGCCCACTAGATATGATGAAATGCCAATACAACCTCAATTGGTATTACAACCTTTTGACAAACATGGCTTAGAATTCATTGGCCCTATAGATCCTAAATCCTAGTAGAAGGAGTACATCTTGATATGCACAAATTATCTAAGTGGACAGAGGTGAAGGCATTGCCAAATCAGAAAAGTGAGAAACTAGACAAGTTTCTCTATGATCACATCTTCACCAGATATGGAGTTCCACGTGAAATTGTTACTGATCAAGGTACACACTTTACTACTGATGTAATATCTGATCTAGATAAGGAGTATGAAATTATTCATAGGAATTTGACACCATATCATCCCCAATCTAATGGCTAGGTAGAGGTAACAAACAAGTAGATAGAGGCCATCTTGACAAAGACCATTGCACTTCACAGGACAGATTAAGCAGACATAATTCTAGAGGCATTATGGGTATTCTACACCACATGGAAAACAATAACTGGCTTCACACCATTTGAGCTCTTGTATGGTAAGACTTATATTTTTCCAATTGAATTTGAGCACAAAACACCGAGGACTACACTTGAGCTAGGAATAGATCTATTTGAAGCACAAAGACAAAATATTCTCCAACTCAACGAGTTGGATGAAATGAGAAGACATACTATGCATAATGCAGAGGTAGTACAGAAGCAAAGAATTAAATGACATAACAAGTATATCAAGACAAGAAAATTTCAAGAAGGTGACTGGGTACTCTTATTTGATTCAAAGTACAAGGACCATATGGGAAAACTCAGGAAAAAATGGTTAGGTCCCTATGAGATTGAGAAAATATTTCCTGATGGAGCTGTAAAACTCACCACCATAGATCCTATGAGGTTCAATCTATTGGTTAATGGCCATAGGTTGAGGTTGTACAAGAATCCAGTTGACATAAGTAGCTTCATGCAATAGTTCAGAGGAGGACAAAACAAGATGGAAGTAAGGACATAAGAATAGAAATTGAAATTTGAGCTTGATGGTTCATCTTTCAAGATTTTAGAGGATTGAGATATTTCAGTGGCCTTGGTATATTCAACTTGCTAAATACTCAAAGAATAAATAAAAGTGTTGTGATCAACCCTCTAGGTGATCAAAAACACTTTGCTAACATTTTATTTTCTTAGAATTTCTATTTTGCAGGATTTGATGTTTGATAGTTGTAAGAGTGCATGATCTCCATTACAAGGAGATAATGCAATGACTAGATGTTCCACTTGCAACATCATATAAAAAACCCTTACTTTTTTTTCATTTTTGACAAAGCTCATGATTGCATGAAGAAGACCAAAGCTATCTACACATGTGAAAGATGACAAAGGACAATTGGTACCCCAACATATCAGTGTTCCCTCTTCGGGAGTTTGCTGATTGTAGTAAGGAGAAACAAATATAAATCTAACGCACATCTACATCATCATATCAACATCCACAACATAATACCAAGTTTGCATGTAGCCAAGGCACAAATTCAATAAACATGCACAATAATCATTCTAAAATGAACATCGAGATAAGTGCACTTGACTACCACTTTATTAAATTATAATTAGAGTGATTATTATTTATTCGTATTTATGCCAAGTCATCATGTATTAAATGCATTTAAAATACCTCCGCCTTTCATGCTATGATGTGTCCCTCCACATAAGCCCATGTTTTCATATCATTTTACCTCACATGCTTCATGCATTCACATCAATTAATTAGCTCTCTCGTAACTGTGTTGCATGTGATTCGGTCTCAAAGTTCAAAAATACTCAAAACAATCCCACACAATTCAATTTTGCATCACTTCTTTAAACAAAACTATGTGATTGCATTGTGAGAACTGAACAAGCTACATATCAAAAATGGGTGGAGATTTGATACACCATAAACACATAGACCAATCTTAACTTCTTAACAACCCTCAAATTTTAAAGTATTTTTGAGATAATGGGTTGCTAGACTACATAAACCGATTCCAGGGTTTCAATGAGTCAATGGTTGAAGAGTTTGTTAATAAACTCAGTAATGATAAAGCAAAATTAAAGGGTCTATTAGTAAGAATTAGTGATGATATCTTGGCTGAGGTAATTGGACTTCTTGCACTGGGTGAACCATTTCCTGAGAAAGTAAATCTAGAGGCATCGAGAAGGGAATTTTCCGATGAAGATGATGCATTCATCAATGATAGAACCAGCTAAAATTAAGATAACCGTAGAATTTTTTTGGAAAAATCTCCTAAAATGCCCTTTTGAGGAGATTTTCAGGTTTTCAGGTTTCAACAACATGAAAACATGTTTTTTACATGCTATATGCAAATTGTTTCCCGAAACCCTGAAACCTGAAACTAGCCAGTGTTTCAGGTTTTCAGAATTCATGAGCATCAGAACATGACTTGCAAAAAGCATGCTACATGTCGATTGACTTCCGAAACCCGAAACCCGATATGTCCCTTTGTGTCGGGTTTTCAGAACCTTGGAACACCTAAGCATCTCATGTTTCATGTCATCTGTTTCCTGAAACCCGAAACCCGAATTGATAGCTAATCCTTTGTATTGGGTTTTTGGGCACTCCAAGCATGATGACATGGCATTAACTCCGAGTTGTCAGGTAGTTGGCACACGTGTCATGTGAAGTGTAATAAATGTAGGGGTTTTTATAAATAGTTGGATTTACACGTCATTTTTATCTATTGTACTTTTGGTTGCGTGGATTTTCTTGTGCATGCTCTCTCAACCTTCGAACCCGATTTGATTTCGTGCTCGATTGCATGATTCATTTTTGATTATTTTTCAAATTTGCTGAAGGTATTTTCTCTGCCCTCTGCTTGTGAGTTTTGTTGAATATGTTTTTGTGATGTTCTTTACATCTCTTCTCCTTCCTTTCCTATTTTTCTTCTAGGTTTAGGGTTTTAGGTTTTCTTCTTCTTTTTGGGTTGTATTCCAATAGAAATTATTGATTAAGAGTTCACCCTTAGGGTGTTTTCCTATTCTATACCTTGGAATATACCTTTTTGTGTTTTAAAGAAAAGGAGAAGAATACAAAGTCCTAACTGTTGAAATGGCAGAAAGATTGCATGTCTTGACATCTCAAAAACCCAATCCCTTATTTTGGGTTTTGCAGGGTGTTTTACAATCTCCAAGTTCTGCAGTGTTTCAGGATTTTCTAAGTGCCAACATCCAACATCATCTAAGTGCCAGACATCCAACGATCATCTGATTTCCAGTGTGTCAGGTCTTGCGAGGTGCTCAACAATTTCCGATTCCCGTAGTGTGTCGTGGTCCCAGTTGCAGAGTGTCCAACACCTACTAAGTTCTGACACTCTCTAGTGTGTCAGGTTTTGTGAAGTGTCTGACAAGACCTAAGTTTTGACACTCTCTCTCCAGTGTGTCAGGTTTCATCAGGTGCTTTACAAGTCCTAAAATCCAGATAGTGTGGTGGGTCTGTGGGGTTGCTCAGCAAGCTTCCAAGTCTGATTGCTCAGATAAGAGTTGTCTAGGCATTCTTTCTTCAGGATTTCTCATGTCGGATCCTGGATCATCTAAAGACAAGTCAGATAGGTCAGGGAAGATGAAATACAAGTATCAGAAGATGGAATCCCCCTCCTATATAGATTGCAATTATGACATCGAGATACGGAACTCGGTAACATTGACATGGAGGATTTCTGGAACAGAACCAAGGATTCTTCTCAGAGTCCCTAGATGAAGGCAATAACCAACAGTGGCCTCCCTCTTGCAGTAGGATTCCCAATGTCTGCTCAATGCCCTGAGTTCATTTTGGCCTGTGCTTCCCATTATGACTCAGACTCTCGCTCAGTGAAAAATCAAGCAGGAGAAGTCATAGTGAAGTTGGACGGGGGTTATTTTGATGACCTCTTAAGATTACCCAACTTTCAGGAATATGTTGACGTAGATCTCAAGTCAGCACAGAAATCCTGGGACAAAGATCAAGAAGACTGCATCAGGCATGTGAATAGAAAGTTCTTGATCAAGGCCAAGCCGGCCATCTCAAGGTTTCCCAAGTTTGTCCCCAGGAGTGATTTCATCCTTGAAATCAGTGACATCATCACCTTGCTAAGTCGAGTATTTGGACTCCCTGAGTCAAGGGACTTCCAAGGATGGATGTATCAATTCATGGTTATTATGAAGAAGAATGAACAAGGGATCGATTGGAGCAGTCTCATAAGTGATGAGATTGATTCCCAGATGAAGACAGTCTTGACTACGGGAAAATTCTATATGTCATCGTATGTCACCTATGCAGCAGCTGGCATGAGAAATTATCCAGGATTGGATGCAAAAGGAGATAGGGCTACAGAACACATATATCGGTACCTCCCTCAGCTGACAATGAAAGGTTCTGAAGATCAGTTTCAGAAGAGTGAACGATGCTTTCTTTTATGAAAATATCTGCAGGATGAACCCTGATCTAAGGAAAAGAAGAGTCTCTGATGAAGCATGGGCCGAAGTATCAAAATGGGGTTGTATCTTCTTACAGTTCAAGAAGTTCACATACCTTCGGGTGGTCATGTATCCAGGTGATCCTTTCAGATTGCCCAGATTCCCAAGGTGATAAGTTGATCCTAATGGAGTTGGTAAGACAATTGTTGGATTTCCACAAATTCCAACAAAGCAAACACAAGGCTGTTGTATCCTTCCCCATTTCCATTGGAAGATACACGTGCTCGATGGTGGTCAAAGCTAAGAATGTAGTGCATGAGCTTCAGGACAAATTGAAGAAGCACATGAAGCACAGAGATGGATTTGATTTCGAGGAGTCCTTAAGTCATATGGGACTTTATATCTACATGTTCCCAACATAGAAGATATTTGGGTTGATCTTCGGGATGAAGTTGCCATCTGAAGAAAGGATAATAGCAGGTTGACAATTGAAGAAATCCAGATGCTGGATTTATCTGACATCCCAAAAGGCACTAAAGACAACGAGAGTGTCCTTGATGCCTCGTATGATGGGTTGAATGAAGATCAATATGTATTCCCGGCCATTGATTGGTCCATTGCTGAGAAAGCTTCTATCATGGGAAGAGCTACTCAAATTCTTGCCCGTACTAAGGCGTGGCTCATTTCTTGGGGAATGAGTTATAAAGAAGGGAGTTTTGCAAAGCTAGATGCTTTGGAAGAGGGACCCTCAAAAGGAAAAAAGGAAAAGGATAAGAACCCTTCCAAAAGGCCAATGAAGGTTAAGTTTGTAAGAAAGGGAGAAGATCAAGTAACTACACCAGTGGCCACTCTCCCACAAATAGTTGAGGTTCTTGATTCACCTCCACAACCAGAACAAGGGAATCTTCCTTCAAGAGAAGAGATTATTCAGCCTTCCATTCCTCCTTTGGTAGACAGTTCATCAGAGGTAAGTCTTCCTCCCACTTCTCAAGCTCTAATCCTTTCCTCCTCCCATTCAAATCCTTGCCTCCTCCCATTCAACCTTCCTTGCCTCAGATTTCTTCACCAAGTTCCTCAGCCATGGCTAGTATCTTCTCTGGCCTCTCACCTCTTCCCACTGGACCCCAGTTAACCATGGACATGCCTCCTCCTGCTGTGCCTTTATTCCCTGAATCCACTACCATGGGTGCTACACTTACGGTGGTTACCACTCCACAAGCTAATCCTCCTCCACCTGAAGATGTGACCATAACGCCTGCAATGGAAGCAACTTCTTCCAATATGCCTCAATGGTTGGTAGATCAGACTCCGAGGAAGAGGAAGGTAGTTGTCCCATTACCAGCCTTTGATTTCAGTTCCCTCAAGGTCACTCCCACTAAGTCAGCCAAGAAACCCAAAACAGTCTCAAGGATTTCAGTGGATGCCTCAGGGCATAAATTTGCAGAGATTGCTACTCCCGCAGCTGATAAAACTAAGGATGACATAATGGTCACAGATTATCAAATCACAAGGGTGGCTCTAGGGAAAGTAACAACAGAGGGAGCACAACAGGATGCACAAGATGCCATGAATGTGTTGTGCCAGAAGCTGAGGGAAACTAAGGCAAACAGAGATGAGTTAAAAGAGAAAGTACAACAGCTAACAGAAGTGCTACTCAAGCTCTCAAAGCCTCCTGAGTCAACACCATCATCCTCTACTCCTATCGGGTTTGATTTCTCATCGGTACCCATGATTGAGAAGATTAATGAAAAGGGGAGAATGGTCGATGAATGGACCCAAAGGCTGCTCCTGCAAGGAAAAGAAGTCATCGAAGATACTGTGGAAGTCTACCAATCTTTAGAGGATATAAAGAAAGATGGAGAGAAAATGGATGATGAGTTTTCAGCAGAAATCGGGAACCTAGAGTTGACTTTCGAAGCTCTCCAAACGCTGAAACAGGTTCCATCCCGCATCTTGGTCGAAGAGGGCATCATTCCACATGGGGATAAACATTTTCAGCTGACTAAAGCCATCAGATTCAGAATAAAGATTCTCAATGAAGCTTGCAGCAAATTGAGAGAATCAAGAGATCAATTGGTCGATGGTAAGAATGACTTAGAAGAAGAGCTAGTCAAAATCTGTGCTAAAGTGTTGAGTGAAAGCTCGGGTATCCTACCTGTTGATGATCTTTACAAACAGATCCAAGAATCAATTCAGCATGAACCAACTTACGGATTCGGCATGGAAATCATTGACAGGTTTGTGAAAATTGAACATTCTTTGGAGACCCTGAGGAAACTCAACAAGAGATTGAAAAAGCTTCCTGGCAATGCTAGTGATACTCAGGAAACATGTGAAGTTCTGAGTGATCATTCCACCGTGCCTGATGAGAATGAGATGCAGGGTATAATCTGAAAATTCCAAGAATTTCGGAACAAGCAGGCTTTGTTGGAGGAAGATAAAGATGATGATACAAAATAAGCACAATGCGACATGTCATTTCAATCTTGAAATCGACATGTCTTTTTCATTTTTGTTTCATCACATAGGAAGCAAATTTTGACTTGGTCTCCTACGTGAGAGTCAAGCAAAATAGGACTCTCTTTTAAAAGACTATTTTCTAGGATTTATCCTATTTTCTCTCAACGCCTTTTATTATAAATAAGGGATGCTTATGCATTCCAAAGGGTTGAGATTTTTGGAATATTGAGAACTATTGTGAAGAAGAAAAACTTTGTGTTTTCTTTTAATCATTTGAGGAATAGAAATCGATGCTATTTTTGCAAACTTTGTGTTGTGAGATTCATCTCTCTTAAGATATTGTTCTTATGTTCAGGATCTTAAGCTATTCTTTGTTTAGCATTCTCAATCATTTTAATTGTTTCAAACATTACATTACATTTGTTATCTAGAACTCATATGATTATTTCGTGATCTGTGTTTGCTCGAAAGAAAATACGTTCCCATCATTTCCTTTCCATTGTGTATTCTTTTCTGATCCATTCCATTTCAGAAAACAACAACATCTTTACCTATCATGGATATGGATTTTGGGATTCTATCCCAACCCCAATGGTTAGATTAATGTGAATACTATACATATTATTTTTGTTGTGTTTTAGATTAGTAATAAACAGGCAGCCTCACCTGTCTTTGAGGAGGGATTTAATCCCATGCACTGTGGTTGAACCTCATATTTTGGCGTGACAAAATATCCAACCAACAGTTTTTGGTGACTCCGCTGGGGAAATATGGATTGATAAGACTAAGCTTATCCTTTTGGTGTCTGGCGACTCCGTATTTGCCTTATTTTCAAGAAGATCCATTTTCCAGTTCAAGCTGGCCAGGAAGATCTTCACTCGGTTAAGCCGAGCCAAGGGTGAAACTGATCCATTCTTTGATCTGCTTCAACAAGCATAATTTCAGGCTTTCACCCAACAGTGTTGCATCTAGCCGGGCAAGAAGTTCTTCACCCATCCGAAGGAATCAGATTCCTCAAGAACAAGAAGTCTCTGCAACTTGTCATGCATTATTCTTGCCAGATATTCAGATTCCTGTTCACACTTCATTTAGGAGAATGGCAGCACAACCTGTGCCTTGGGGCGCAGCTATTGGTCCTCTTTCCCTTACTCCACCATTGCATGACCTACCTCATGGATCATGGAAGAATATTCCTAAGTTCAACGGTGATGGGAAACAACATCCTGATGAACACATTGCCTCATTCTTTGTTGCATGCGGTGTTCTTGGGGTTTCCACATGAAGATGTCTCTGTTCGACTCTTCATTGAAACATTGCATGGCGTAGCAGCAGAATGGTTCTATCATCTCCCAAATGCATGCATTACCAACTGGGCTACCATGAGATCTGTATTTGAAGCAAGGTTCAAACCAGCTGAAGATTCTCATGCCTTGTTAGCACAGCTTACCCACATGAAGAAGGAGTCTTACGAACCCATGCAGGACTTCATAGCCAAATTCAACAAGCTGATTCGCAAGATTCCAGATCATGCTGTTCCTACTCTTGAGAATCAGAAATGTTTCTTCATCAACGCTCAACCTCTGGATGTGAGCTTCTTGTTAAGAAGATCTGTTATCCCCGATTTGGCCACCGCTCAAGCTACGGCCACCGAAATAGAAGATGATCTTATTCTGGCTGGAAAGATCAGAAAAGAATCATCCAAGCCTAAAAATCAGAGTTCTTCTCAAAGTACTACTGATCCAATGATTCAGAAGATGGCTAATGACTTGATCGCTTTGAAAAAGCAAATGTCTCAATAGGTGAGCAACGTTCCGTATCGGGATATTCCTAGATGGAATTTCAATAATACTAATGGTGCTCCCACAAGAGATAGACCACGGTTGACTGCTGCTCAACCGAGACTGGCTATTGAAGCTCCTCCTGTTAATGCTACAGTAGAGATAGTCGAAGAAGAGGAAGAACCAGAAGAACAAGATTCTCACGAAGCTTTTGAAGCTTCGGGATACGCTGATGAGTCCTATGACGATTCAGCTGGTGACTCCAGCATTGGGTATTTGGAATACGAGGAAGATGGATGTGAACATGATGGTCAGTCATTTGTGGTCTTTACTCGATCCCAATCTCAGAATCCTAGAAAACTAGTTGAAGGCTCTAAGGAGAAGAATAAAGAAGCTCCCGTGGTCATGGCCAAGAGAGGCTCTCCTATCTCAGCACAAACTGAAAGGGAGACAACTAAAAAGGTAACAACTTCTTCTTATTCTCCTTCTCCTGCTCCCAAGACCAGTACCTCAGCTCAAACCAATATAACCAAAACTGAGCCTACCATCATTCCTTCATATACTACTTTTGACATTATTGACCATGTAAAAAGAACTAAGATCCAAATGTCAGAAGCAGAATATCTTCAGTCAAATCCTGAGCAATTTGAAAAGCTTGCCAAATTCATTAGAAGCAAGGTTGTTGTTCCTTCATCTTCAAAAGGCATTTTGTCAAGTCCTACTCAACCTTTGCCTTCGACCAATATGACCTTTGTTTCTTCTTCAGGAAAGATCAAACCATTTTATTTGTCTTTACTCATAAACGGGTTCAAACTCAGCAATTGCATAATTGACTCAGGAGCTTCCGATAACGTGATGCCCACAAAAGTAGCTCATGCCCTTGGACTTACTTTGACTAAATCATATGGACGGTGTTATTCCATGGAAACCAAGCAAGTTCCTTTGATTGGTCAAATCAAAGATGCACAATTTGCATTTGTCGCCTTCCCAGAGAAGAGAGTAAAAATGACCATTCTGGTTGCTGATATCCCAGCTGCTTACGGTATTCTCTTAGGAAGAGGTTTTTGTAAAGATGTCGGAGGGGAGATCAATATGGACTAGACCAAGGCTAAAATTCCAGTTAATGGAGTTCCTCGTATTCTCCATCCTGAGCCTCAAGTGAAGTATTTAGTCACTAAGTCTGATGACCCCAAGGCTCAAATTCTTTTCGAAGATGTTGGCTTAGGGAATTATTTCATGACATCAGAGATACCAGCTATGGATGTTAAGGAAGAGGATCCTAATGGTATTTGGACCCTCAAGTTTGATGGGAGCTGTTCAACTACTGGATCAGGTGCTGGGATAGTTCTTATATCTCCAGATTTTGAGATCTTTCCCTTTGCTTTCAAGTTGCAGTTTGATAATACTAATAACACAGCTGAATATGAGGCTTTGTTATTAGGATTAGAAATGGCAAGACAAAAGGGAATCTGAAACCTCAAAGTTTCAGGGAGATGCTGAGCTCATTGTAAATCAAGTGAAAGGAGTTTATCAAGTGAAAAATGATCACCTAAAGCATTACAGGAACAAAGTATGGGACAACATAGAATGCTTTGATGCTTTTTCTATCAAGGCAGTTTTGAGGGATTATAACGACAAAGCTGATTCGTTGGCCGTGTCTGCATCTCTTCTCCTTCCTCATCCATAGTTCAAACAAGACACGTACACCATCGAGATTGTGTACCATCCCAGTGTTCCAGATAATTCAGCACATTGGCAAGTATTCAATGATGATCAACAGGTACTGTCTTTCCTTGAAAAAGCTGACAATTTTAGTGAACTATATTTTGAAGGATCAGAATCAGCTTTCTGTGAATCTGTTTCAAGTTCATATCAAGAGATTGATGGTGAGTTCATTCAGCTAAAAGGCAACAAGATTCCCAAAGGATTGGTTTCTCTGGAAGGTTTGTTCGACAAGCATGACCGGTTTATTCAGGATAAAAGGCAAGCTGAAGGTGCTTCCTCGTCAGAAGTAGATCAAGTTAACCTGGGTTTCTGCTGATCAACCATGGATGGTAAACATCGGTAAATGCTGTTCACCAGAGGAAAAAGAAATATTCTCTTCACTCTTGAAGAGATACATGGACATCCTAGTGTGGTCATACGTGGATCTAAAGTCTTTCAAGCCCAAGGATGTGCAACATAGCATTCCCTTGAAGCCTGAAGTTAAACCCCACAGGTAGAAGTAGAGACATTACAACCCCAAGATCTCAGGGACTATTCTTGTAGAAATTCAGAAAATGTTAGATGCAAGGATTATCTTTCCGATCCATCATTCCACCTGGGTTGCGAACATTGTCCCTGTGAGAAAGAAGAACGGTGAAATCTGGATTTGTGTTGACTTCCAGAATCTCAACCAGTCTTCATTAAAGGACAATTATCCATTTCCCATCATGGACCAGGTATTACAGATGGTCACTGGGGTAGAAATGTTATCCATGCTTGACGGATTTTTGGGATATAATCAGGTTGAGGTAGCTGCTGAAGATCAACATAAAACAACGTTCACCACTCCATGGGGAACCTTTGCTTACAGAAGGATGCCTTTCAGTTTGATCAATGCCGGGGCCACATTTCAGAGAGCTATGGACTTAGCTTTCAGGGATTTAATGGGCAAGGTCATAGTTGTGTATTTGGATGACTTGATGGTCTTCTCTAAAAAATGAAGTGATCATTATGATCACCTGGAACAGGTACTCTTAAGGTGCAGGCGTCATGGGATTTCATTAAATCCTAAGAAGTCCATGTTTGGAGTGACAGAGGGAAAGTTGTTGGGTCATATTGTGACTAGAGAAGGAACCAAGATTGACCCAGAGAGGGTGAAGGCCATTCAAAGCCTTACCCTACCCACAAGCAAAACTGGGGTGCACTCCTTTTTCGGGAAGGTTAATTTCCTAAGAAGATTTGTACCTGATTTTGCTGATAAAACCAAGGATATCCTTGGGATGATGAAAGGGAAAACTCCATTTCGATGGAGCACTGAAGGGAAGCTTGCTTTTGAAGAAGTCAAAAAGGAAATTGCACATGCCCCCATTCTAGTATGTCTAGACTTCAAAAAATATTTCATCATGTACAGCTATGCTTCTGCTCATACAGTATCAGCCATCTTGATGCAGGAAAATGAAGAAGGAATTGAAGCTCCCATCACTTTCATGAGCTTCCCATTGAAAGAACATGAATTGAAAATGTCACAAATTGAAAAGCATGCTTATGCGGTGGTGAGAGCAGTGAAACATTTCAGGTATTACGTGTTGAGTTCTCATACCCTCGTTCTCGTTCCTGATACTGCAGTTAAATCCATTTTGACTCAACAAGAGCTGGGTAGTCAATGGGGTAACTGGATAGCTAAAGTCCAAGAGTATGACTTGGACATCAGACCTACCAAGTTGGTATGAGGAAGGGGCCTATGCCAATTGATTGCAGAAAATAATGCTGAGACAGAATGTGAAAAAACTAAAGATACCTCTTCGGAATTGCCCATGGTGCTTTTTGTGAGCACAACCGATGAATGGTACACAGATATTGCTTTCTTTCTGACTTATGGTGAATGCCCCCCGCATTTAAGCCAAAAGGAGAAGAGGACAGTTAAGTTAAGATCCGCAAGATACATTCTGTGGGATAATGGAATGTACAAGAAAGGTATTGATGGTGTATTCCTGCGCTGTGTTGATAAGTCACAGCAGGTGAGGTTGCTAGAGTCCTTCCATAATCTGGCATGTGGAGGACATTTCTCCTCCTCTGTGACAGCTTATAAGATCCTATGGGCTAGGTACTATTGGCCTACTCTCTTTCAAGACTCAGCAGAATGGGTGTCCAAATGTGAAGCTTGTCAACATTTTGTTGGTCGCCCTAAGTTAGCAGCTCTTCCCCTGAAGCCTGTGGTCATTGAAGAACCTTTTCACCAGTGGGGAATTGATTTCATTGGAGTATTGAATCCTACCTCTAGTGTGGGACACAACTACGTGCTCACTACCACAGACTATTTCACCAAGTGGGTGGAAGCTGCACCCATCAAGCAGGCAACCTCTGAAGCTGTCTGTAACTTCCTCAAAGAAAATATAATTGTCAGATTTGGCGTGCCTCACAAGATTGTTGCCGACAATGCCTCCAATTTTTCATCCCATGAGTTGACAGAATTTTTTTATGGATTTGGGATCACGTTGGCTCATTCATCCTGATTACTACCCTCAAGGCAATGGCCAAGCTGAATCGAGCAACAAAAACCTGGTGACCATAATCAGAAAGTTGGTTGATGAGAATCAAAGGACATGGCACAAAGCATTGTATGATGCATTGTGGGCTGATTGGATTACTCCTAAATGAGCTATTGGGATGTCTCCATTCCAGGTGTTGTATGGGATTAACGCTGAGATACCTATCTCCATGGAATTACCAGCCTTACAGTTGGCTAAAGCAATTGAGGATGAAACTTTTCAAAGTTCTATCGAGAAAAGGATAATGTACCTAGCCAGGCTAGAAGAAGAATGGAGCAAGGTGGTGGATCACATCACAGACCATCAGATCAAAGTCAAAAGAATATTTGACAAGAAATCAAAGCAACGTGATTTCCAGGTTGGAGATCTAGTACTCCTCTGGGATAAGAGAAGAGAGCAGAAAGGGATGCATGGAAAGTTTGATTCTTTATGGAAAGGACCTTTCAAAATACATCAGCTGAATGGTGAAAATAGCTTCTGTCTATCATACCTTGATGGAGAGTTTCTCCCTCTACCTTTCAGTGGTCAACATCTGAAGTTGTTCCATCAGTAATGCAAGATGCTCTCTTGCATTGTACATAATTTATTTTCTGTCGTGTGTTTGCTTTTTGTTTTCTTTCTTTCTTTCTTTGTTTTTGGTTTTCTTCTTTCTTCAGACTCCGTAGCCCAATGGATAAAACCAGAGATTCTGAGTTCTCTTCCTTTGATGTCACCAAGAAAGTCCCCAACTGGAGCCAGCTGTTATCTCATTTTAGTGATTCCAGCTAAAATTAAGATAACCATAGATTTTTTTGGAAAAATCTCCTAAAATGCCCTTTTGAAGAGATTTTCGGGTTTTTGGGTTTCAACAACATGAAAACATGTTTTTTTTTACATGCTATATGCAAATTGTTTCCTGAAACCTGAAACCCGAAACTAGCCAGTGTTTCGGGTTTTCAGAATTCATGAGCATCGGAACATGACTTGCAAAAAGCATGTTACATGTCGATTGACTTCCGAAACCTGAAACCCGATATGTCCCTTTGTGTCAGGTTTTTGGAATCTTGGAACACCTAAGCATCTCATGTTTCATGTCATCTGTTTCCCGAAACCTGAAACCTGAATTGACAGCTAATCCTTTGTATCAGGTTTTCGGGCACTCCAAGCATGATGACATGGCATTAACTCTGAGTTGTCAGGTAGTTGGCACACGTGTCATGTGAAGTGTAATAAATGTAGGGGTTTTTATAAATAGTTGGATTTACACGTCATTTTTATCTATTGTACTTTTGGTTGCATGGATTTTCTCATACATGCTCTCTCAACCTTCGAACCCGATTTGATTTTGTGCTCGATTGCGTGATTCATTTTCGATTATTTTTCGAATTTGCTAAAGGTATTTTCTCTGCCCTCTGCTTGTGAGTTTTGTTGAAATGTTTTTGTGATGTTCTTTACATCTCTTCTCCTTCCTTTCCTATTTTTCTTCTAGGTTTAGGGTTTTAGGTTTTCTTCTTCTTTTTGGGTTGTATTCCAATAGAAATTATTGATTAAGAGTTCACCCTTAGGGTGTTTTCCTATTCTATACCTTGGAATATACCTTTTTTGTGTTTTAAAGAAAAGGAGAAGAATACAAAGTCCTAACTGTTGAAATGGTGGAAAGATTGCATGTCTTGACATCTCAAAAACCCAATCCCTTATTTCAGGTTTTGCAGGGTGTTTTACAATCTCCAAGTTCCGCATTGTTTCGGGATTTTCTAAGTGTCAGACATCCAACATCATCTGACATCTGATTTCCAGTGTTTTAGGGTTTTGTGAGGTGCCAGAAATCCAACATCTCCAACATCTGATTTCTAGTGTTTCGGGTCTTGCGAGGTGCTCAACATCTTCTGATTCCGCAGTGTGTCGGGTCTTGCAGAGTGTTCAACACCTACTAAGTTTGACATTCTCTCCAGTGTGTCAGGTTTTGTGAAGTGTCTGACAATACTAAGTTTGACACTCTCTAATGTTCAGGTTTTGTGAAGTGTCTGACAAGACACTCTCTCTCTAGTGTGTCAGGTTTCATCAGGTGCTTTACAAGTCCTAAAATACGGATAGTGTGGTGGGTCTGTGGGGTTGCTCAGCAAGCTTCCAAGTCTGATTGCTCAGATAAGGAGTTGTCTAGGCATTCTTTCTTCAGGATTTCTCATGTCGGATCCTGGATCATCTAAAGACAAGTCAGATAGGTCAGGGAAGATGAAATACAAGTATCGGAAGATGGAATCCCCCTCCTATATAGATTGTAATTATGACATCTGAGATACGGAACTCGGTAACATTGACATGGAGGATTTCTAGAACAGAACCAAGGATTCTTCTCAGAGTCCCTGGATGAAGGAAATAACCAACAGTGGCCTCCCTCTTGTAGCAGGATTCCCAATGTCTGCTCAATGCCCTGAGTTCATTTTGGCCTGTGCTTCCCATTATGACTCGGACTCTCACTCAGTGAAAAATCAAGCAGGAGAAGTCATAGTGAAGTTGGACGGGGGTTATTTTGATGACCTCTTAAGATTACCCAACTTTCAGGAATATGTTGACGTAGATCTCAAGTCAGCACAGAAATCCTGGGACAAAGATCAAGAAGACTGCATCAGGCATGTGAATAGAAAGTTCTTGATCAAGGCCAAGCTGGCCTATCTCAAGGTTTCCCAAGTTTGTCCCCAGGAGTGATTTCATCCTTGAAATCAGCGACATCATCACCTTGCTGAGTTGAGTATTTGGACTCCCTGAGTCAAGGGACTTCCAAGGATGGATGTATCAATTCATGGTGATTATGAAGAAGAATGAACAAGGGATCGATTGGAGCTAGTCTCATAAGTGATGAGATTGATTCCCAGATGAAGACAGTCTTGACTACGGGAAAATTCTATATGTCATCATATGTCACCTATGCAGCAGCTGGCATGAGAAATTATCCAGGATTGGATGCAAAAGGAGATAGGGCTACAGAACACATATATCAGTACCTCCCTCAGCTGACAATGAAAGGTTCTGAAGATCAGTTCAGAAGAGTGAACGATGCTTTCTTTTATGAAAATATCTGCAGGATGAACCCTGATCTAAGGAAAAGAAGAGTCTCTGATGAAGCATGGGCCGAAGTATCAAAATGGGGTTGTATCTTCTTGCAGTTCAAGAAGTTCACATACCTTTGGGTGGTCATGTATCTAGGTGATCCTTTCAGATTGCCCAGATTCCCAGGTGATAAGCTGATCCTAATGGAGTTGGTAAGATAGTTGTTGGATTTCCACAAATTCCAACAAAGCAAACACAAGGCTGTTGTATCCTTCCCCATTTCCATTGGAAGGTACATGTGCTCAATGGTGGTCAAAGCTAAGAATGTGGTGCATGAGCTTCAGGACAAGTTGAAGAAGCACATGAAGCACAGAGATGGATTTGATTTCTGAGGAGTCCTTAAGTCATACGGGACTTTATATCTACATGTTCCCAACATAGAAGATATTTGGGTTGATCTTCGGGATGAAGTTGCCATCCGAAGAAAGGATAATAGCAGGTTGAAAATTGAAGAAATCTAGATGCTGGATTTATCTGACATCCCAAAAGGCACTAAAGACAATGAGAGTGTCCTTGATGCCTCGTATGATGGGTTAAATGAAGATCAATATGTATTCCCGGCCATTGATTGGTCCATTGCTGAGAAAGCTTCTATCACGGGAAGAGCTACTCAAATTCTTTCCCGTACTAAGGCGTGGCTCATTTCTTGGGGAATGAGTTATAAAGAAGGGAGTTTTGCAAAGCTAGATGCTTTGGAAGAGGGACCCTCAAAAGGAAAAAAGGAAAAGGATAAGAACCCTTCCAAAAGGCCAATGAAGGTTAAATTTGTAAGAAAGGGAGAAGACCAAGTAACTACACCAGTGGCTACTCTTCCACAAATAGTTGAGGTTCTTGATTCACCTCCACAACCAGAACAAGGGAATCTTCCTTCAAGAGAAGAAATTATTCAACCTTCCATTCCTCCTTTGGTAGACAGTTCATCAGAGGTAAGTCTTCCTCCCACTTCTCAAGCTCTAATTCTGGAATCCTTGCCTCCTCCCATTCAACCTTCCTTGCCTCAGATTTCTTCACCAAGTTCCTCAGCCATGGCTAGTATCTTCTCTGGCCTCTCACCTCTTCCCACTGGACCCCAGTTAACCATGGACATGCCTCCTCCTACTGCACCTTTATTCCCTGAATCCACTACCATGGGCACTACACTTATGGTGGTTACCACTCCACAAGCTAATCCTCCTCCACCTGAAGATGTGACCATAACACCTGCAATGGAAGCAACTTCTTCCAATATGCCTCAATGGTTGGTAGATCAGACTCCGAGGAAGAGGAAGGTAGTTGTCCCATTACCAGCCTTTGATTTCAGTTCCCTCAAGGTCACTCCCACTAAGTCGGCCAAGAAACCCAAAACAGTCTCAAGGATTTCAGTGGATGCCTCAGGGCATAAATTTGTAGAGATTGCTACTCCCGCAGCTGATAAAACTAAGGATGACATAATGGTCACAGATTATCAAATCACAAGGGTGGCTCTAGGGAAAGTAACAACAGAGGGAGCACAACAGGATGCACAAGATGCCATGAATGTGTTGTGCCAGAAGCTGAGGGAAACTAAGGAAAATAGAGATGAGTTAAAAGAGAAAGTACAACAGCTAACAGAAGTGCTACTCAAGCTCTCAAAGCCTCCTGAGTCAACACCATCATCCTCTACTCCTATCGGGTTTGATTTCTCATCGGTACCCATGATCGAGAAGATTAATGAAAAGGGGAGAACGGTCGATGAATGGACCCAAAGGCTGCTCCTGCAAGGAAAAGAAGTCATCAAAGATACTGTGGAAGTCTACCAATCTTTAGAGGATATAAAGAAAGATGGAGAGAAAATGGATGATGAGTTTTTAGCAGAAATCGGGAACCTAGAGTTGACTTTTGAAGCTCTCCAAACACTGAAACAGATTCCATCCTGCATCTTGGTTGAAGAGGGCATCATTCCACATGGGGATAAACATTTTCAGCTAACTAAAGCCATCAGATTCAGAATAAATATTCTCAATGAAGCTTGCAGAAAATTGAGAGAATCAAGAGATCAATTGGTCGATGGTAAGAATGACTTAGAAGAAGAGCTAGTCAAAATCTGTGCTAAGGTGTTGAGTGAAGGCTCGGGTATCCTACCTGTTGATGATCTTTACAAATAGATCCAAGAATCAATTCAACATGAACCAACTTACGGATTCGGCATGGAAATCATTGACAGGTTTGTGAAAATTGAACATTCTTTGGAGACCCTGAGGAAACTCAACAAGAGATTGAAAAATCTTCCTGGCAATGCTAGTGATACTCAGGAAACATGTGAAGTTCTGAGTGATCATTCCACCATGCCTGATGAGAATGAGATGCAGGGTATAATCTGAAAATTCCAAGAATTTTAGAACAAGCAGGCTTTGTTGGAGGAAGATAAAGATGATGATACAGAATAAGCACAATGCAACATGTCATTTCAATCTTGAAATCGACATGTCTTTTTCATTTTTGTTTCGTCACATAGGAAGAAAATTTTGACTTGGTCTCCTGTGTGAGAGTCAAGCAAAATAGGACTCTCTTTTAAAAGACTATTTTCTAGGATTTATCCTATTTTCTCTCAACACCTTTTATTATAAATAAGGGATGCTTATGCATTCCAAAGGGTTGAGATTTTTGGAATATTGAGAACTATTGTGAAGAAGAAAAACTTTGTGTTTTCTTTTAATCATTTGAGGAATAGAAATCGATGCTATTTTTGCAAACTTTGTGTTGTGAGATTCATCTCTCTTAAGATATTGTTCTTATGTTCAGGATCTTAAGCTATTCTTTGTTTAGCATTCTCAATCATTTTAATTGTTTCAAACATTACATTACATTTTTTATCTAGAACTCGTATGATTATTTCGTGATCTGTGTTTGCTCGAAAGAAAATATGTTCCCGTCATTTCCTTTCCATTGTGTATTCCTTTCTGATCCATTCTATTTCAGAAAACAACAACATCTTTACCTAGCATGGATATGGATTTTGGGATTCTATCCCAACCCCAATGGTTAGATTAATGTGAATACTGTACATATTATTTTTGCTGTGTTTTAGATTAGTAATAAATATTGAGAAAAAATCTGAAGAAAACCCTGCCTCTGAAAATTTACCACCTGCTAAAGAAAATCATGTTTCTGTGTCCCTTGAAAGAATTTTTATTGTTGAAACCCTCCTTGAATTTTCTCCTCCTAAATCATCCACCTCAAAGGGTAAGAGAAAATATTCCAAGTCCACTCCTACACCACCAAGGCACTCTCATAGGCTAAAAAATAAAAGACCAAAAATGTCCAAGCCAAAAAAATCTCAGACCATATCACTTGATAGTGACGTGGAAGCTGTAGAGGAGCCCATGGAGGGATTATAAGAACAAGCTAAATATGGGGAGGTAGTGCATGTGTTGGAGGAGAAACTTTACAAGCATACCCTGAGGAGTGCATGAAGAAGCATGCAAAAGTAGTTCATACTAATGAGACAGTTTTTGAAATGCGTGGTTCTAAGGAACATATGGGAGAAGAGATTGGCAAGAAATATGACCAAACAATTAATGTATCAGAAGGTATTGAGGAAGAAAAAGACGGATAAATTGGAGAACCAATTGAACTTAAACACATGCCCCAATATGTTGAGGAGGTCATTGAGCACTTGGTCCATGGAATTGAGGAAAAGAAAATGGGAGAAAAGAGTAAACACACACACATGCAAGTTATTGTTGAGAAACCCATTGAACAGCAAGAAAAAAAAATGAACATGAACATGAAGTTGTTGAGAATGTCAATGAGTAGCCTACAACATTTGAAACATTCATGCAACAAAGATATATTCCTATAGTTGAGGATGTAGCAGAAAAAACACCATATATCAGTGTGCAACAGATGCATATAGCACCTAATAAACCCCAAATTATTGTAGAAGAAATTGTTAGAGCACATGTCAAACTAGTTCGTAGGGAGATGACAACTCAAACAATGCTAAATAATTACTGGGTGAATCAATTTGAAACCTATGTTAATAGGTTAAAAGGAAAGTGGGAAAGAGAAAAAGAAGAACTCATCTTCTAGCACTGACAAGAAATTGAGGCAAAGGAAAAATAAATTGAAAGGTTAATGAAAAATCAAGAATAGAAAGTTAAGGTGGCCCATGAAATATTCAAATACAGGTCTTCTTACAATTTTTATGTTATTTTCTTAAAAGAAAAGATGTTGTAGCTCAAACTTACTTGTATCAACTCTGACATGCCGGTTGACATCACTGGAGCTAGGAAATTTTTTAGGTTATATTTGAATAACACTCATGAAATTCAGCGTCTACTTTGTGAACTGTACATGTATAACTATTCTCTTGAGTATGATAGGGATTGGATTCCAGTCTTATACATTAGAGATGTTTCAATTAAATAAATTTTCTCTTATTTTTTGAATGAGATGGATCGAGAAAGGCAAACAGAGGAATACATAAATCTGGAGAAGGTACAACCGATGATGGTTAGGGGTAAATATAGTAACACTAAAGAAATTGTAGATCAATATGGAAAGTATATGAAAAATAAGGAAATTAGAATAAGGGTGTGGCAGCTAAGGAAAACAACTCACAAGGAGGTCAGAGACATGATTAAAGATCATGGAATTCATGTAGTTCAAGTGTGTAGAATCCATTGGAATGAAATTTCTCCTAAACTGAAACAAAAGGAAATGAACTCATATCCTAACATAATACCAACTATAAAAAGAGTGAATACATACATTGAAATTTCCATTGGTTATGCAAAAAAATGGTTCCTCATTGGCTATCATCCCCCAATCTTCCACTTTCCAATAACGGCATGGACCGGTGATCAACTAATGAATGAAATAATACAGGACAAAGTCATGAAAAGGTACAGGATAAATGGAGACTACTACTTCTATAAACCAAAAGGGATAGATACTCCAGTAGATCTTAGATGAGTATACAACACCATACAGGTGGAACCTAAGAAACTTGAATGAGCACATTCAAGAAATTAAGACTGGGGATGTGATGAGTTAATTAAACCTCATTTATAAACAAATCATATTTTGTATTTTGTTAAGACATTGAAGCCATGTCCTTGCATTTCCCTATCATACTGTTGAACATCATCACTATAACTTGAACTTAGTGGCATGATACTAATTAACATAGTTATTACTAGTTAACTTTATTTTGTGGTATTATGAGTTTGCATCTATTCTTATGGTTGCAATAAGTTATTTGTATGATTATTTTTTTGATGCTACTCTTGTTTGCAAGAAACTTGTTATATGCAACAACTTGTATGCAACAAAGTAATTACTTGTAGCCACCCATCAGCAGCCAAAGGAATTCACCTACAACTAAGGAACCACATGCATCCACTCATCTACAACAAAAGGACCTGTCCACAACCAAAGAATATCACCTAAACAAATGAACCATGCTTATGAAGAACTCTTGGAATGTGAATAATGACACTCATGTTTATACACGTCGTTGAAGGAATAGTTACAATTAGAACATGAAGACTGGGAGATAACTCAAATATAGATATGATTATTCATTGAAAATTAATAAGGAACTGATTGTTTAGATTTATGATTTGAGAATTGAAAGATTGAGCTAATTGGTTACTTAAGTTATGTGTTTGACATCTAAACACCTGCTGATTACAATTGGTACAGTCAAGAAGTTGTTGGAATGGTTGAGTGGAGAGAAGGAGTATCAAAGTAACTTACAAGGGTAAGTGAGCTAGAAGGTTGAAGGAAGGGAGAAATCATACTTTGAAGAAGATGAAAACTGTCCTTGAAAATGCATCAAAATAGTTCAAGAAGGCAAAAGATTGCAAGATTAAGAAGAGAACAAACATGAAGAGGAAGTGGAGATTAAGAATGATGAAGTATCTCAGATTTTTCAATCTAATATTTCTTTGAATGTTGTATATACAAGTCTGACAGTTGAAATATTGAAGGAACAGTCAAATGAGAGAAAGTTTCAAGCAAAAGCTATTATTTTCTAGTCTTGAGGATGAGATGAACTAAGAAATCCAAAAGGAATATGAAAATTATAGTTTAACAATCAAAAATCATGAAGGATCATCACATATCAACCTAGACGAGGCATATAATCCTAGATACAAGGTGGAGAAGATAATACGCAGTCCTAAAAAAGCCATATTGTTCAAGAATGCTATTATTTCCAAAGCTAAAAGACTTGTGAGGATTATGGTACAACTGATGAAGAAAAACAAAGCAAGGTAATAAGTTAAAGTCCACCTTCAAAATATCATTTTCAACTAGAAGAAAAGAAAGAATAAGAAGATCAGCTTGCAAGTGTAGACACTAAATCACTCTCTTGGGTACATTTCTAGGTGCTAAATACATGCTAGGATTCATAAGAAAGAAAACTAGTAATTGATGACTGTCTTTGGCCTCTTGTATTTATTTATTGCTTTCTATTTGGTTTTACATACCCCACAACCCAATTGGTATGTTACTTATTTATATTTTATGGCTCCAGACACAAAATCCCAGCTAGGACAGGAGCGCCTAGGTAGCCTTGTCCCCTATGGGAACCCTTGACCCTTTTCCACCTTACTCGCTTCTTGTGGGTCTCTTTTATATTTTGGGCACCTTTTTCACTTATGGGTCATCCTTCCAGTTGTCAATTATGAAATTCAAACAAGGGAATCATATAAATACATAGTTATGTGTTCAAAATTAGGGGCCAAGCATTAAGCATATACTATCATCACCTAATATTGCATCCAAAAGCACTCTAAAACATCCATCTAACACTAAATCAAGGAGAAACAGACTGTATTTTCTACATACACAACATGGGAAGGGGAATTTTTTAATTCCATAAACACATTGTACTACATTGTTACATCTAGCTACAACCTGCTATCAAGTGCACTTGCACAAGGGAATCCTAGGTAAAAATTATTTACACACACTCACCAAAACTACATGGAGTCTTAGATATAGTATAGCACTCAGTTGTAAGTTTGCTCTTGGGGTAACCATCGAAGTCAGTCTGAATCCCCATTATGCATCTTTCTTTTTTTGGATTTGATGTGGTTTGTGGATTTTTCTAGGTGATATCTGTTTTGCATACAGGTACCCTCGACGATAATTGTGTGACTTTTAGGTGATCAACACAAAGTAATTACATACTTACGACACATTAGAGATTAGATCTAGAGCTTCTACAAAGTCACAGGGGCCCAAAATAGTTTTCCCAATTCAAAGCACTTCCAGATCAGGTGTAAATCAACTAATTCTTCTTTCTGTATTTATTACTTGGGGTTTCATACATTCTTATTTTATCATGTCATATTATACTTATTACTTGTATATCATTGTTTACATCAGTTAATCTGTAATTAGGGTTTCATAAATTCTATTTTTGTTAAATCATTTGGTGAACTCTTCTCGTGATCATACACTTGGATCCTCCTTTTGATTCTTCTATCTAATTTTCTTTCATGGCTCCTAAAATTCCTCAAGTATATTTGCATGACCTTCTTCAAATGCATCCACCTTGCAAGGCTATTCTCTAAAAATCCCTAGACACTATGTATCTCCCTCGCGATACGCCACCCACTCAAGTAAATGAAATTTTTGGTCGTCTATCTGATGAATCTATCGGTCCTAATCCTCCATCCAATTAACCCATCTTAGAGTCTATTCAAGCTTTACATTATTTATTTCAAGACAAACTTCAAGCTATAGAAGCAAAGATTATATTTCTTAAAGTTGAAATCCAACATCCCAAGGATGCTTCTGAAGCCCATGCTAGTTCTTATTCTACTCCACATCTTACTTCTATGTCTTCTATATGTAATCATATCAGTGAACCCCAAGTCTTGTTGCTACCAACACCCCTCCAATTTGATTTCAATGCTAGGAAACATGATATTATTCCTCAGATCCTCACTCATCAATTGATCAACTTTCTAACTACTCATTGTTATCCTCCTTATCAGCTTACAAAATACAAAGGTCACCCATATTGAAATTATAATCTAATTAATGGACATAATGAAAATGATTTCTATGTTCTCAAAAAAAAAAATTGACCACCTTAAGCATTATGGTATCATTTCATTTGCTACAAAAAATGTTTGCTATATGTTCATCTCCAATCGCTAAATCTTACTAGGTTTCTAAATCTGATTCATCTATGTCTAATGAGCATCATCCCATCGTTACTAATGTTCTTTCTATGGTAAGTCAAGAGCCACCTGAGTAAATTCCTCTCAAAATCAGTTCAACCCCTCCTCCTCTCAAGTATTCTACTACATCACCAAATCCTAAGAGACTTCCTCTTAACATCAATAAAAAACATCCTCCTCTCAAGTCATCATCAATGTTATTGTTAGTGAAAATTCACAGCACCCCCAAATGACTTATGGTTTTGATTTTCTAAGGAAAAGTCATTTGGTGTGATTGCACAACATTGAGCTTTCCCAAAGTGTGGGACCTTTACAAAAGGGAAAATCTCTCCAGAGAAGGTTGGTTCCTCTTCCTAAACTACCTGCCACAAGCTATTCTAGTGCAGTCAAGCTAATCTAATCCTAATCTAACTTCCAAGGAGACAGGGAGAGAAAGAAAACTAAAAAAATAGAGCCTACACTAAAACAATGATACACCAAAGAAGGAAAGTGTTGATTATCTATCAAAACTGCCATGGAACAAGAAGAGGTGAGCAATGGAAAGGATGGATAAGTGCATCATAGACCAAAGATGGATTTCACACAAAAAATGCTCCAAAACTCCATGAACACAACTCGAAAACCTGCAATGAACATCCAAACATGTAAAAGTACTTACAATGAAGAGAGGCAAGAAGAAAACAACCAAAAATTGAGCAAGGATGGACAAATGCATCACAAAAAATGTTTTTTATTGCTCCAAAAGTTTGCACAGAATCATCATTTCATGGGTAAGGGGAAAAATGCCATTACAGAGAAGGGGAGGAGGTTCAAACCCCATTTTCAACCTTGGGGAAGAAAATAAGGGAGAGGTAGAGAAGAATGATGAACAACTATTTACAAATGAGCCAAAATTGGCTTTTATCGCTCGAACAGAATGAAGGAAATGAGAAAACGTGGGATAATTTGATTTGAAACTTCAACCACCAACAAGATCCATTTAATTGGCCTACAAAATGATGGGTTTCCATGAAAAATCCCATACTTCGAAGTGCATTGCTTCACAGAGCGAGAAAGAGGCCCATACTTCACTAATTTTGGTGGTTGGGGTCATTTTCTGCTATTTTCTTGTGCTAGAGACGTTTTCCCATTTTCTCCCACAAATCTCCACCAAAAATCAAAATTAAATCATCCATTGTGTGTATAATTTCACCAGATTTCCAATGATACCAAAATCGTGAAAATCTGAGCTCTGGTGCGAAAGATATGCCCCTTTGAAGATTTAGGGAAAAAACAACAAAATTAGGGCAAAGTTCGGGTTCGTGGGCCAAAATTTGAACTTTTTCCCTCTTTTTTCAAATTGGGAATTTTTTCCCAAAATTCTCCACGCCCCCGCTGCTCCGAGAAACGTGGCACTTCCTCATTGGTTCGTAGCCTTCAAAATAACCGTTGATGTGCACACGTGGTAGCTTTTGATTGCTTGGTGGCGATGTGCTTCCATTTTTTCCTTTGCGCTTTTCACCACTTTGGAAAAAATTCCAAAATCCTCCTAACACCCTGATCCTGGCCGATGAATGGACACGTGGCATCATTCCATTTCCTTTTCCGGCTCATGGGAGCGCAAATGACTTTTGCAGTTTTAGCCCAAAAAGTGCTAAGTCCTTAATTTCTTCCTCTGCTTCACCGGCCCGAGCCTCTTTGGCAAATTTTCCTCCTTACCTCTGCGGGCCCGCCCAGGGAAAATTTCTCCTCTAAACTCCACCGAGCCATAACTCAAAAAATACAAGGAGTTAGGAGGACTTCTTTACCTTTTTGGAGAGGGGAAGAAAAATCCTATCTGATGAAAACATACCCATAAAATTTTGAGTCCCTAAAGAATGTAAAATGTGATATTGAAGCACAAGGAAGGAAAGAATGAAGGCAGGTTAGCCAAAATAAGCAAGGGCTCATTTTGGATAACAATTTGGGGACTCAGAGGGGTCATATGCCTGCTAGATGAATGATCAGTGGCCTTTGTTGCATCCATTGGGCATGGAGTCAAGCCTAATAACCAAATCTGATCTGGACTATGAAAATATGACCTCTGAGCCACTTGGAAACCCATTGAAACTTGGAGTTAATCTTCACCAAAAGCCATGACAATGCACTGTGCAAGAGCAAAAACCAGCACCACAAAAAATATGTACAAACATGAAAATCATACATGCCCCAAGTGGGATATGCAGAGTGTGCACAAGCACTTCTTTTGCTGAAAACAAACCTACCTACTCTACTCTAACGAAGAGAAAAGGGAGCTCAAACAAAGCCTGCAACTGGCAGGGAGAAATAGATTCCCTTCCTAAAAAATGGCAGTCATGCAAATGATTTGGAACTGATCATGGCTGTTAGTATGAGTGGAAAACTGAGAAGAATCCGGCCCTCCACCCAAATCATCAAGGTGTCAACTAAAAACAAATCAAATACCTCTTTTAGTTGCTTTGGATTTGGATTATAGAGGTATTACATCCGATACTTGGTACTTTTTAGCTCATCCTCATGCTCAGGAGTAAACATGACTGGTTTTGGCTTCCCCCTTGGCTCTAATGAATCCAAGTACCTGATTGGGCACGGTTTGATCATTTGGATGTGCCCATTTCTCTGAAATTCAACTCCAAAAATGGAGTCTTCTTGTGGACCTTCTTGAATGGATGGTGTGGAAGAAGTGGTGAAAATCTCTTGCTCTTCCCCTTCCTTTTACCATGAAGTACATGGAAGATTTAAATCTTCCAAACTTGGTTCCAAAAGGCTGTCACAAAATGCAGGATGCTGTTCTTCAATGTTCACCTTCATGGAAACAGGCTCTTGATGTTGAAGAATGAATGGTGGAGAAGAAAATGTTGTAATTTCAGCTGGCTCCTCATCCAAACATTCTTCTAAGTCTGATAAGCAATCAAGCTCTTCAATGTTCTGTTGCAACAAAGTCTCTTCCTCTTGCATGGTGACTTTCAAATCTGCATTTTTTTCACCATGTGGAGCTTCATCTTCAAACATGAAGCTTTTCAATTCGAAATCATCCAAAAAATCAGGTTTTTGGAGAGATGAAGTGGGAGAGAAACATGAAGTTTCTTGTGCATCTTGCTCATAATTCAATGCCTTTGGACCTGTCTTGTTTACCTCCACAATGGTTTCATCAATCAAATCAGCCCTTTCAAATAAAAGCAATAATTTATCAATAATGCTTCCTTCTTCTACTATTACAAAATCTGATCTGATCTCTTCCATTTTCTCCTCTTCAATGGGGTTTGGAGCTGATTGTTCTTCCTCGATAATGAATGATTTTGCAGTGCAAATTGGATCAGAATTTTCTTTGGGCAAAGTGCCAACATGGACACCCAACTCATCACCAACAAACTGTTGATTCTTTTCCTCTTGTTCTTGTTCTTCTTCTACTGGAAACTCAGCCTCAACCACCATTGTTTCTTCAACTCCAACTTCCTCTTTTGGCTTCACCATCAAGGAGATTTTTGAAAACTCAAATTTAGCAGCCCAACTCTTCAGATTTTCTATCATTTATTCTCTGTTGGGTTCCTCTATTTGATGTTCTCCTTGGCTGCTTTTTTGATTGTTTTCTTCCCAACATGGATTTGGGAATGCAAGAGGAGGGGTGGGTTGTGACTCAACTGGTTTTGCAATTTTTTGTGGTGGTGGAGGAGGTAGAAATTCTTATTTCTTTGGAGGGGATGATTGTTTGGAAGGGAAAAGGACATAAGAATTGAGATGAGGTGGAAGACTAGGGGATGGAGAAATGAAATCAACACTTGGGGAAGAATTAAATGGGCAGCTTGGAAATTGAATCCCAAATTGAGATGGTGTTGTTTGAGGAATGGAAAGAGAAAAACCAGATGATGGTGTAGAACTTACCCATTGACAAGATTTCTCAACACCAAATTCATAGGCCTCTATCTCTATAGTCCATTGTGCAAGTTGGGGCAGAATCTCCACCATGAAGTCCGGCTTCTCCTGAGGGCTGTAGTGTTTTGGAAAAGAGCCAACCCATGGACAAGGTGCCTTGCAACCAATTCTGAAAGACTCCATTTGAGATTTTACTCTTGATTGCACTATGCCAATCTCCATTTTTTGGATCTTCTCCAAAAGACCAACATCGTGCATTTGATTGTCTTCATTGCATGTGTACCCTTTCTCTTGATATATTTCATAACCAAACTAATTTTGGTATTGCTCATATGGGTAAGCATGATGATTTTGAATTTGTTCAAAATGCTGATTTGAAGGAGTTGTAAAACATGTTGGAGGTGGAATGTACTGCTGCTGCTGTAAATGTGAATTCCATGATGGAAATGAAGTCATGATTGTAGAACTTCATGGAATGAAAAGAAGATGGAAGAGATGAATGAAAGAATGGATGAAAAATGAATGGAAAGAGGGTCTACAACTTCTGAGATGGGTTGTTGACTAAATGGAGTCCCCAGATGTGCTTGCAAGTGCCTCTAAAGGCTGAAATTTTAAACAGGAACACATCAACTTGCAAAAATGAAGTGGAAGACCTCTTGGTCCCATCGGGTGTGCCAAAACTGTTAGTGGCACACAATGGTGTTGGATTTTTTGTTTTTTGCATGAGACACTAAGAGAAGATGAATATCTAACCCTAGTGTCCCACCGAGTGTGCCAAAACTGTTAGTGAAAATTCATAGCACCCCAAATGAGTTATGGATCTACTTTTCTAAGGCAAATTCATTTGGTGTGATTACACAACATTGAGATTTCCCAAAGTGTGGGACATTTGCAAATGGGGAAAGCTCTCCAGAGAAGGTTGGTTCCTCTTCCTAAACTACCTGCCACAAGCTATTCCAGTGCAGTCAAGCTAATCTAATCCTAATTTAACTTCCAAGGAGATAGGGAGAGAAATAAAACTAAAAAAATAGAGCCTACACTAAAACGGTGATACACCAAAGAAGGAAAGTGTTGATTATCTATCAAAACTACCATGGAATAAGAAGAGGTGAGCAATGGAAAGGATGGACAAGTACATCACAGACCAAAGATGGATTTCACACAAAAAATGCTCTAAAAATCTATGAACACAGCTCCAAAACCTACAATGAACATCCAACCATGCACAAATACCTGCAATAAAGAGAGGAAAGAAGAAAACAACCAAAAAACGAGCAAGGATGGACAAATACATCACAAAACACATTTTTTATAGCTCTAGAAGTTTGCACAGAATCATCATTTCACGGGTAAGGGGAAAAAATGGCATTATAGAGAAGGGGAGGAGGTTCAAACTCCATTTTCAACCCTGGGGAAGAAAAGAAAGGAGAGGCAGAGAAGAGTGATGAACAAATTTTTACAAATGATTCAAAACTAGCTTTTATCACTTGAACAAAATGAAGGAAATGGGAAAACGCGGGCAAATTTGATTTGAAACTTCAACCACTGACAAGATCCATTTAATTTTCCTACTAAATGATGGGTTTCCATGAAAAATCCCATACTTTGAAGTACATTTCTTCGTAGAGCGAGAAAGAGGCACATACTTTATTAATTTTAGTGGTTGGGGTTGTTTTCTGCCATTTCCCATGCTAGAGACATTTTCCCAATTTTCTCCCACAAATATGCATCAAAAATCAAAATTAAAGCATCCATTGTGTGTAGAATTTCACCAGCTTTCCAATGATACCAAAATCACAAAAATCTGAGCTCTGGTGTGAAAGATACGCCCCTCTGAAGATTTAGGGAAAAAAAGACAAAATTAGGGAAAAAATTCGGGTTCGCGGGCCAAAATTTGAACTTTTTCCCTCTTTTTTCAAATTGGGAAAATTTTCCCAAAATTCGCCATGCCCCTGCCACTCCAAGACACATGGTTCTTCTTGATTGGTCCACGGCCTTCAAAATAACATTCTGCCCCTTTTTCCCGCAAGGGAAATTTTTTCCAAGGTCTTCCGCTAGTGAAGTCCCCGCCACTGATGTGGACACGTGGCAGCTTTTGATTTCTCAGCAGGGATGTGCTTCCATTTTTTCCTTTGCACTTTTCACCACTTTGGAAAAATTTCCAAAATCCTCATGATGCCCTGATCCCCGCCGATGAATGGACACATGGCATCATTTCATTTCCTTTGTGGGCTTGCGGGGAGCGCAAATGAATTTTGTGCTTTTAGCCCAAAAAGCGCTAAGTCCTCAATTTCTTCCTCTGTACTGCCAGCCTGAGCCTCTTTGGCAAATTTTCCTCCTTACCTTTGCGGGCCCACCTAGGGAAAATTTCCCCTCCAAAATCCGTTGAGCCATAACTCAAAAAATACAAGGAGTTAGGAGAATTTCTTTACCTTTTTGGAAATGGGAAGAAAAATACTATCTGATGAAAACATACCTAGAAAATTTTGAGTCCTAAAAGCATGTGAAATTTGATATTGAAGCACAAGGAAGGAAAGAATGAAGGTAGGTTAACCAAAATAATCAGGGGTTCATTTTGGATAACAGTTATCACTCTCACAAAAGCTACCACTATTCAGAATCTCTCCCCATCCTACTCCACTTCTGCATCTAATTCATTTTTTCAAACAAACTATTCCTTATCTTGATGGCGGATACATTTCAGGCCCCATTACCATCGCAATGACTTTATTTCATTGCTTAATAGATCTTTATCACTCACATACTTGGGGGGCATCACACCTTCTCTCCCCTTGCATTGCTATAAAATTCCCCGATCATCTCATGCACTTGACGCTTTATGCTTAATGTCTAATATTTCCTAAGCATCACTATAAACCCCTTTGATACATAACTTGTATCATCATTACCCTATGATGCACTCTAGTGCCACGGTTCATACTCGACTGCTGAGGCGTATGGATCTAAAATGACTCTGACCATCATTCACTCTTTATGCTCTATGCTTCACGATTTATCTTTGTATTACACATTTTTAAATCCATTTCCAAATGACGCAATCTTGTTCTATGGTTCATTCTTGATTGTTGAGGGTCTTTTATAAATGAACCTCATTTCATACTCTTACACATCCGCTGGGGGGCACACTGCACCTATCAAATTCACATTGCATACCATTCGAACTCACTCATATACACAACATATTACATATCTTGGGTGCATTTTATCTTTCTTTTTTATACTTATATGTACACTTTGTTTTCCATGCTGAACAGATACTTTGTATGTAAATATATTTTCTATATATACATGTATGTTCAGTTGTTCTCTAGTTGTGAATGCAGAATCCTTACAAGTATTACATGCCGCAATGATGCTTGGCACTCTACGTCTTATCAGTCACACTGAGTTTCCTAGGGGCATACTATTTTTCACACATCATAGGTGTTATTATTTCATTATTTACTACTTACTAACATGTTACTTTCCATTGGTACATACATGCTTTGACATAGTTCTTATCTTTCTAACATGCTAACAGGTGCTTCATGTGCAACATTTTCCTTGCAAGAACTATTTTCCACCATGGTTTTCTGCTAGATTTTGCTATCCACTATTTTCTACTTGTTGTTGGGGTTAACACACCAGTTGTATAGATATATTTATCAGATTTAAGCATAAAAACAATCAATAAAAAATTAAACAAGAAGAAATAATACACAAGATTTAACTTGGTTCACCCAGTGTGGATTAAGTCTACCAAGAAACAACCAATTTACTATCACAGAAGAAATACAATGAAGATTTGCAATCTTCCACACCTTCTTGGATGTCTCATGATTTCTTCTCTACAAATTTCTCTTTTTATCCCCAAAGGAAACTTCTCTTAATTCTCAATGAATTCTCCCTTCTAAAACCATAGCTTTATGTTTATATATGCATCTACAATATTAGGGAACTTTAGCTATGCAATTACAACCATTAGATTCACTTTAGAACTAAAGATAGATCTAATTCCCGTAACTTAATTATAATAGTCATGCACAGGCAACATATTTCGGTCAGCCTTAACCTATATTGGTTAGCCCTAACCGATGGCGGTTCCTCCTTGCCTGACCGATACCAGTCCCTGGGTGACCGATGCCGGTTACTATGTAATACTAACAAGTCTGCAAAATCATGCTTGTAAAGTAATTAAGCTCCACAACTCAACAATCTCCCACTTGGAGATAAATTGCTACACTGTACCTATACAACTACTTCCTATAATCCTTTCCTTGGCTTGTTTCTCCCTCCTCAAGTCTCAAACTCGAAGACCAACAGAAGTGGAGTGTAGCTCCAACTTCTCCTTTGCCAATGACTTTGTTAGCATATCCACAGGGTTATCCTTTGTATGAATTTTCTCCAACTTCAACTTCCCATCCTCCAATACCTACCGTATGAAGTGATATCTTAACTGAATGTGTTTTATTCTAGAATGAAACGCTGAGTTATCTTTTCAGATGAATCACACTTTGACTATCACTGTACAATTTGCAATCCTATTTGCTCCTTTCCCAACTCTTCCATGAACCTGGTCATCCATATCATATCCTTGCTAGATTTTGTAGCTAGCAACATACTTAGGCTCTGTAGTAAACAGGGCCACAACCTTCTGCAATCTAGAAATCCAACTAATTGCCATGCCACCTACTATGAAAACATATCCAGTGGTGCTCCTCCTACCATCTAAATCACCAGCCATGTCTGAATCCACATAGCCACGTAAAGAAGTATCTGACCCTCCATATCATAACTACATGTAGGATGTCCCTCTCAAATACCTAAGAATCCATTGGAATGGTTTCCAATGCTCTTTACCTAGATTAGCCATAAATTTGCTCACAGACTCCCACTGCTTGTGCAATGTCTGGTCTGGTACAAACCATAACATACATCAAGATCCCAACTGCTGAAGCATACAAAAACTCATGCCATGTACTCAACCTCCTTGTGTGATGTAGGACACTGATATTTTCTCAATTTGAAGTGTCCAACCATAGGTGTACTTACAAATTTTGAATTTTGCAAATTAAACCTTTCCAGCACCTTATTGATATAATTCTCCTGAGACAAATACAAATTCTTGTTCTTCCTATCTTTGTTAATTCACATACCAAGGATTCTCTTTGCAGCTCCCAAATCCTTCATTTCAAATGTGTGAGCTAGCTTTTCTTTAAGCTCACCAATTTCCTGCATACTAGATCCTGCAATAAAGCATATCATCCACATACAGTAACAAAATAATATAGATTCCATTTCCAAGCATCTTGAAATAAACACATATTATTCAGATTCACATCTCAAATAACCATGCTCATGAATGAAACTATCAAACCTCATATACCATTTCCTTGGAGCTTGCTTGAGCCCATATAGGCTCTTTTTCAATATGCACACAAGTTCTTCCTTACCCTTGACTTCATACCCAAGTAGTTGATTCATATAAATATCTTCCTCTAAATCACCATGAAGAAATGACATCTTGACATCAAGTCGCTTTAAATGAAAATCCTCTACTACAACTAAACTCAATACAGTTACGAATAGAAGTCATCTTAACAACAGGAGAAAATATTTCACCAAAGTCAATACATGCTTTCTGTGTAAATCCCTTTACTACAAGCCTTGCCTTGTATCTCTTATGTCCACCCTCTTCTTCCTTGATCCTATAAATCCACTTGTTCTGCAATGCTCTTTTACTAGATGGAAACTTAACCAAATTCCATGTCTGGTTTCTTCTCTAAGGAGTCCATCTCCTCATCCATACCATGCTCCCACTACTTGTGGGCTTTATCCTGCATTGATTCTTCAAAGCTTTATGGTTCACCCCTATCTATCAATAATAAATAAGACCAGGAAGGTGAAAATATGTTCTAGAGGTCTACTTACCCTTTGTGACCTTCTCACTGATATTTGGGGTGCCGAAGGCTCAATCTTATCATCCTGTAGATTTGTATCTACATCTGACAGTGACCGATGTTGGTCACCTTGTACTGACATTGGTTTGGCTAATCAACGTTGTCTAAATCTTCTGTAACCGATGCTGGTATAGGGGACCGATGCTGGTCAGGGGTAAACTGATCTAACGGTTACTGTGTAAACCTGTAGGTGTTAATTTTAAATATGAGAGTTCATTTTCATCCACAAACTTCTCCATTGGTTCACCTTTAGGTACCAAAAACTTGATCCATGTACATTCTCTTTTCATTCCAATCAATGTCATGAACTCCTAATTATCTTAGAACCTTCTAAATCCTAAAAAATGGAAATTTGAAATCACCATATCCATAACCAATGAAAGTGCATCTTTTGGATTTTGCATCAAATTTCTTTCTATTTTCCTTATCAATATGTACAAAAGATTCTGAGCCAAATAATTTTAAGAAAAGAAAGATCTACCTCTTTTCTAGTCTAAGCTTCTTCTGGTATTCCACCATTAGTGCACTTGAAGGTCCACGGTTAATCAAATAAACCATGTATCTACTGCTTCTGCCCAAAACTGTAAGGGAAATCCAACATCTATCCTCATGCTTCTAGCATGTTCCATGATTGTTCTATTCATTCTCTCCGCAACACCATTCTCTGTGGTGTTCTAGGAACTGTCCTGTTTCTCTGCATATTCCATTTACTGAACAATAATCATTGAAATCCTTGCTGCAATACTCACCACCATTGTCAAATCTAAGGTACTTTAACTTGAATTTGATTCATTTTCCACAAGGGCTTTCCATCTTTTAAAAGTTTCAAAAACATAAGATTTATGATTTATACAATAAACCCATACCTTTCTTGTGGCATCATCAATGAAAGTAACATAGTATTGGGATCCTCCATGAGAAGCTACTGGGCTAGTCCCCACACATTTGAGTGTACAAGATCCAATTTATGCTTCTTCTTTATTGCCCCAACTTTGAGAAATCTCACTCTCTTCTACTTTCCAAAAATACAATGCTCACAGAAATCAAGATCTACACATTTCAAATCTGATAACTCACTCTTTTCCTTTAAGATCTGCATTCCCTTTTCACTCATATGGCCTAGCCGATTGTGCCACATGTTTATGCATTTGAATCTGAAGTAGATAGTAGAAAATGAATCAGTAATATAAGTAGATAAATATAATGATCCTTACCTTATTACCTCTTTCCATAACAAGAGCATCCCTTGGTAACTTTCTAAGATTCGGCTATGAGTGTAATCATGCAACCAGTTTCACACAATTGTCCTACAGAAATAAGATTCCTTTTGAGGCTTGGAACATGCCTCACATCTTTCAATATCCATGTATTTCCATTCTGCAATTTAAGATGAACTTCACCTTTACTAGTAATAATGCATGGTTCATCATCTCCTAAATAAACATGCCCAAAATTACGCTGGACATAATTTCTGAAATAACCCTTATTAGGGGTTGCATGGAAAGAAGCTCCTGAATCTAAAACCCATGACTCAATTTTATTCATCCAAGGAGAGAATAAGGGCATCTTGCATTACCTCTTTACAGCAATTTCTCTTCTTTACCAGTACATTCTCTTTGTTTTCCTTGAACCAACAATCCTTCTTTGCATGACCTTTCTTTCCACAATTCCAGCAGATTATTCCTCTACCTCTAGATTTAGATATGTCCATTCTTAGAATTTGATTTCCCATTACTCTTGCTCTTGGATCTCTCCTTCTTCCTTTCCCTACTTTCTACATTCAAAGCATTCCCAGATGATGATTCTCATGTACTTTTCCTGCGATATTTCTTCATTCAAGATTATACTAACCACATCATCAAACTTTAAAAATATTAGTAGCAGACATGTTGTATTACTAACATCCATTACCAAGTTATCCCAACTATCTAGAAAAGAGCATAATAATAAAAGTGCTTTCACTTCATCCTCAAATGAATACAACCAATTGTAATTGATTTACAATAGACCTAAAATCATTCAAATGACTTGATGCAGATCCTCCTTCTTGCATCTTTAAATTAAACAATTTTTTCATCAAATAAACTTTATTTGAAGCACTAGGTTTTTCTTATAAATTTGCTAAATATTTCATTAAATCTACCATAGATCTGCTTCTGTAATATTCAAAGCCACAGATGCTACCAGGCTCAATCTTATAGATCCCAAAGCCTTTCTATCAAGAATTTTCCATTCTTCATCAGTCATCTTTACAGGTATTTCCTTCTCATCCAACGGTAAGTATAAATATTTCTGATACAGATAATCCTCCACCTGCATCTTCCATAATAGATAGTCATACCGTCAAATTTATCTACTATGAATTTTCCTTCTTCTCCCATTGCTTTGCTCCCACTCAATCAGAAATCCCTCTGTGAGTAAATCTGTCAACACACACAACCCTCAAACAAAGATGCTATATACCAGTTTTTGGGGTTAGCACACTAGTTGTAAATATATATTTATCATACATGTAAGCACAAAATAAATAAATACTAGAAGAAATACACAAAACAAAGAAAATCATACACAATATTTAACGTGGTTCACCCAGTGTGGGCTACGTCCACCAAGAAACAATCCAATTTATTATCACAAAGGAAATACAATGAAGATTTACAATCTTCCACACCTTCTTGGATGTCCTTAGTACTTTCTTTACTCAAATTTTCTTTTTCTCTACCAAGGAAACTTATCTTAAGCTTTTCAATGAATTAATTCTACTTCTAAAACCCTAGCTTTTATGCTTATATATGCATCTACAACTTAGGGCACTTTAGCTATGTAATTACAACCATTAGATTTACTTTACAACTAAAGATAGATCTAATTCCTGTAACTTAATTATTATATCACAAACATGCAACTGCTGCCAGTTAGCCCTAAACGATGGTGGTTCCTCCTTTCCTGATTGATACTGGTCCCTGGGTGATTGACAATGTCGGTTCATCAATCAATGCCGGTTACTGTGTAATCCAGCAAGTTATCAAAAGCATGCCTAATGAAGTAATTAAGCTCCACAACTCAACACTTGTATGCTATTGTTTGTAGGCTATGCCCTATGTCTTATTTGACCAATGTAAGCTAAAGTTTTTAGGCTATTCCCTATGTCTTATTTGACCATTTCTTGTATGCATTTGGCCGCTTCAAAACTGATTGTCCAATGAACACTATCCTAATGTTCCACAAGATTCTAAGCACCATTGTTTCAAAAAATTCAAAATATGTAGAAAAAGGAAAATGGTCATAAATTAAAATGTCGTGTGACAAAGGAAAATACCTTGATAGGTATCAACTTCAGATCAACATCATGTCCTTTCCACAGAGCCACATGTAAAATACCAACATTGCATTCACCCAAAACAAGGGAGCATACATTGGGTGAAAAAATCAACCCATAAAGAATCTCAGAGCTACAACATAGTATAATACAACACAAAATCAAAACATGAACACATTTATAGAATGACCCAAAACCTGATTTGGATCCAAATAAAATCACAGAAACCATCCACTAGATATCATATTTTTAGCGCCTGGGCGCTCTTGACAACCACTGGGAACTAATGTCATGGGGGCACACTTAATAATACTTCGTAGAAGTCTTAACACAATTTTCACTAACAAATTTACAAAGTAGTTTTGAACAGTACAGGGATAAGCTTCATAGGAAGAAGTATGTACTCTATCTCCATTTTCAATCAAAACAAACAATACACTTTTGGAAAAAATGCAGGGACAATAGGTTCAAAACAAGATCACACCATGTACAATGGTGTATATGAGACAGATTCGTGGAAGGAGAGTTTTTTTAGGACCTCTCTCCCCAACACTTGCTCTTTAGCATGGAACTCCCAAGAAACTTGCACTTGGCATGAGATTACCCAATTGACTCGCTCTTTAGCATGGAACTCCCAAAAAACTCGCACTCGACATGTACTTACGCAAAAAAATTGCTCTTGGTGTGAGATCACCTAAAAAAATTGCTCTTCGTGTGAGATTGCCCAAAAAAATAACTCTACACTGTAAATTGAGAAACAAGGGCGGAAGCCTGATTAGTTTTATTAATCTCAATCAACCAAAATTATAGAGAATGGGCTGCAATATTTATAGATATTGCACAGCCAAATACAAACAGGAAATTAAGTTGCACAGGTGCAACCAAATTCCAAAATACACAAGCTTCCAATAACATCTAGGAAGCACAAATGAATAAATACAAATATACTATTAAAACAATATAACAACATCCGTGAGAAACAAACATGATTTAGAAACCATATAACAATACATAACAAAAATATGGTTTAATTTAATATAACCATTATTATTTAATTAATAAAATTATTAACAATTGTACTATGCATAATTAATATTAGGATAATAATATTTTATCCTAACATTCCCCCCCTTAATTGTGCATTGTCTGAAGAGATGAGGAGAGGAACTCTCTGAACAACTCAAACTTGTCACGTGCAAGTGACTTTGTGAAAATATCTGCTCGTTGTTCAGCAGTTGGACAAAATTGAAGTTGAATGTTGTGCTTCAACACATGTTCACGTATGAAATGAACTTGAACCTCAATGTGCTTTGTTCTCTCATGAAAAACTGGATTGCAAACAAGTTTGAGTACACCTTCATTGTCAACATACATGGTGGTCGGTTTGTCTTGAGGTATTCCAAGTCCTTCCAGTATGCGACGTAGCCAAATCACTTCACAGACAGCTTCTCCTACAGAACGATACTCGGCTTCCGTGGAAGAGCGAGAAACAAAGTGTTGTTTCTTACTTCCCATGATATTGGTCCAAATCCCATAAAGAATACAAATCCAGAAGTGGATTTTCTATCATCAATGTTACCTACATGATCTGAATCCGAATATCCAGTCAAGAAGAAGTTTTCATTCTTCTTGTATTCTAGACCAAGATCTTCTGATCCTTTGAGATATCTCAAAATGCACTTTGCTACTTTCCAATGAAAAAATTTGGGTTCCTGCATGAACCTAGATAGATAGCTCACTGCAAAGCTGATATCTGGTCTAGTGTAGGTCAGGTAAATGAGACTCCCAATCAGCTACCGATAGAGAGTGGCACTTACCTTAGGAGATGGATCTGAATGAGATAACTGTAATCAGTTCTCCATGGGTGTAGCAATTGGTGTGCAATCCATCATCCTAAACTTCTCGAGCGTAGTCTTGGTATATTTCATCTGAGAAACAAAAATATGATTCTCTTTCTACCACACTTCTAATCCAAGACAATAGTGCATCAGCGCGAGATCGGTCATGTCGAACGATCGATTAAGATCTTTCTTCATTGCATCGATCATCCTCATTGAACTGCCAGTGATGACTAGATCGTCGACATAGACAACAACAATCACCATCTCCCCCCCTTGATTTTTGAGGTAGAGATTGGGATCGTATGGATTTCTAACAAATCCATGTTGTACGAGATGCTCATCAATCTTGATGTACCATGCCCGGGGTGCCTGTTTGAGGCCATACAGAGATTTCCTGAGTCTGCATACCTTTATTTCTTGACCAGGTACAACATATCCCTCAGGTTGAGTCATGTAGACTTCTTCTTGTAAATCTCATTTAGGAAGGCACTTTTTACGTCCATTTGGTGAACTTTCCATCCAAACTAAGCAGCTAGAGCAAAAGATCATCCTGATCATTTTGATCTTAGCTGTGGGAGCAAATGTCTCCTCATAGTCAATGCCTTCTTTTGTGTGTACCCCTTTGCTACAAGTCTTGCTTTGTACTTGTCCACTGTCCCATCTGCTTTGTACTTAGTTTTGAATATCCATCTGCATCCAATGGGTTTCTTCCCTAGTGGAAGATCGACAAGCTGCCAAGTGTTATTCTTCATCACTGATTGATATTCAGAATCCATGGCATCTTTCCAAGCTTTTGACTTTAGGGCTTCCTGGACTGTAGAGGGCTCATCTGATTCAATAACTCTACTCATCAAAGCAAAGTTGACTTCTTCTCTTGCTTTACTGTGAGTCCGTGGTCCAGGGGTGGATGTATCTGGTGGAGCATCCAATCTTGCATCTCATAATGTACTTGTACACCATTTAGGCATACGTTGAACTGTTCCCATGGGTTGTGGTTCTATCTGATCAACACCATCATCCCCATCATCACTTTCATCTTCTAAGGGAACATCAGCTTCAATTTTTACAACTAGGTGAAAAATCTACATCTTGTGAGTCTGGAGGAGGAGTCTCTGCTTCCTTCTTCTCGAAAAACTCAACATCTCTGCTGGTGTAGACTTTTCTGGTCTTAGGATCCATCAATCTATACCCAAGAGTCTCTTCACTGTACCCAATGAAGATGATTTTTTGTGACTTCATGTCCAATTTCTTTCTGTTTTGTTTGGGTATGTGCATGCTTGCTTTGCACCCAAATACTCTGAGGTGTGCAATGGATGGTTTCCTTTTTGACCATGCTTCTTGTGGTGTTATTCCATCAAGAGCAGTTGTGGGTGCTCTGTTCAACAAATACACTGTTGTTTTTGCTGCTTCTTCCCAGAATGTCTTTGCAAGTCTGGAATCATCAATCATGCATCGCACCATTTCCATGATAGTACGATTTCTTCTCTCAACAACACCATTTTGCTGCGGTGTGTGTGGAGGAGGCATTTGTCGACGAATCCCGTGAGTTTGTAGGTAGTCTCTAAACTCATCACTGGTGAATTCCCCCCCTCGATCTGAGTAGAGAGTTCTGATGTGACGACCAGTTTCTTTCTCAACTGCTACTTTGAACTTTTTGAAGGTTTCAAATGCTTCACTTTTCTTGCGAAGACAAAAAATCCACATTTTCCTCGAATAGTCGTCAACACAAAGCATGAAGTACTGGAACCCAGAATGACTTGGCTGCATTGGACCTTAAAGATCAGCATGAACCAGGTCAAGTTTACCATGAGCTCAAAATGTACTCTTTTGGAATGAAGCTCTGTGTTGTTTTCCTGCTAGGCAGTGAGGACACTTGTCTGTATCCTTCTGAAGAGAAGGTAGCCCATGTACCATATTACGCTAGTGAAGTGTTTCGAGATATTTGAAACTAACATGACCAAATCTCCAATGCCACAACTGCGCTGAGGTGGAGTTTTTAGCCACAAGTGCTTGATCATCTCTGTGAAACAAAATCAAGTTGGAACATGCGTCCCACATTGGAGGCTTTTGCAATTATTTTCAAGCCTCTTGATTTATCTCGAATCAAACACATTTTCTTACTGGATTGACTATCAAAGTCAATTTTTAGGTTGTGATCTAGGAGTTGACTAACTGAAAGAAGATTCTTTTTCAACCCAGGGACATATAGGACATCTGATAGTCTGCATTTGCATGAACCAAGGGGTAGAGAAATGTTCCCAATCCCCTGAACTATATATGAAGAATCATCTCCCAACGAAACATGATTTTTCGATGGCGTGTCCCTCATTGAAATAAACCAATCTATGTGGCCGGTCATGTGTCGAGTGGCTCCCGAATCAACATACCAGACATCATTAGATGACGTGGATGGTTCACTTGATCGAGCATTGAACAAGAAGTCTTCATTGTCTGACTGTTCTTGTTGCTCAACAATATTACCTTGCTGGTGGGGTCTATTTTTCCAGTTCCCCTTTTTCTACCCGTGATAGTTGTTAGAATGTCCCTTGTAAGATTGTTGTTGTTGTGGTCCAGAGTTTCTTGATGAACCTTTCATATAAGTGTTATACCAACAATCTTTTAAGTCATGTCCTCTTTTGCAAATTGGACATTGCTTCTTCTGTTGATTGTCCCCATGATACTGATTCTAATGTTGGGACTTCTGATAGGAATTAGGTTTTCCTTTACCTTTTCCTTTCCATTTTTGATGTGAAGATAGTGCCTGCTCCTCTTCATCATCCTTATTGTGCATTGCTTCCTCTTGTTGCAGTAGGTTTACCAGTTTGTCAAAACCAATTGTCGTATCTGTCATGTTTAGTGTTGTGACAAAAATGTGGTAAGAAGAGGGGAGTGCTCTCAGAACAATGGGAACAAGAGCATCATCTGTGACTGGTTCTCCCAGGGCTAGAAGTGAAGCCCTTAATTCTGCAACTCTTCTTAAGAAAGCTTCAATTTTCTCTATTCTGCTTGAATTTCAGTGTATGTAACTGACTCTGCAAATTCAGTATGACATTCTTGTTCTTGGCCTCGTATACTGTACTCAATTTATCCCATGCATCTTTTGTTGTTTTGGCATCTCAAATGTGGGGTTGCACATCATTAGACACTCCAAACAAGATGATGAGTTTGGCCTTCTGATCTGCTTTATCAAACTGTCGTTGTTGTGTTGTATCAGTGGCTGATCTGGTCAGAGTACCATTCATAATAGACCAGATCTCTTCAAACTCAAGTTGTGTCTTTATTTTAGTCTTCCATGTAGCATAGTTGCTTCCTTTGAGCAATTGTGAATTTGGAAGAAAAAATTTGGGGGCATTGGTGCCCATTTTGCAGAGATCACTGACAGGGTTTGGCTCTTATCACTCCAGGTATTAGGTCTCCAATCTATATACCATCAGTCTGATATACCAAACCTTTCTATATACGCGCCCTTCCGATATACCCGTTGGTACGTGGAAGAAGCTCACCCTTTCTATATACCTGGTGGTACGTGAAAGAGGCGTTAACGTACGTGAAAGAATTCAATACGTGGTACCAAGAGTTAGTACTGATGGGGTCTGTGCAATTATTGACACCAGCTCAAAGAAATATCCTCATATGCGTGCGTAACTTTACTATATACTTGGATAATTTCTCAGTCTGGATTTATGTCATGCAATCGTTCACAGACGGATGGGATGGTTCATAGTGTGTGCACTGTGACCTTATTACTCCCCGTCGATTTAAAGGGATGATGCCCAGACGACGTTGTTGTAGCTATATTAGGCGTTAAGTGTAGTAGTAGTCACGACAGCTTTACCCGTAAGCGCTTCCCAGAGGCACTATATATACCGAACGCTGCGAATGAGATCTAGGATCTCATGAGTGTTACAGAACCAAGTTTTTTATTGTTTTTTATTACAATTCTACCAGTTTTTGAGTAGTTACAAAGTTTGTAGTTTGACTATGGCAACCTGAAAATTAGTATAATATACAACCAGTATACAATTTACATTCAAAAAAATGGAAAATTTGAATGGCAGGAAAAAAATTTCTGTTTCGTGGGCCCTGGTGGCCTCCTGAGCCCAATACGACCCAAAATGCTAAAAATTGCAAAAAACCAGTTGAAAATGCAATTTTTAGATGGGTCTCCTTTTGGAAAAAATGTCCCCGAAATGAAAAACCAGGCTGAATGGGGGAAAATTTTTTTTACCCTAAATTAGGGATTTCTCCGCTAAATTTAGTTAGTTATAACTAAATTCAAAATTTTCTGCTAAATTTGGTAATTCCACCAAATTTGCTGCTAAATTTCAAAAAACGGATTTTTGTGTGTTGGGGCAGGATTCAAACCCCACACCTCTCATTCCCAAGCTGCTTTCACTATCCAACTTGGCTCTTATGAGCGCTTGTGATATGATATGAAGGAAATACTATTTAATGAAATTAAAAAAGGAGCTAACCTTTGAAAATGGCGAATTTGCTTGAGGGGAGAGGAAGTCCACGTGGCATGTGTTGTGGATTAGGTTTCCGCTTGCTCAAAATATGGATCTAAAACGCCTTTATCTCCTTGTTTTGATTTCTCCACCGCTTGTTTTCTATTTGCTGTGCTGGTTACGTTTTATTTTCACCGTGTTTTTCTTGCTTTAGTCACTTTTGCAACATGTTTCCACCATTTTTGATTGATTTGATCCATTTTTGTTTCTTGTGTGTAGGTCTGCGTGGAGACAGAAAGGCCTTAGCCACTGTTTTGAATGCTCTTCCACCAGTTTTGCAAAGCCGCCTATGTATTTTTGTACAGGCGAGCCGCTATTTTTACAAGTCATGTGATGTAATGTTTTTGCAGGTCAGCTTTGGCCACTCATCTTGGATGTGGAGAGGTCTACAGGGGACTCTGGTTGCTGTTGTTGCCACCTCTGATTGTGCCCACCTTCTGTTTTTGTTAGTTACATGCATGCAAATTCTATGCTGGGGGACGACTTGTTGATGGAGGTGGCTTGGCAACCGTAATACAGGGGTCATTGCTACACAATTGCTTAAATGAAGAGAGGCCCTTGTGGGCTCGGCAGTGTTGAACAAGAACCATCCATAGTTCACAACCTTTGTAATGGCTCGACTCCTCCAAATTTCACCGAGTGACCTCCAAATACAGCAACTTGCAGCACCCCTAGCTTTACCTGGTGATGGGTGCACCAGTGCAAAAATTTTTTTGCCTTCCAATTACCTGGAAGGACACAGGAGGATTGTGAGGAGGCAGGGATGGGGCTGGGAAGTTGCAAGAGGCTGCACTGGCTCTCTGATGTTGCAAACACTTCTCCATGAACTCCTCTGTCTCAACTGCTCTCTCTTTCCACTTCTCCAAGCTTCACAGGAGCCAGATTCTCGCTCTGGTACCAAATGTAAATTGAGAAACAGGGGCGGAAGCCTGATTAGTTTTATTAATCTCAATCAACCAAACTTACAGAGAATGGGCTGCAATATTTATAGATATTGCACAACCAAATACAAATAGGAAATTAAGTTGCACAGGTGCAACCAAATTCCAAAATACACAAGCTTCCAATAACATCCGGGAAGCACAAATGAATAAATACAAATATACTGTTAAAACAATATAACAACATCTGTGAGAAACAAACATGATTTAGAAACCATATAACAATACATAACAAAAATATGGTTTAATTATTATAACCATTATTATTTAATTAATAAAATTAAAATAATTGTACTATGCATAATTAATATTAGGATAATAATATTTTATCCTAACATACACATCATCCTCAGAACACTTTTCTATCCTTGTACACTCTTCTACATTAGGTGCACACTTTCCTTTTACACAATTTCACATACTTATGCACATTTTTATCTGATTTATCATATACAAGATTTTGACTACATTCTTGCTCTTGTGTTTGTAGGCATGTATTTACAAGAACCAATAACAATAAGAACAAAAAACAAAACATACATGTACAACACGATACAACACATACACATACATTCCTAGGGTCACTTTCCTTTCCTAGTTTCCATGCTTCACTTGTCCACTCAGCATGTTCTCCGCCACACACTCTATATGGTTATCAAGTACGCATCTTCTATCTACTTTATGTTATCAAGTATTCACTCAACAACATAAAGTGGGGGAAAATGCAGACACTAAATCATGCACTTGGGTACATTTCTAGGTCCTAAATACATAATAGCATTCATATGATTCCTACGAAATAAAACTAGTAATTAGTGACCATTTTTGGCCTCTTGTCTTTGTTTTTTGATTTCTATTTGGTCTTATATACCCCAAAACCTAGTCAATATTTTAATTATTTATATTTTATGGCTCTAGACACAAAATCCTAGCCAGGATAGGAGCCCCCAGGCATCCCTAACCCTTTTTCCACCTTACTCACTTTTTTTTGGGTCTCTTTTATATTTTGGGCACCTTTTTCACTTATGGGCTGGCCTTCCAGTTGTCAATTAGGAAATTCAAACAAGGGAATCATATAAATGCATAGTTATGTGTTCAAAATTAGAGGCCAATCACTAAGAATATACTATCATCACCTAAGATTGCATCCAAAAGGCACCTAAAGAACTCTAAAACATCCATCTAGCACTCAGTCAAGGGGCAAGGGACTACATTTTCTAAATACACAACATAAGAAGGGGAAGTTTTTTATTCCATCCACACATTTTACTATATTGTTACATCTAGCTACAACCCACTATCAAGTGCACTTGCACAAGGGTATCCTAGGCAAAAATTCTTACACACACTCACCAAAACTACATGGAGTCTGAGATATAGTATAGCGCCTGGTTGTAAGTTTTCTCTCGGGGTGATTGTCGAGGTCAGTCTGAATCCCCATTCTACATATTTCCTTTTTTTGGACTTTTGCTGGTGATATCTATTTTATAGGTAAAAAAAATATTATTTTTTTTCATACAAAAATTTCCCTTGGGATATCGAACCTTCCTAATCTCTCTTTTCCCAGATATCCATTGTCCAGTAGGTACCCTCAGTGGTCATTGTGTGACTTTAAGATGATAAACACAAAGTAATTACAACATACCTGTGATACATTAGTGATCAAATTTGGAGCTGTTGCGTAGTCACAGGTGCCCAGAAGAGTTTTCCTAGTCTAAATCACTTCCATATTAGACGTAAATTAACCAAATCCTCTTTCTCTACTTATTGCTTAAGGTTTTATAATTACTTGCTTATTTACTTATGTCATATTATACTTAGCACTTGTATATCATTTTTTACATCAGTTACTCTGTAATTAGGGTTTAATAAATTCTATTTTTGTTAAATCAACAAATAAAGAAGTACACAGGGAAACATTCTTTTTCCCTTGGGAGTATGATGGAGGAGCATCACCCCTGAGACTAATCTAGGCATGTCATGAAAGATTTTGGTGTGTTAGGTTTTTTAGAAGTCCCTTGGAGTCATTTCAAGTTATTTTATTGGGGATCAAGTGGATAAAAATTCAAATTTACATTATCCCCCTTTTTTGAGAAATTTCAATTTTTGAATTTGTTGAGATAATTGTGGCTTTCTAGTAAGGTATTATGGGTCCTAGAAGTGATAATAAACATGTTTTAAAGGATGTTAGAATCCTTGTGGAGTCTTAGGAGGCTCTTTATGTTTCTTTGTTTGGTCATGTAGCTTATAAACCTTGTTTTAGTGGCTGTTACAAGAATATGACCTCCATATGTCCTTGTCTTATGACCATACTTGATGGTTATGAGAAGAAACTCGAATAAGGAGGTATAAAAAAATGATTGTAAATTTTCTTCATTTATGATCATTTGAATGGAAAGGAAGATATTGGAGCTCTAAGAAGATAAATAATAGGTTTTTCTTTTTAAACAAATTAGTAGCAACTGTTCAAATCTATGCATGTGTGTAAAGACCATTTAGTTGAGAACCTTTAGTATAAAGGAGATTCAAGACTAGTAAGAAGAATTTTTTTGCATTTAAATATTGATTTTAGTGAGAATCCATTATTTTTTTGTGTTAAATCAGACTTAAAAAATTTGTGCAACCTATAACACACTGTGTTTTAATGAAATCAATACAAGTTTCACACTTTTTAGAGTGTTCTTGAGAAAAGTGAGGGTGATATGTTTGAGTAGAATACAAGATTTTTGTCCCCGTAATTCTCAGAGTTCCCAAAGGAGGAATTATTAAATTAATATTTTGTTAGAAAAACCCTAAGAATTGGTGATATCATGTTTTGGAGGGTAGCACAGTTGAAATTTCAATCATTTACACATCAGGGTGATGTCAAGGGCCTTACTATCAATTTATTAAGATCCTACATGTTTGTATAGACGTATTGCATGTGGTTTTGAAGCATTAAAGACACATATAAATCAAATGGTGAGAAAAATTCCATTCTCAGGATCTGTGTAAAACTTCTTAGGGTTTAGTGTGAAAAAAAGATTTAGAGGACTTATACTCAAAATTTAGACTTGAAATTTCTAAGGTCGTATCTTGACCCTCGAATCCTCATAGATTTATAACATTTTATGGTTTGAAACCATATAGAGAATCCATAGTTTGTATCAATTGTCTATAGTCCTGTAACAAGACATTAAAGACCTAATTGAGAGCTTGGATTAGTGAGTTTGGGAGGATTTTTGTGAAATAAGGTACTCTAAAACTTTGTATACTAAATATTTACTCAAATGGGTACTTGGAATGATGATTTGTTTGTGTAATGATTCCCCCATTCAAAATTTATGCCAAAAACTAATATTGAATAGAGATACTAGAGATAAACTAAGCCTAGAAGAGAGATAGTTGATAAAAGGCATCTACATATATGTAAACTTCTACTTTGGAAATTCACAAAATCACAATAATAAACTATTCTACTTTCTCTTTGGAAAATGACAGATTTGATGAAGATTAGAGCCTTAGTGACTAGTTATCTAGTGCGTTAGAAAGGAAATTGCAGATAATTGAAACGAATTCAAACTCCAAACACCAACAATTTTTTTTTGGAAACCTCCAATGGAGGAAAATCAGTCGGGAAGGGAAAAAACACTCTTTCATCCCACTTTTATTGGCCAATTTTAAAACAATTACAGATTACAATAAGCGTAGAGAAGAACAAAAATGTAAACTTCCCCTCTAGTTACTTCCTTTCTCTGTTTCTTACACCTTGCTCCTACAATTACACTCCAACATTGAAGAATCTTTGTTCACTAGCTCTCATGACTCAAAACTTTGCTCTTGATCTCTTTGGATTTTCTGAATGCCCGTTTTACTCTTCCTTTCCTGCATTTATAGGCCTTCCCATGTCCTCCTATGCACTGGAGGATGTGAAAGGGCATGAAAAGGAAGAGATACAACCATCTCTTCGAATTCTAGAACTATTCATTCCTTGATTTTATTTTTCCCATCAAAAGTGTCAGGACCACTGCCCGATGCAAACCAGAAGTTACACGACTGCTATCCTAGCTGGGTGGTGGTTACAGGACTTCCACCTAGTTTGGGCATTGGTTTATAACCGCTGCTCTGTGCAGAGCGGTGGTTTTGTTAAAATACAGACAAAACTTCCTTTTCCTCAGTATCCTTCACTTTTCCTTCTTGGTGCTGATGGATATGATGGAATGGTGTGTTTTTCTAGATCCCTATGGATAAGAGTTGAGCCAAAAGATATAACCCACACCTTAAGGAGCATAAAGGGTACTCATAAGTGTTTTTGGTTTGTTTCGGTTGCTGGTAGTTTGCTCCAATCACCAACTCACCAAAAGCATTGCTATTAAGAAGCTTAAAGGGCAATTTTAGTAAAAGGGAGTCAATTTGATCATTTCTTATGATTTCATCTAATCTGATAGTGGTTTTGGCATGATAGGAGGTTGATCAACATGTTCCAATATTTTCATAATCCTTTTAGAGCATTTGGGGTCAAAATTGCATGTTTGAAGGATTCTTAAATTGAGAAAAAAAGTGATTTTACAAGCTTAAAGGACAAAATTGAGTTTTTTAAGCATTCTAACTTGTTTGAGTGGTTGTTTGAATGATTTTATCTACATCACCAACCAACCTCTACTAGTTATTTAATACCTTAATTTTTTGCAACCTATAGCTTAGTCCTCATTTATTCTATTTTTACACTTTTTTCAGAATTGGGATTACTATTTCCCTTATTTCTATACTAAAACATGATGAATTTTATTCTAATTCTATTTGGGTCATGAGAATCTCTTTTTCCCAAAACTATGTCTATCCATAATATCCTATTTAATTACTACAACTCTTGATTTCTAAGTCACTCTTTGTCGCAAATTCAATACCCTTTTATTCTATTCTATCTGAATTGGTCTCTTTTACGTAGTTACTAAAATTTCCATACCATTCCAATAAATATAGTCTCTATTTAATAATTTATATAAGCTCAATACTCCTTTATTAGACATTGTCTCTTTTTCTCAATTTGTACTAATACAATACTATTTTATCAAACATAGTCTCTTTATCTCAGTTACACTCTATACTATGCACTTTATACCAATGCACTCACTTTGTTTGGTCACTATTTATATTATTTATGCTCACAAATAACATGATGCCACTCTTATTTCTATTAATGACTCTTATCATTAGCTCTCTATCTAACTCTGATGATACTAGTTCAAATATCTATCGACACTTACTTTTGTCTCAAATGATTCTATTTTATACCATTTCTTTTGTCAAAAGGGAGGAAACTATATGGGCTGACTATGCAAGTCCATTCCATACTATACAAATCAATACAAAAACCTAAAAACCAAAGGTTCAAACTTTGGATACAAATATGTACTGAATAATAAGTTAAAAGAAAATGTGCTTTTACATTTATTGTAAATATAAAAGGGAAAAAACCTATCAAAATTACAAGTCATCAATACCATGGTTATGATAGTGAAACCTATAATGTATAGCGATGACATTGGATGGTTCATTTTTAACTTTTGTGACCTAGATCCATCTATAGCGATGTGGTATTGCAATGTGGGAAGTATTATTTTGGACAAAAGAGGATTCATTACGATACTCTTTCCTTGGTGTCGGGACACCCAATTCCCACCAAATTATCAAACACATTTTGGGGAATGATCATCCTCATCTCTTCAAATACACCTTTTACATTTATGATACTTTTAAGACTTATAACAAGTTACTCCCAGACTAAATGTGGGCCACACTAATGGCCTACATTGTTTACCACCCTTTGGTTACTTTATCAACATGCCTAATAGTCTCCTATAATTCAACACTATCCAAGAAGTTTTGTGGATCTATCGGTTTGAAAAATTAACATGTGAATGATGCGAGATGTGAATTGTTCCAAGAAAAAACAATGCAAGCATACACGACTGTAAATTACCAAAATACAAGAGAGATAATTGTAACAACACAAAAATAAATCCAACTCAATACAATCAAATAGAATAATGCAAGATATGTACATATAGGAGGTGAATGTGTAACCTCGTCCTAGAATCATGGAAATCTCCACCTAGAATAGTTGTAACCAATAGCTAGAATGGTGTAGTCAAGTGGTGAATAACACCTGGAATAGTGTATTCAAGTGGTAACCAACACCTAGAATACTGGAGTCAAGTGTACACCTAAGAAAGAATATCCCATAAGTGTAGGGAAACTCCTAGTGAGGTGGAATATCCCAAGTAGGATAATACAAATAAAGCGAGGAAAATAAATCCTACACTAACACCCCCATAAACACAACTTAGGTTGGCAATGAAAAAGAAAGTGGGTTTCAGTAATAAGGCTTGATGAGGTACCCACATACAATGTATCTCTCACAAAGATAAATTAAAAGGAGAAAACCCAATTGGAAAAACTCCCCCCAAAAGAGAGACAAAGAAGAGAAGGTAGGACTAGAAAGCCCCACTCGAAGCTATAACTACTGATATCCATATAGTATCCTGCAAAGTAACCTCATAGAGTCACTGTGGCTTAGAAGAAGATGCAGTGAAGACTGGATCACCATGGAAAAGTGAAGGTATCCACCAAGTGTTTGATGGATCTCCAACCAAGGTGTGGTTCCTATCTAAGGAACTATGCTCCTCATACACGGTTCAAGTGCCAACTGCTCCATGAAGGTATGATGTATCAGATGTAGAAGCGAAGAAAGAATGTGGAGGTTCCTGTAATTGAGTAGAAGACTACCTGTTGTTTGATGAGCTTGGAATCAAGATGCCCACTCCCTGAAAATTCTAAGTTGGAAAAGAAGTAGGTGGATCAATAAACAACTCCTCTAAAATTGGAAGGTGACAAGGAGATAGTGGAGGTGGGTCCTCATCACTATTGTAGCCTTCTATTCCAGAAGATAAGTTCTCATCAAAAATGTGCTCAAGATCAGAAGTGTCATCAAGTACAGGTGAATCTGGTGAAGAATCTAAAGGAGGGACAAAGTGAGAGAAGGAATATAGCTGAGTCTGATGATCGACTAAACCCACTGCAATGATAGTGTCACTGTGTAAATATCTAATATAGATTGAATCTAGAGTGAACTCAACTAGTATGCCCTGAATAAGGTGAGTAATCTGGTAGAATGATAAGAGATTAGTTGATAGTGAGGGAATACTTAGAACATTATTAAATGTTCCTCCATTCACTTCAACAGGCCCTCTCCCAAAAACATGTGTAGAACTACTTGTTAAACTGATAAAATGGATAAGTATGGAAAGCATGCGGGAAAGTGAGGCACACAAGGTGAGCACATGAATGTGTGTAAGGGCTAGTTGAAGTGGTGCGCACACCCAGAAAGTCTAAAATCCCAGGACCTAGCCGATTTGGCAGTTACATGGGCTAAAAAATAGAAAAAGAAAGTTGGAGTGCTGGATCGCGCACAAGGAGAAAAGTAAGGAGATTTGAGGACCAAAGAATGTCTATTTTTGGGATAAAGCACATGCAATTTGCAAAGATTAAAGTTCATGCATGCGATCAAGCTATTATTAGGATTAAATCAAGGTTTTATTTATATGATTTAAGCTATTATTAGCTCCATTGTAAAAGCAATGCACGCTTTTATGGTTGTTGTTATGTACGCATGGTTATGAGCATGCAGTCTATTTTGAGAATGCATGAGTGGTGAAGCGGAAATTACCCCCACCCCTTATATATGTAGTTTTTTGTGTGTCATTGTTTTGGACACCGTGTATTAGAGACGTTGTGATGAGAGATAGTGATTATGTTTCTTTGATGTTCTTGTGCGCATGATTTTGTGGTAGATTGATTATTATGTATTCATCTTCTTAGTTATGTAATACTTCTTGTTATGAATGGATCATTATGGTTGGATTGACGGTAATTGATGTATCTAATATGGTGATTACATGGTGCAATTGATCTTAGTGATTATTTGATCTGTTATGTTTCCTTATTACATGTGTTTCCATTCTAAGCTCATGATATGATGTTTGTGATGATATGCACTTGAATGTATGCTTTGATATTGGTTATCATGGATATGCATGCTAACATCTTGACAAGATAGCACAAAAGGAGGGACCTGGTAGCTTCAGTGCACTTCGGGTGAGCATTTCAGAGATGTTTGAATGAAGTGCCAACAGTGCATAAGGAATTAGGTGAAAATAAAGGGGACTACATTTTGGTTATCGTTGCCTTAGGACCTCTTTTCAAACATATCTACTTAGGAATTTGCATGTAGATGGCATATCAATTGACTCTTGAGAGCATTGAAAGTTGGGTTGAAGATGGACAAGATAAGTTTTACACAAAGATATAGCACTGGACCTGATTTCAATGCGGGGATGGTGGGTGGAAAGAGAATCTTACCATGAGCTCTATGAGACATTCTTCAACTTCTTTCTAGTAGAAATTGTATGAGTGGTATGGTAACATATGCATTAAGGAAATAATTGCAGGGATATAGGTCTGAAGATTTGGACATTAGGAAGTATTACCAAACTTTGTTTGATGTTGATCGTGGATTGGACTAGAGTTGTAGATCGTTGGTGGGTTGGTGTGCTATGTAATTATACATTGGAATACGCTATTTCTACTTATTGTTATCCAGAGGAGGTTGAATTCAGATTTCTTGTCATGAGCCCAAAGGATCATATTTGCGCACTATACCCTTGGTGATTAATATATTGATGATAGAATTAGATTTAGAGCACCTCCCTATGGCTAGCTACAGACCCAACCCTATGCGTAGGGGTTAGGAGCAGGTGTGGTGAAATATGGTCAGACTGGTGGCAATAGAAAGATAGAGAGAGGAAAGACAGACTCAAGTTTAATAAAGCTTGAGAGAGGGACATGGACACATGCAACGGGAGGTTACAGTAGGAAATGAAGTTGAGGAGAATGATGTCTTATGAAGGTTTTGAAGCTCCTATGGAAGACGAGGAGTTGCATAGCATTAGGTACTCCCCACATTAGGTAAGGAGCAGTAGAGAATCCCCTTTGACTTTAGATGAGAGTGCGTTAGAGGAGAACATGAGGACCGCAGGATGTGCATCTGATCCCACCTAGCCACCTAGCCCTTGCGCTTGGTTTTCCAAATCCAGAGGTATTCATTGAGAAGTAGGCTAATGTAGGTAATCAAAAGACTATGGGTAGATATCATTTTATCATTGAATTCAGAAGTGCATAAGACAATAAACACACCTATGGCAGTCACAGTATGGCAGTCGTCATTGTTTGGAGGTTTGATTGCAAGGGTTGTTTTTCAGGTGCGTCATCAGGATAGAAGTGTGGGCATGTAGAATATTGGAAGTACTTCATGTCAGTACTGCTATGACCATGCAGACCATAGGGTGTCTAGTTCAGTACTATAAGTGGGAAACAAGGAATTACATCAATTGGTATTCGTAGCTGACTACAGGGGGTGTGATCAAGATCTAACAAATCAGGAGGATCAGGAAGAGGAAATATTGGTGGAGGTTCTAGTTCTGGTTCTGGATCTAGTGGGCAAGGTCCACACCCACAATAGCCACCATCAACAACCTCTACAACCATAACAGACACCTCAAGTTTACTTTGAGATGTCTCTCCACTTGCTCAGAGTATAGAGGTATTGAAGATGCAGTAGAGCATGTGCACAAGTGTGAGCTATTATGGTGCGTTAAAGGAATTACATACTTCAAATAGAAAGGAAAGTCAATTTTCTACTACTCTTCAAGGGCACGCACATAGCTGGGTATAAGAAGTATGATCCACATCAGACTGCTAGTGGATTATGATGCTTTGCGCTCTATGTTTCTAGCTAAGTTTCATATTCCAGAGTTTGAGAAAAAGAGTATCAGCGCACTCAAGGATATCAAATGAGGGCTTATCTAAGAGTGTAAGGGAGTATGACGCATGCATTTCAAAACTCTGTTTTCCAATTTTTCCTATGATATCCATCCCCATCAGCATGCACAGTGGTTTGTTGGTGGATTTATTGACTCCCTTCATATGAGCGAACTATCTCATAAGACCTTATGTGGATCCACGTGAGGCCTTGGAAGCAGCTCTGTGTGCTGAGGTAGTTGGGAGTGTTGATACTGGAGTGAGCCCATTTTTAGAGGGACAAATTATAGCCATGGAAAAACAGTCTGGAGAATCTTTCTGCTAATTCAGCTCATGAGATGTGTAGTGGTATATGGTGCACAAGATTGTGAGGTTGAAGGACATACTAAGGATAATTTCCCACACAAGTCAGTACACACGTTTGTTATTGGATTGTGAGGTTTGTCACCTAAATCATGATGTTTCGGGATTGTCCTCTTTTACAAGCGTGCCATTCAAAAGAAGGTTTCAATGTATTGTAAGATTTGTAAGTCCCATATTCATGACACCGCCTGACTGCAAACTGATTGATCACATTCATGAATCCATTGAGACAGGGAGTGTGCCAAAACTAGTGTGGAAAGTGGATCAAAGGAGCAAGAAGGAAAAAATAATGAAGGGGTGCAACAATGGGGATAACATGAATGGAGGATTTTAAGGAGGATATTGAGGTCATGCAGTCATGGTGGTGGTAGAGGTAGGTTCATGTGGAACTTGTTATACTTGTGGATCTCCTTATCATTATCAGCGTGACTTCCCTCAAAATACAAATTGCTCATGGTGTGGGAAGTAACATAAGTTAGAGGAATTCCATATTTATATGAGCACATAAGTAAGAATAAGAAGAAGGATAAGGGTGTAGGGAATGATCAAAGTACAGTGCACAATAGTTGTTGATCAGTGGATGCCTAAGAAGAAACGGTGATGATCTTGAGTTATATGGAGCATGAATACATGATCGAGGAGGATATTAGGTCACACGTGTTGAGGCTGCATAGAATACACTTTTGAGCCTATGAAGGCTAAGCCACTCATTATGGGAGGGAAGAGAAGTGATACATGCATTAAGTATCCAGATGTTGTGCAGTAAAAGGAAGTGGATACTAAGAAACCATGGGAGTCATACAGAGAACTACAAGGTTGAGATAGCCTTTGAAGTGCTTGAAAAGAGATGATAAGTATCTAGATGCGAGAGGGAACCAAGAAAATAAGTTCAGGGAGCTGCCTGTAGAAGGATGTGGATGACTTGAAGGAGGTGTGCAGGATGTTGTGCCAGCTGTTTTGAGAATATCATTCCTTTACTAGGGGAATGACTATGAGAAAAGGTACCATGCACGTACTAGGTCTGAGCACGAGAGATGGAAATACTTCACGAAAATCTACCACCTCATAAATCATGAATTTGACAAGGAGATTACACTTGGATGTAGTAATTGATGGGTGGTTACTTTGTATAACATACTGATTGACATTGGGCGTGGAAGTAAATGTGTTGACTCTGGATGCATGGAATCATATGGGTAGACCAACATTGCATCCATCTTTCAAATGTGTTGTATATGGAAAAACAAAACTAGGGAAAATATTCCTATTGGGGTACTGAAGGATGCATCTATTACTATTCAGGGATCCAAGTTCACTGGTGACTTTGAGGTATTGGAGCTTGCTAGAAGCAGACAACTTTCCTAGCATTACTTGGATGTCCCCTTGGTGCTATGCGAACAATATTGATCTATGCTTTAACAAAAGGTACATTAGTTTTGAGAATGATGAAGAGCACGTGATCATACTCCTTGTAGGATAAGAAGGCAAAGCCTTATGTTGAGCCCTTGAGTGAAGAAGAACTTAATAGAATCTATGCTCATACAGTGCAGTGATCCAGAGAATATAGAACCATCAAAGGAAGGCATCCTTTAGTGGGAAGATGTGCAGTCTATAAGTGACACTACTAGTGTTGCTTGTGATAACTAGGCTCATGCGAAACATATGAAATGGTCATGCATGAAGTTCAAAGGAAGAGTCACCATAATGATTAGGCCATGTGCATGGTGAGGCAGTTAGGATATAACTCAGGGTACCACAAGGTATACTGGTGAAGGGAACCCCGATGCATTTTTGTGCACGCCATGGAGACTCAGTGGTAGAACGAAGGGGATAGAAAGAAACATGTTGGTCTATAATTTACTTTGTGTAGAAGAATAGTGCATTGGTGGGAAACACATAGAGATAGCCTATTGGAATGGAGATAACTGAGAACCTCTCTTGTCTACTAGGTTTACTTAGAGCAATGTACCCTACATAAACTTGTGAATTTCATGGGAAGTATCATATCTCACATCAACGTCCATGATTGTGAAAGAACATGGGGTGCAAGGGAAAGGGATGCATTATTGCTATCAATCTGGGGTATATAAGTTTCTACTCCACATTACGTAGGTGCGTGCATATGAATGATATGTCCATGCTGAGTTGAAAATAGAAAACAATATGTTGGAAAGAGATGACTATAGGTATGATTCAAACTTTTGATTATTTTTCTACTAAGTCCCCCAGTCCATGAAGCACTATAGATTATGAAAGCACCTTACTCTAGGAGATAGTGCATAAAGGCTAAAGAACTCATATTGTAGTTGTTTAGGGAACCTGATCTTAAGTTGCACCTTAACCTTGAGGAAACAGATGAAGTAGAAATGAGTTCATGCATGGAAGGAAAAAAGAAAAAAGGTAAACAATATTGTACATGATATATGATGATGACGTTGATAAGCTATATATTAACCACACTGAAGGTACACACGAAGTGATGGACACTACAGATGAGAAGGCGTGCATGTATCATGCTCCTATGAAGAAGAATAAGGTTAATATTTCTACAGAAGTAGAGCCTTTAGGAGGCCCATCATTGGTGATTATTGTACAAAGAAAGAAGTGGCTAAGATTATTGATCTCTTCCATGACTTCTAGGACTTATTCCTATGCGGCTATCATGAATTAAAATGAGTACACCCTTCTTTAGGTGAAATGAAGATCAAATAGAAAGAAGGCATGCACCCGGTTAGGAAGAGGCCTTATAGGATGAATCCTAATCTACACATGAAGGTGAAGGAGGAAATTGATAAGATGCTCAAATATGGTATAATTGAGCATATTCAAGAATATGAATGGGTTAACCCCATGGTTATAAACATAAATAAGGATCAGAGTATAAGGATTTGTTTTGATTATAGAGAACTCAATGCCTCATGTGAAATCAATCCTTTCCACACCCCATTTACAGAAGAAATCCTTAAGGGGTTTGTTGGGTGCGAGATATACTCTTTCATAGATGGATTTTCAGGGTATCACCAGGTGTACATTGTGACGTAAGACTAGGAGAATAAAACTTTCACCACTGAATGGGGAAGTTTTGCATATATAGTTATGCCCTTTGGATTGAAAAATTTGTTAACAGTAATCTCATGCATTGTTGTGCAGGCCTTTCAATATTTTATTCATAAATTCTTACAGATGTATTTGGATTACTAGACAATATATGGCTTAGTCAAGGATCACTATGATAATTTGAGGCTCATGTTTGAGAGGTGTAGGTAGTTGAATCTCTCTTAACATTAAGAAGTGCATCTTTGCTACACCTTTTGGCACTTTACTTAGGCATATAATTTACAAGGAAAATTTTTGGTACACACAACCAAGTTAACTATAATATTGGGTTTAGAAGAGCCTACCAATCAGAGTGAGGTGTGTAGATTTCTGGAACATATTGTTTATTACAGGAAATTCATAAAAGGATATGAAAATATTAATACACCCTTGGAAGAATTGTTGAAGGCTAAAGGGAAATTTTATTGGGATGATGCGTAAAAGTAGGCATTTGAAACATTGAAGGAGAGGCTCACCACTACACCTATTTTTTGCTTTCCTTCTTGGGACAAACCCTTTCATGTTTATGTTGATGCCTCTGGCATGGAAATTGGTGCAATATTGGTGCAACCAGGAGAAGGTATTATGGATCATCTGATTTGCTTTGTAAATAGGAATTTGACACCCGCAGATTAGAATTACACTGCCATTGAGAGTGAAACATTGTCTATGATCTACGCGCTGCACAAGTTTAGCTAGTACTTGTTGGTAGCCCCATTTATCTTCTATACAGATCATATGACACTCAAGTATTTAGTCAACAAGCCTGTTTTGCAAGGACACATCTATAGAAGGATACTTATGTTTAAGGAGTTTGAGTTTACAGTTGTTATTATAACAGGTAGAAGCAATTTAGGGCCTAATCATCTATCAAGGATAAATTTTGGTGAGGATGCACTAAACATTGAAGACAAAATGCAGGATGAAATTTTTTTCAAGTTAAACTGTGTGCCCATAAACTTGGAGGATATTATTGTATTCTTGCTCACTAGGAAGGCGCTTGAAGGAATGAATACATTGGAGAAAAAGTAGCTTACTATATGTGTGGCACCTTATTTGGCTGATTGGTGGAGATTTTTACAAGTTGAGGGTCATGATGAAGTTTTACGCCGTTGTGTTTTAGAGGCATGAGCGCAAGGCTATTATGAGAAGAATATGATGGTGGAATAGTAGAGATGACATTACATTGATGATGCTACAATACAACAAGATTCTAATGGATGGAATTTGGTGGGAAACTTTTTACAAAGATACTAAGGAATATGTCAAGGCATGTGACCATTTTCAACACTTTAGGAAGCATGAGAATAGAGATAAGATGTCGTTATGGCCTATAACAAGTGCGAAGCCCTTTAAAAAGTGGGTTATTGACTTTGTAGGTCCCATTTCACCAACTACACGTAGAACTGACACACAATACATTATTACTTACATAGACTATCTGACAAGGTGGGCAAAGGAAACACCTACAAATGATTGTACAACAATGATGTTCGTATGGGAGAATATTATTAGCAAGTATGGTTATCCATTAAACTTGATAAGTGATAGAGGAACTCATTTCCTTAATGAGATAATCAGTATTATGTTAGCAGAGTTTATGGTGGCACACCACAAGTTTTGGGCTGTAGAATATGGACTAAGTCCCCAAGGGCGTGTGCACATGTGTGACCAATATGAAGAAGGGCGTGCGGAGAAAAGTGCATAGGATAAGGGTTTAGTAGAAACCAATGTGCACACACAAGGAAAAGAAAAGGGTTTAAGGAATTATCCATATTCGACATTCCAAGAAGCACATAAGAGAAGCATGACCCGAATAAGCATGCAGAGTGGATAAGGTTCCAGCCTGGTGACTTGGTGGTCAAAAAAGGAATATTCCATGCGATGGAAGGATTCAGAAAGCCATCATTACAAAAAGTGGAGAGATAAGATCATAGCAAGAATGCTCCATTGGAGGACCACATGGACACTTGGCAAGTAATTTACTCTTGAAGGAAGGCATGACACTAGATGCTAAAGCTATAAATAGAGATGCTTGGGTAGAAGAAAGGGGGAACACTATCAAGGGAAAGAAGATGGATCAACATAGAGCGAATGAAGGGTGAAGCTTTGCATAAATAATGGGAGGTTCCACAGGGTTGGGGTTCTCATTAAGAGGACTATAAGAGTGATAGCATACCTAGGGAGATGTGTCTATGACAATTTTTGTAATATAGAAAGCATAACTAGGGCTTCTGATGCATGAGTTTTATTTACATTGATGTTTTGGCCTATTATGGCCTCGGTGAATGTAATGTGGCTACTAAAATATGTTCAATATGAATATATGGTTATGTTATAAGAATATCATGTTCATGGATGTAAACCCTAGTGCCATTTATTTATGTTATTGATCAGATATGTTATTTGTATGGTGTTTCTTTTCATTTTGAATGACTAGAATTGATATAATAACTCACCCTAGGCTCTCAGAATGAATGCATGGTCCTTTACCTTTTTTTTATCTAAGTTTCTATCCTTAAGAAATGTATTCTCACAAAACTCACATAAAGGAGGAGTTTGGCCCCCGCACGTGCCTCGAGAGAGCACCCAGCGCCCGCTTTGTGATAGGTCAGTGCGCATGGGATTAGAAGGTTATTCTAAGGGCATAAAAATGACACGATACATTATTACTTACAAAAAATATCTGACAAGGTGGGAAGAGGCAACATCTATAAAGTATTGTACAACAATGAAGTTCTTATGGGAGAATATTATTATCAGGTATGGTTGTCCATTAAACTTGACAAGTGATAGAGGAACTCATTTCCTTAATGAGATAATCAAAATTATGTTTGCATAGTTTATGGTGGCACACCATATGACTACCCCTTATCACCCATAGGCTAATGGTACTTCATAATATTTCAACAAGATCTTCAGACAAAAATTTGTCATGTCAAAAGAAAAGATTGGGATGATAAAGTATTAGTTGTACTTTGGGCTTGTAGGACCACTTACAAAAGGTTGAATAAGGCCACACCCTTTTAGTTGGTGTTTGGTGTCAAGGCTATATTACTAGTTGAATTCATGTTACCATCCCTACGTATTTCACATACATGTGGACTAGATAATGAGCAAGCTGTTGAAGCGTGCATTGATAAACTAATGCAATTAGATGAGTGGCGTGCCATTACATGTTCAAGCCAAAAGAATGAGAAGGAAATATAGAAGACATGGAATGATATGTACATTAATAACAAGACTTGTGTAGTTGGAAAGATGGTCCTTCTCTATGACTCAAATTTTGCGCACTACCCAGAGAAATTGAAGGTGTATTGGTTGGGACCTTTTGTAGTAATGAAGATACTTTACTCAAGTGCTTTCCTGTTATAGTTGCTGGATGGCACCATGTTTCCTGGTTATTTCAATGGGAGTAGGTTGAAGCCCTACTATAAATAAAGCTTCTTGGTGGTGTAATAAGGTAGTATTTCCACTTAGAATAAATTTCTCATTCATGTGTTTCCTTTCAATGGATTCTATGATTTGTTATTTGGTATTCCCTTATATTGTTTTAATAAGTGTGCTTACGCATAGGAAGACGATTACTATCTATTGAGTTCGTGCATTGAGGACCACACATAATTTTAGTGTGGGGTGAACGAGGTACAAATAAGTGCATGAAAGAGGGAAATTTTTTTGGCTTTGGGATCTATACAAGGTTGGCACGTTCGAAGATGTTTGTTGGAGTATTGCCATAGAAGGAAAAATGTACTACAAGTGTTAGGGATGGAGGTTTTCTTAAGAAAACTACTCATGATGAAGACCACACGTAATAAAATTTTTACACAATGTAACGCGAGGTAGGCAGTGGCGTGGTGAACTACTTGGCATAAGGTGCAGAGGGTTATGTAATTTGGCACATAGAGACACACGTAAGGAGGTTTGTGGCATGTGAAGTAGTAGGGCATGCCAAAAGGTTACAAATGGGGTGCAAAAGAAAGCATAAAAATGCACAGAAAAATGAAAAAGCATAATTAAAGATGAGTATGGTGGTAGGTGAGGAGCAACTCATACAAAAAAATTTGAAAATTCTATAAAAGGAGTGCATGCGACTTCATTCTTACCTTGCATGTTTTAGTACTCAAGCCTTGAAAAGTGAATTGAAGTGTGAATGAGTGCGAAGTGCGATTACACATGATAAGTACATTGAACTAATTGAATTTGGTCATAGACATAGTAAAGCTCCTTTGTGGGAAGTGGAAGAGCAAGTTAAAGGCGTACATAGTAGGGTTAGAAGAGCTAGGGTTTGAAAAGAAGAAGCTAAAACTAGGGCACATGAGTTTGATAAAACAAAGGTAGCATAAGGCAGAAAAGGGAAAGGATAAGGTGTGTAAGTGAGAAATGGCACCAAAAAGACCATCTACAATGACCACAAGGGGCCAGTAGAAGAACAAACCAGAGGTAGAGGTAAAAGAAGCACCCGTAGAAAGATTCTCCAAAATGCACTATCCCGAGGGTGTTATTATGGGGCATGTTTAGGAGCCCCACATCAGAAAAATCAAGGTAAGTGATTATAATCACCACACCAGTGCAAACAAGGACCAGATAGAGAAGGAATTGGTGAAAAAGACCAACTTGCAAACTGAAGATTAAAAACTAATATATGATGATGAAGGATACAAGACTTTGGAGAAAGTTGGAGTCTTGTAGATTTACGAGCTGCCATACTTTGGAAAACTAGAAATACTCTATCAATGGCCGATGCCAAGAGTCCATGAGGAATTATTCTACTTAGTAGGAAGGTGAGTGAGAATCACCACACCACTCATTAGGTGACTCACAGGATTGCAGATCTCGGGCACTTAAATTGCTTAGGATATTGATTGTGAAGTAGGTGTGGAGGGCACTGCTATTGAGTTGGATTATCAAAAAGGAGGGTGTGCAATGGAAATATCTAAGGTAACTGACCCTGTTGTGAATATTACCACACATCTATTAACTAAATTCAATAACAAGGAGAGATGGGGCTAAGTAAATAAGAAATGGCTCCAAATTGCAAAGAAGATGGAGGAAGGAACCATATACAATATTGTTGCATTCATTGCACAAGTAATTATCGAGGAAGTGCACGTAGGCAATAAAATATCATGGGTGTAATCCTCCTATCGATTATGTTTGCATAGACTGGGGTCCTAGATGGCCCTAAGGATAAAATGTGGCATTACCTGCTAAAGAAAAAGTCACTGACCGAGAGATTTGAAAAATATACTTATGATGGAGCCACAGGCAGTGCCTACAATATCAGGTTGGAAATGTGGTATAGAAGAATATGTGAGGCTTTTGAGCATGAATGACGCATATCGAGAAATTTTCCTATAATGGTGGATGGGAAATCAATGTTTGTGGTCTACCAACACTGCTGCATTGGGAGGTTTGACATAAATACTGATAAGTGGAGCTCATGGTGCAAGATGCCTTATGCATGTATAGTGCACTACTTCCAGGCCTCAGTGAACATATTCTTAGACATGCAGAAGCTAAGGTTTGATGCAAATAAGGTAGATTGTGACTACCACACACTGAGAAATACTTATGCATATCCAGACAATTCTGCCTATATTGAGACTATGATATCAAATGATATCATTATAAATTCTATGACCTTGGTAGTAGGAAAGATTGATGTGGCTAAGGTATACATTTTCCTTAAGCCTAGATTAGTGAATGGGAAGTATATTGAAGATGAATTTAAACTCCCAGAGCTTCCCAAAGGAAAATATACAATTGGTGCTAGGCAGGAGTGTGATCCCACCCCTCCAAGGAAAAAGGAGGAGGAACAACCCAAGGATGAGGAGGAGGAGGAGATGGAAGATAGTAGTGTGCTAGAAGGAAACCAACTACAGATATCAAGAGGCCATGTGAAAATAGTCCTCCAAGGTAGTGAGAAGAAGAGGTAAGGATTAATCCTGAGGCTGAGGAAACATAAAAAGAAGAGGGCGGTGCAGTTGAGAAGGGTTATAAAAGAAGGTTGAGAAGAAACCCTAAGATAGAGAGCATTGGTGCGGGACCCTCTAAGCTATTGAGGAGGTCATTGAGAATATCTCCTATCAGACCAATCCCAGAGAAAAAAAAAGTGAAGGTGCAAGTATGTGCCTAAGGGTGAGAACGAGGAAGAAGAAATATCAAATGAAGCTGCACACAACATAAGGTCCTCACCGGTTATTGATGTGGTAGGAGAAGAGGAGTATAAATAAGAGGAATCATTGTTTGACACATAAGTGCATGATGAGTGCAAGGAGGAAGGGCCCACTGGAGGTGATGAAGGAAAGGAGAGGAGTGTAGGGGAACCATCAGGTGAGCATGAGGGCGCGTCGGGAGAGAAAAGATAAATTCTAATTCCAGTAACATAGACACATATTCCCAAGGGTAAGTGGTCTGAGAGGAAAAAGGGAGAAGAAATTTTGAAGACGCTAGACCTAGGATATGTGAATGACCCTTGTATGATCATCCACACAAGGTTCTGGAGCCCTCTCTAAAGGCTAATTATATGGGTGGGATATAATAGACCCAAAAGGCACAAATATACAAACAAGGAAAATGTTGAGATGGACTATATAAATGCATATGGATGAACCACAATTTGACATCAGCGAGATAACATGCATAAGGCAAAGAATGAAGAAAGTGCCCCAAGCCACCCATATCACGGTGAAGCCTACAATATTTACAGATGAACAAGAAAGTAATGCCTTGACTAAGATAACAATAGAGGTGGCTAAGAGGAATATGGATAAGGTAGTCGTACTGAGGAATTTTTTGGAAGATGACAAGAATAAGAAAAAAGAGATTCAATAATTGACCGAAGAACATGACAAGGAAGAAAGGTGGAAGAAGGCTATTATGGAGTTTGCTACAGATATTGGAAGCGAGGTTCTGGAGGCGCGTCCAAAATTTGATGAAAAAATGCAGAAGAAATACCCATCGGCCTTGTATTTTCTATAGGATTTGGTACACCTACTGCTAAAGGAGAGGCTGGGTGCACAAGGAGAAACACAGGTAGATGTTGTGGTAGAGAAGGAAAAGAATAAGAGGATTATATTGCACATGATTGTGGAATATGACATAATGCTACAGACATTGAAATATGAATTGAAGAAGGCATGTTGAGAATTGCACAACTGTGAAGATCCAAAACACGTCCTTAAGGTGTACACAATCCAAGAAGAAAGTGAAGTGCTCGTGACAAATAGAGATGAAGCACTCAGGAACGAGGAGAAGATAGCTGTGATTGTAAAGAAGCATGACGTGCTTAAGGCCACAAGGGATCCTCATGAAGACAAAATAAATAAGTTTGGTTCACTTATATCACGTAGAATGGAATTTATGGAAGACATGATCAGAGGATTGGCTCGAGTGACAAGGGAGCTCAAGCATAAGGTGGAAGACATGACTCTAGAAGAGATGGAAGAGACATTTGGGACAGTCCCAGAAATAGTAAAGAAGGGGATGGCGAAGTGGAACGAGTTGGAGAGAGCAATCAATAAAAAGTACCTTGAGATTTTGTTGCCAGTTTATGGATAGAGAGTAATGCGTGTGTTACACATTATTCCATTTTGATTGATTGATTAATTATTGTATATTTAATTATTATTCTTTTTCCATTCTTTATTCTTTGTGTCTTAGAGAGATAAGTCGATAAACCGTATTGCCGAGGACAGCAATGTAATTAGTGTGGGGTGATGTTGGACTGAAAAATGGCTAAGTATAGAGAGAGTGTGAGAAAGTGAGGATCGTAAAGTGGGCGTGTGAATACACATAAGGAAAGTTGAAGTGACGCATGTCTAGAAATATAGACTTAAGAATTAGCTGATTTTGTAGTTACAGGCTAAAAATAGAAAAAGTGAGTTAGAGTGCGGATCATGCAAAGGATAAAAGTAAGGAGACTTGAAGGCCAAGGAATGTATATTTTTGGGATAAAGCATATGCATAGAGAATATGAAAGGTCATGCATATATGAAGCTATTATTAGGATTAAATCAAGGTTTATTTATAGGATAATCTATTTTTAGCTCCATTGTAAAAGCATCCAGGTGTTAACGCATGGCTATGTAGTCTATTTTTAGAATGCATAGGTGGTGAAGGGAAATTCCCCACCCCTATATATACTTTTTATAATTCATTGTATTAGACACGTTGTTATGTAATAAGGTTATGATGCTCTCATGTTCTTGCGTGCATGACTTTATGGTGATGATTGTTATGTATTCAGCTTCTAGTAGGTAATATTCTTGTTATGAATGCATCATTATGGTTAGATCATGACTGTAAATGTATCTAAGTATGGTGAATTCATGGTACAATTGATCTTAATATTTATCTCATATGTTATGTTTCCTTATTACATGTGTTTCCATTCTAAGCTCATGATATGATGTCTGTGATGATATGCAATTGAATGTATGATTTGGTATTGGTTATCATGGATATGCATGCTAACATCTTGACAAGGTAGTAACAAAGGATGTACCTGGTAGATTCACGTGCTTTGAGTGAGAGTTCAGATCTGTCTGAATGAAGTACCAATGTGCATAGTAGTTAGGTGAAATAAAGGACTACATTGTTGTTACCCAATCGTATATTAGACATGTCACATGGCTCTAATTAAGTGAACTCCACGTGTGAAGAATCCATATGATGTGAAGCAACAAAATCAATAACCAATGTAGGAGGTGGTGGTACAACTGCAACAAGGGATCTCCCTTTTTTCTCCTTTCCTGATTCTTTCTCTTTTCCTTTTCCATTTGCATTGGAGGATTCATTGGTTGATGAAGATTATTTGGAAGACTCGGGGTCACCTATATTGTTCTTCTCAAGAAGACTTGGGTGGTCAATCTGTTTCTTCAAACATTTTCTTTCATCATGTATCCCTTTGCAATACATGAATTTGATCCTTTCTTTCTTGGACTTATCACCAGAAGAGGAAGTTTCAGAGTTTGATGTCAAGGTGGAAGAATGTTGATCCTTCTTACTTTCTTGATCCTTGTTACTTTGTTTATACTCTTTGTCTAATGAGGCTTTCTGTTTTCCATTATTAGAAATGAGAGCTTGAGGTTTGGAGGACTTCAAGGTACCCATTTGTATTAAATTCTCTTTCTCCTTAGTTAAATCAATAATGAATTCATCTAAGGATGGCATAGACCATGTGGCTCCAAGAGCCTTCTTGGTAGCATAAAAGGTAAAGACGAAAGTATTAAAAGAACTAGTTGTTCATCCTTATTTTCTGTTACACATTCTTTTAACTCCAATCATAAGGACTTGATTTTGGTAAATAAATCTTCCAAGGTGTCAAAGTTTCTAGGACTTAAGCTGATAAGTTCTATTTCTATCTCATGACCCCTCATAGTTGTTGAAAACCGGGACACTGAGAGGGGGGTGAATCAGTGTCTTAATCAAATTTTTTAAAACATTTTGCAATTCCTTAATCTTCTTATAATGAACTCAAGAAACCATACTCATGTAAATAATAGGAGAGAACACAAGGAGGCATAGGAATTAATGTGGGTAACCCAACTGGGAAAAAACCCACTGAAATCAAGAACCCTGCTTAGAACAAAATTATTCTATATTTGTTACATGATTTCATGGTTGAACTTTTACTCAACCTAGAGCTGTAACTCCTAAGTTTAACCATGATGCTACTCAGTTTGGAAGATTCAACCCCCTCTGATTTGACCAGCTACAACTGATCTTTGGTAAGCAACTACTTGCAAGGAGACTGCTACCCACTAAATGCTAAGCTATAACTTAGATTTGTTTAATCAATTTGGTCACTCTTGATTTATCATCATACACAATTGATAATGACCTTTATATTATCTCTTTTCTACTTCTAAATTTTTCTCCTAAGTTCTTTCTTCAATATGTTGCATTATTCTAGATGAAGCTCACACATTCATCATCTCTTTTTTCATTCTAAGGACTCTCAACTTGATTCATAAACATCTGCAGGTTCTACAAGCATTTCAATACCCACTATGATAATCCTTAACTGGTTCTTTCACCTGTGTGTAGGACTTTGATTTATCAATTTTAAGGTTTTTTGGAGATCTGAATTGAAGGTCTTATGTTTATTCACAATATTATGATCTCCTTAAAAACTTTCACCTTCAGCTGCTAGAACCATTATCTTTCAAATTTCTTAGGTCTATTGTTTCATGCTCCTAACCAACTTTCCCAAAATAGAGCTCAACTTACATCACTATTTTTGGCATACTCAGAGTTCTCTTTCACTATACATTCCTTCAATTTTTCTTCAACATTTTTCCATTCACACCCCTACACCCTATATATCCACATTCCTTAAAAAATGACCTATTTCATAGATTACTAACTCTTCCAGTTCAAACATTGTTTTAATATTCCCCATGACTCTACAAATTCCATTTGTAAATCTTCAAAAATTATTGACTCAAAAGACAACACATCACATTCCAATTTGATCTTGGAAGAAGACTACATTTGATTGTAACTGTTTGTTGACTCCTCACCTTCTCTAAAATCCTATTTTCTTCGAATGAGTATCATAAGACCTTTCAGTTCACTGGGATTCCAAACACTAATAACATTACAAATGTTCTAAGATACAACCTACGCAAGGATATATATGAACTATGAGATATGTACAAGGGTATTTTGATGCTCTAGAAGAAACAATTCATAGATTTAAAGTCTTGATGACACTAATTTTACAAGCCAATAGTTGACTGGATTAGAGGACTGATATCATGGTCTTTAAAACATGACTGCAACAAAGTTTCATCAATTTAAAATGAAATTTTGATCAAGATAACCATGAATTGGATGTTCCTCAACATTTAAACACTTTGTATGAAACCCTTGAGGTTCAATCACGAAGGAAATTACATTAAAAAAATACAAACTTGAGCCTGCACAATTTCACGCTATTTTCAGCAGATTGTCACAATTGTTTTCCTTATTCCTTGATATATTTGAAATATTCCTTTTGCATTATGCTTGTGTCATGTTTACATATTTTTATTCAAATTTTTAGATATTTTCATTAGTGTATTTTCGAGAAAACCTCCTTTTTGTCTATCAAACCCTAGTTCAGGGTTTTCTGTTACTGTACAAGCTCGAAACACTAAAAAATTGATTTTCTAGTTAATTTCTTAATGGATTTTGAAACTTCCACCTCCTAGAGAACTGTATCATCATGGATAACCACTTCTATGCTCGATTTCACTTTGAATTTTCTAAATTTTCTCCCAATAGCTGAGAAGACAACTGTACACACCTTGGAGATCTAATGACAGTGATTTTGATGACAAGAAAATCATTTTATTTGGATCTAATTTTATCTTACACAACTCAGAGGATTCATTGATAATGTCAAGACCCTGTTACAGAGTGACACAACTTTTCCCAGGTTAATGTTTCACATTTTCTTAAGTGCGAGCTCCTACACAATGACCTATGGTTCATATTGTGTCACTACTGATCACTAAAATTTCAATTTAAGCACTTACTCATGCTCCCATATCTTTGAAGGTACATATGCATTGAAATGAATACAACCTTGATACTTACTCCACACTTAAAGTATTAACTGTTGTCAAGAATCATACTATTGCAACTTGGACTTCAGTTACCTTTGACACTTTTCATATAACAGGTTGGAGTTACAGAGGTTTTTCCTTTCTAAGAGACATGAAGGAAAGAAATTAAGCATGATACCTATTCTTTTAAGTGCATATATTACACCACCTTCCTAACAACCACTTTTTCATGTCTATCCAACCTTGAAACCAGTCTAGACACTCAGTCTACAACCATAAAGGAGCTTGAAGAAGAGTACCATTCTTGAAGAACCTTGAATGTCTTAGAAACATGATATCGCCATTGGATTGCCATAAATCATGTTAGAAATTATAAAATGTAGGATTAAATCACAACATACCACTTTTACCTCCATTGATTCAGAGATGGCTTGAGAAGACAATGAGCACCAACAAAAGAATACAAAGAAAGCTCATAACTTTCTTAACACTTGTCTAATTCACCTGATACTTTTTGCAATACCTAAAGCTTGGAATAATCTACAAAAAATACTTATATGATCTATACCAAGGATGCACTATATTTTTTTCTTGATAGTTAAGAATCCATACACCTTATTATGCAATTTTCAAAAAGTCTATTTTAGAAAAACAAGCATAACTTTAACATACATTCTCAAAAATTGATGAAATTTTTCCTAGAGTACCAAAAATCACCCTATATATGATCCATAAGTGCATTTTCAATAATTATTCCTATAATATTGTATCCCATGCAATTTTCCTCAGCATGCACTACCAGTTCTCAAAGCCAATTTATGTGCACTTTATAATTTTGACTCCAAGAGCTAAATTGAGCCTTGTTTTTGGTCACACATGTTGTAAACACTATTTCTAGACTATTCCCATGATCAAATGATATTTATATGATATTAATTTATCTCTTACACTTCATTAGGCACTAGATCTAGGCCTAAATGAGCCAGTCACAACTGTGAATCCAAGCCTTTGACCTGTTACTCACTCTAGAAGATCTTTCTCGTGCTAGACACATCATGTATAACCTGTAGACCACCTATACCAATTTTACCAACCATGTTAATTCCTCCAGTGAACTCCTACCTCACTATTGACTAATTTTCCATCAATGTTACTTGACATCAATGACAACACCAATGACTAGGGTTCAACAATCTCCCCCTTTATCATTGATGGCAACTACTCAGAAAATTTGATGGAAAAATCATAGAACAACAACTTCCAATCACCACTCCTAGTTTCTGATAACTTCTCATTACCTTTGACATCTATGAAAAAGGGTTTTTGGCCACTTACCATGAAATAATGACAACTAAAAAAAAGATGCATGAGTGAATGAACTTACTTGTCCACAAGCCCCCCTAGAACTGTGTTTTCTCTTTTTTGAGCTCATGTACCTACCTTGAGTGGATTTTGTTTGATCTATTCTTGAATATCTCCCCCTGAACATAATCACTCTTCCTTTGAAGCCAATTTATTTGTCTCATAACGTTTCCTTTCATTATTTCTTCATCGTTCATCATTTTTGTTGGGTCTCAATAAAACGGTGTTTCCCCTAAGGCATATGTTTAGTGCAAATTTGATAGAATTTGTCATGCTCTAGAGTTCCATAATCTTCTCTTCACTCCTCTTGGGCTTATGCAATCAAAATTTAACTAAGAGAGAAGATTTTGAATCACTTACCTTGTATACTTACTTTTGAGAGGTGATAAACACTTAACTGCTACCCATATCTAATATTTTAGAGTATATAATCTTCTTATTATGTTGTCCTAAACTGATATTTAGCACTTTTGAGAGACTAGATTAGACCTTCATCACAAAAAGTTACTTGTTCTAACCTTGCACATACTTGGGTCTTCCTTCTCCTAAACCTTGTGAGTAATTATCTTCATAAATGCGAGAACTTGGTGTTTCATGTATATAGAATCTCTCTTCATAGATATGATAGAGTTTCTAGCTTTTCAAGGCTCTTGTCTTAGACTTAGATGTTCTCTGTTTAGTCATTAGACCCTCTGATTTCATACAATTACTTACAACTCCTCAAAGTTCTACAAAACAATAGTCTTCGAGAATAAAAATACGATTAGATTTGAATAAACCCTCAACAGGGTACCAAAATGTATGTAACTAAGATGACTGCAATTGATGCCCTAAAGTTACTCAAATATCCTTTTCAAGTAGTCAAATTGTGTAGGGACCTATAACACACCTACATTAAAAGAATGGATAAGATTCAGAGCTTGTAGCATGACAAAATATGTTGTTGTCTTAACTTTAAATTCTAGCTTTACAGTTAATCCATAGGGATCCAAAATGGCTATACTTCATTAGATCAACCAGCAACAAAGAAGGAAAATGAAGAAACAAAGGTTCTATCTATATGTTAGAAGAAACGCTGCTCTATGTAGAGCTCAGGTTACAGAACCACCGCCCAACCACGGAAGTGGTCTTGTAATCAACGCCTAGCTAGGGCGGTGGTCCTGTGACCGCCGGTCTACATTGGGTGGCAGTATTATCACTTTCAGACATAAAATAAAATTTAAAAATGAAAAGTCTAGGAATTGGAAAGGTTTTTTGTGTCTCTTCTCCTTCATGACCTTTCCCATCCTTTAGTGCACATGAGGACATTTGAAAAGCTATACAATACATTTAGGAAGGAGAGTTTTGATTATCAGAAGCAAGATACTTCATGGAAGTAAGTGCAAGAATTCTAAATTATTGGAATTGAGTTTTTAGACTAAATAGTTTGAGAACAAAGCAGTCAAGTAATTAGGAGGAAGTGTAAGACATTTTCAATTTCCTTTCTCACTTATTGTAAAGTGTGTATCTATGATAATTTTAATCGGCCAATAAAGTAAAAAGGGAAGATAGAGTTAGTTGCCCTTTCTGAATGGCTTTCCTCCTCTGGAGGTTTCCAGGATAAAAATCCTTGGCATATGTGTGTGTGTGTTAATTCATTTCTCTTTGAAAATTTCAGTTCTAAGGCATAAACAATTCAATCACTAGCTCAATTGTCATTTTCTATTTGAAAGTATAACATAAGTAGAATTTTGGTTTTGTGAATGAATTCCAAAGTAGATAGTTTACATATCATTTTGGTATCAGAGCTACCAAGTATCCAAGACTGTGGTATTCATTCTTGGATTTGTATGACAGTGACAAGATCCAAAGGTGAAGAGGTTTTACCTTGTGATCCAAATATTTTTACAAGGAAGTGGAAACAAAGAATTCAGGCAAAAATGGAGGAAGATAACTTGGTTCATAGAATCGAGATGCTGGAGACCGTGATGGATAGGATGTTTAGAAGACAAGAAGAACTTGCAGATTTGTAGAAGACAACTTCCGTTAAGCAAGATTCTATGGACTAAGTGGTTCAAGGCTTAGCCAACAAAATTGGCATAGGGAGGATCCACGATAAGGAAGAATATGGGGAAGATCGTGAAGAAGAGACTTCAACGGAAAGAGAGAAGGTAAAATCTAATCATGCTCCTTATAAATTTGAAACAAAATTTGAAATTATAAGCTTTGAAGGACAAGTAGATGTAGAATTTCTCGATAAATGGTTAAAACAATTGGAAGTCTACTTTAGTGTCCATAATGTCAACAAGGCACAAAGGATCACCTTTGCACGTCTCAAAATGGAGGGACATACTCTGGTTTGCTGGGAAACCCATCTAGCCACATGTGAAAAGAAAAAACGTCCTATTGTGAAATCTTGGCAAGAATTTAAAGAATTACTTAGAGCTAACTTCTATCCTATTGGCCACAAGACTGACCAAATGATTAAATGGCAGTATTTTAGACAAGGTAGTGGTCAAAGTGTGCAGGACTATACTACGGAGTTTCAGAGGCAAGCCATGTTGCTGAACATGGACTTGGAGGATGAGGATATTCTAACTAAGTACTTGGAAGGACTTCACACTCACCTTCAAAGAAAAGTTATCTCCATGAAGCCCAAAGATCTCAATGAGGCATGCGTGTAGGCATACTATATAGATGATGAAAAGAAACAAGGACAAGCAGATCCAAGGGCAAAGTAGTCGACAAATCAGCAGAAGAAAAAACATGGTCAAACAAGTAACAAGGGTAAGTGGAAAGGGAAAAGTAAACAAGCTGCCACTACTTTAAATACTTGTAAAGATCCCAATAATTTTGGTAAGAACTATGATATCAATGGTCATATTGATGCTACATGTTGGAAGTTGCATCTGGAGTTACATCCGAAGAACTAAACCAAGGACTCAAAGAAGTCCATGAAAATTGTACAGACAAAAGTGGAAGTGGAAATCGAAGATGACAGTAATGTAGATGAGAGGCATGGATACACGACCACCAACATGTACATCCGGGAAGAGGATATGAGTAGACTATTCTAGATCAAAATCCAAATCAAGAGAACTAAGGTAAATTCTTTGGTTGATACTGGTTCTCAGTCTAACTTGATTTCTGAAGTAGTTGTAAAGAAGCTTGGTCTTGAGAATTACGAGCATCCACACCCTTATCCTTTGGGTTTGGTGAAGAAGGGTGTTGAAATTTAGGTAATAAGAAGATGTAAGGTCAAGTTTGGGATAAATTTCCAGTATATTGATGTATTGGAAGCTGATGTTATTCCACTTGATGCTTTTGATGTTGATTTCAAAAGTCCTTACTTGTATATCAGGGATGTATTTTTATGAGAAGGGAAAACCAATATAGATGGGTTAAGGAGGGGACCAACTACAATATTTGGGCACACCAGCATAAGACACATGTTACTATGATGAGTGTTAACTAAACAAAATTACTTATTCAGGAAAATCATAATCAGTTTTTTTTACTTTTGTTAAAGGATAAACAAGATGGGGTAGAAATTTATGAGATTTCTTACCAGGGAAAACAAGATTTGGATAGTATTATTTACTCTTTTCAGGAATTTTTTCAAGCTCCTAGTGGGTTACCACCAAAATGGGAAGTAGAGCATGAGATTCAACTGTTGTCAAAGTCCCCTCTACAGAACATCGGGTTGTATAGGTAATCCTTGTTGGAGAGTACTAAATTAAAGAAACAACTCCAAGAACTACTAGACTAGGGTATGATACATCCGAGCACCTCACCATGTGGCTCACCTATTGTGATGGTTCTGAAGAAGGATTGTTCTTGGAGAATGTGCATCGACTACCAAAATTTGAACAAGATCACCATAAAGAACAAATATCCACTTCCCTGCATAGATGATATCTTGGACCAGCTTCACCATGCCAAATTCTTCATGCAGTTGGATCTCAAGCTAGGTTATCACCAAGTTAGAATGAATGAGGAGGATATATGGAAGACTGCCTTCAAGAAAAAACAAGATTTGTATGAGTGGTTAGTACTTCCATTTGGTTTATGCAATGCACCCGCTACATTTATGAGATTGATGAATGATGTAGTGTGGGATTTTATAGATTCATGCGTCATTGTTTATCTGGATGATATCTTGATTTTTAGTGCCACATGGGAGGAACATCTAGCTCATTTGTAGCAAGTCTTGCAAGTCCTCAAGGAGAAACAACTGCTTTGTAATATGAAGAAATGTGATTTTTCCAAACAGTCACTTGTCTATATTGGGCACGTGGTTGGAGGAGGAGAGCTACGAGTGGGTCCAACAAAGGTGAAAGCCATCACCAATTGACCAACACCAATAGGAGCCACGAAGACTAGGATTTTTGTGGGAGCAGTATAGTACATGTGAAAGTTCATTTTGGGCTTCTCTGCGATTGCAACACATCTACACACAGTGGTTGTAAAGAGTAAGGGTATTGATTAGGGTAAGGAACAAGACACATCCTTTAAGTTATTAAAATATAAGATTAGTCATACACCAGTGCTTGCTCTTCCTAATTTATAGCAACCCTTTGAAGTAGAGACAAATTTCATTGATTATGTTATGGGCATAGTGTTGCTTTAGGGAGGTAAATCCATATGCTATCATTTTTAAACTTTTACTTCAGCAGTTAAAGGATATTCCGTATGTGATAAGGAAATGCATGCACTATTTTAGGAAATTAAAAAATGGAAGCATTATTTTTTGGGTAAAGAAACTATTGTGCACACTGACCAAAAACATCTCTCGTATTTGCAAGCATAGTCTAAATTACAGTAGACAAGGCACTACAAATGGATGCGGTTCCTTCAGTAATTTCATCTGGTGACCAAATACAAGAAGGGTAGTACAAACTTGGTAGTATACATGTTGTCTAGGCCACCTACACATGAGAAGTTCTCCTTCATGGACATTACCTCTCAGATCGACCCCTTTATGAAGGAATCTTATGGAGAGGCATATGCCCATGACAGAGAATTTTGGGTGACATTTCAACAGTTGCAATCCCAAGGGGATGAGAGGATGGGGATTGGATATTTTTATCTAAAGGACAACTACTCTAATAGTGGGGGAAGCTTTGTGTACCTAAAGAAGAAAGACTTCTATTGATGAGGGAAGCACATACCTCGAAAGTAGTGGGACATTTTGGTATTCGTAAGACCCTAGCTCACTTGAAAAGGTATGTGTATTGGCATGATATGCAAGAAGAAGTATCAAAATTTATACGTGGATGTAAACTTTTTTGTACCAACAAGCCTAAGACAAGGAAGGAGGGTTTGTATATGCCTTTTCCAGTACCTACTCATCCATGGGAGGACATTTATATGGAATTTGTAGGAGGATAACCTATGTCTAAACATGGTCATGACTATCTCTATGTTGTTGTTGATAGATTCAGTAAGATGTGTATTCTTATGACATGTAAAAATTAGTAAAAGCACATGAGGAAGCAAATATTTTCTTTGTTAATGTATGGGTGCATTTTGGCTTGCCAAAGTCTATTGTTTCTGATAGGGATTCCAGGTTCTTGGGGAATTTTTGGACTACTTTGTGGGACATGATGGATACTAGGTTTTAGAGGACCATGAATTTACATCCAAAGATAGATGGACAGATAGAGGTGGTGAACAAGACTTTGGTATAGTTGATCAGAGGGTATAATAGCAAACACTCAAGGACTTGGGATGAGTCCTTAGCCTACATTCAACATTCCTATAACCGGGTAGTATGCGCATCCACTATGAGGTCACCATTTAAAGAATGCTTGGGATATCTACCTACAAATCCACTGGACATAGCAGTTGGGTAGCAGGATGAGGAGGAGACACGAGACACATAGGTGACTAGAGTAAACAAATTCATTGAGAGGATCCGGTAAATCAATCTCAAAGTCAAATAACAGTTACAAAAATCTCAAGACAAGTACAAGGATAGGCACAATCAACATAGGAGAGAGCATAAGCTTCATGTTGGAGATAGATTTTGGCTTTACTTGAGCAAGGAGAGACTACAAGGTCAAACACGGAAGCTCAAGCCACTACGATATGGACCCTTCACCATATTGGAGTAGGTTGGATAGAATACCTTTCGACCTTATTTTCCACCATTTATGAGGACGTACTTAGTAGTAAACTGTGAGAACTTGCACCTATATGAGCCATCCATGCTAGATGAAGATGAAGGACTACAATTGTTACCTTCCATTGAGGACTGCCTCTTGGACTCACGAGGTGAATTGGAGGAGGATGTAGTCTTCAACAAAATATCAGAGAGACTAGAAGAGGTACGTAAGAGTCTTGGCAGATTGGACTGAAAGGGAAGACACCAAGGCAAGCCTGGTGGTACTCGGAGTAAGTGAGGGAAAATTGTCCTCATCTACTCTCCCACTAAGATTTTGTGGGACCAAAATCCTCCGAAGCAGGGGATGTGTGATCCATAACAATCCAAAATGACTCTACTTCATTAGATCAGCCAACGAAAAAGAAGGAAAATGAAGAAACAAAGGTTTTGTCTTTATGTTAACAGAACCACCTCTCTGAGAAAAGCAACGGTTATAGAATTGCTGCCTAACTAGGGTGGCGGTCCTGTAATTATCACCCAGTCAAGGTGGTGGTCTTGTGACCTCCGGTTTGCATTAGGCGGTGGTCCTATCAATTTCAGACATAAAATAAAATTTGAAAACGGAAAGTCCCAGAATTGGAAAGGTTGTCTATCTCTATTATCCTCCATGACCTTCCCCATCCTCTAGTGCATGTGAGGACATGTGAAAGGATATAAATACATGCAGGAAGGAGAGTTTTGATTATCAGAAGCAAGAGACATCATGGGAGTAAGTACAACAATTCTAAATTGCTGGAATTGAGTTTGTAAAACAAAGAGTTTGAGAACAGAGCAGTCAAGTATTGGGAGGAAGTGTGAGACATTGTCAATTTCCTTTCTCAGTTATTGTAAATTCTATATCTCTGATAATTTGAATTGGCCAACAAAGTGAAAAGGGAAGATAGAGCAGGTTTCCCTTCCCGAATGGTTTTCCTCCTCTGGAGGTTTCTAGGATAAAAATCCTTGGCGTATGTGTGTGTGTTAATTCATTTCTCTTAGAAAATTTAAGTTCTAAGGCATAAAAAATTCAATCACTAGCTCAACTCTCATTTTCTATTTGAAAGTAGAACAACAATATAATTGTGGTTTTGTGAAAAAATTCCAAAGTAGATAGTTTATAGATCAGTAGTCATTTCCCGAAAGTTCTAGAATTGCTTTATCATTTATTCCTCATCTTTACACCTTATACCTTCACTCTTTTCCACTGTATTTTCACCCCCTCTTTACACTTTCAGTTTTGATAATGCGTTCATAGTCTTCCTAGGAAATTATTTTGACTAACCTTCATAATTACTCACATTTGCTTGAGTTTGTAAGTCTTAATATGTCTCTATCCTCTTTCAAATATTTCCTAGTCTTGCGTGCTTTCAATATTCTGAGCTCTACTTTGAGACAATTTCCATGACTTGGGCAACCATGTACTTATTTGACGCATTGTGCATAACTTGCATAGGAATTCTACCAACTCAGACTCCTTAAACATACCCTTTGACATCTTTGACAAACCATCAATCTTCGGGAGCAATGAAACTATCAATTACCTAAAACCACTTAAATTTAATATGTCAAACAACAAGCACTACAACATTTCTGGCTTGAATAATAGATAGAGAGTCTTGTTGTTCATTGTTGCAACCCTCCATCTAGGTATTGGTATTACACTTGACATCTACACATAAAATATTGGTATGTTATAAAAGCATCATGTTTGAATTGTTTCACCAACACAGATATATAGCCTTAGTATATGAATGTAGCCACAATATAGATTTTGAAGATTTTTCATCTTGCAGAGAAAAGAAATGAGGTATCCCATAACTTCATAATGATGTTTGATCGCCTTTAGGCACTCAGATGATACATGCTTATTCTCTTTACCAATGTGATGTAGACTTCCCTTGCTTCATCACATAGACTAATAATTTACATGAGTTTACTACTTCATTTCTCTTGATGAAGGACCATACTCTACCCTTTTACATCTGACACACCATTAAGAACATTATGGCCATACATGAGCCTTGAAGTAACTCTGAAGACATGAAATTGAGACTTATAGGCATGTACGTAAAAAATTCATAGTTCACATTGGTCATGATGAAACCTTCAAGACATTTGATGTTCTTATTACTAACTGACACTTTTCAAACTCCCACATTCTCATTTATGTTATAGAAGTTATGATAAAACATCATAAGATTCACTATGTCTTCTTTAATTCGTCAATTGTGGATACACAGTCAACTAGCCCTTGAATAAAGTGAAATCACTCCTAACATTTTATGTATGTACTTTCACAAGAATATCATACCTATTTTGAACACCCATTTGGCTAGTAAACATCCATCAACAACCTTATGAGCACATTCCAGAAGATACACTCCCAGTTCACAAGAAACTCATCTCATAATTAAGTCTTTTAGAACCTTCAATTTGAACTTCTTCTACTGTCAAGAGTTCCATAAATATTATGCATTTTCAGGTTCTAAAACCTCATGAATCCTTTAGCCCTCCATGTCTAGATGCATTTTTCAAAATTTTAGCTTCTAACTCCATCATTTGGTCCTCCAAAACTAGTTTCCATTTGTATCGCTCACTATAGACTGTGATAGTCCAGTTAGGAAAGAGAAGTAGAAAATTGAACAATTTTTTTTGTTACGACCACAAAAATTCATTAACATCATGGTCATATCATTCCCCAAACACTTGAACACTTATATACTTGATATGAAACCATGTATGGCATGTGCAAACCTAAAACCTTCTTGGCAAACTCTAGAATTCTCATGTTTTGAACATGTCTTCGCCATAGTTCATCTCTTGAAGTGGTGTGTACTAATAAAAAAACTCTTGAATACACTATCTCAATCTTGTCAGAGCACCTTCAACACAACGAGGGAGATATACACACATATAGGGCACATGACACATGTCCTAAAGCCACACACATAGCCCATAACTAAAGCTCAAACAACCGTATACTGACAACACTTGTATGTTGAGACCCTGGATGACCATTTCTACTTATAAGTCACCTTCAAAAATTCATACTCACCATGGAATCTTCAAATACACCATGGGATCATCACATTACAAGACTTATGACATTATTGGAACTCATATTTGTCACCAATGCTACACAAACTACATAACCCTTTCAATACTTGATGAGTATAAAATTCAAAGACTATGGGGACAAACATCATGATATCAAGGCACATGAAGCTCATGATAAATTCATGACACACCATTTGACTCCTTGAGACATAAATTTCATATGATGATAAGAATAAGGTTACCCTTGATACTGTCACAATCACATTATGGTCCACAATTATCCTAACTCAAATTTGTACAAAATAACCAACTTGCTTTTTGACTCAAGACACTATTTTAAAGACACTCCTTGCTTGACACCAACCTTGAAACACTCAAGGACTTCAAATTTGTGCTATACATTTAACATGGAGTAGAGATAAACATCTTGAAACTAACATACCTTGATCAACTTGATAGATGCAGCAATCAGCCTCAACAAAATGTTTCCTTTCAATCAGTGTATTTGCCCTGCTGGAAGCTTGGAGAAGGCATACCATTTTGTTAAGTCACTTTAGAATACATGAGAAAGTCATCAAGACCACATGATGAATCAACTCTTTCCTTCTTTGTCCTTGGTTTCTTATAAATCTTCTGAGATACAGTCCTTGGTGTGACCACTAGATCACCTGAGCTTTCATTTTCTTCTTGGGTACCAGATAGGCATACATGTTGCAATTCATACACCTGTTATAATACCACTTGGGGAAGACATTCTTCATAATTTGTACTAGGGTTGTGTTCCTTCTTATTTCGCTTTGTCATCATTTCCTACTATTTTGCTTGCATTTTCTTCCCTTGTGACTGACTTAGATTGTTGTTTTTCTTTATCATCCACCTTTCTTATCAGCCTTTGATATCTCAACTTTTGATTTTTATTTCTTGACCTTGCATACCCATTTTTATTTATTCTTTCCAACATCTCTCTTAACCATAGATGACTTGGTCTTACTCTTTGAGTTAGCAGTTTCTCTATGTATCCTTTTTCGTTGTCTTTGGAATGCATTCAACTTATAGCTAAATCTAGGTGGTTCATAACAATGTTTGGAAAAATGCCCTAGCTCATGGCAGTTAAAGAAACAACCTAATTCTTGTCCCAGAATAGATTTACTGGATCTTCTAAACAAATATTGATTGTGTGACACTTTTCCTTTGCAATTCAAACACACTATGTTCTTCTCATAACCAGACCTGCAATCTCTCCATGGATAGCCTTCATACTAGCTTGCTCCTACAATTTCTAGCTCTATGTCCAAATATGTTGCATGAAAAACAAACTCCATGAAACTTACCTGATAATCTCCTTGCATTTGGCTATCTAAAAATCCTCTTATGCTAAATTTTTTGTCGTTCTTAGACTAAGAACATCCTTGAAAAGAAGTATGACTTGATTCAACTCTCAATTCCCTTTGCTTTGCTTGTTCTAACTCCTCCTTTAGGGTTTTTATTTCTTGCACTTAGTATTTTCACATTCTTCACGCGCTTGGCTTGAATATATGTTTGGCATTCCTCATGACTAAGATCATGCTTTGTTTCAATTTGAATTGCTTTGTTTTTGAGTTCCAGACTAGTTTTCTACCAAGTAAATGTTTGTTTGATTAGGAAACTCATTAAGTTTACTTGAAGACCTACTCCAACTCAACTTTCAAAGTCTCTATTTATTCTTCAAGTTTGATACATATAACACCTTTTTCTTTCAAGGCATTTGATACATTTGACAAAACTATGAAGACATCTCATTCAATTCATGACCATGGTTAGCTTACTTGAGTTTAATTTATGTCTTTAACTCATTTATGAGAGCTTGTGCAATTTCATACATATTTTTTAACACCGACTCACTTGATTTTCCCATACTTGTGTCTTCAGGATCACATCCAAGTTAGGGTTAGAATCAATTCAGGAGTACCAGGCTCTGATACCAATTGTTGAAAACTGGGACACTGAGAGGGGGGTGAATCAGTGTCTTAATAAAACTTTTTTCAAACATTTTGCAATTCTTTAATCTTGTTATAATTAACTCAAGAAACCATACACATCTAAATAACAAGAGAGAACAAAAGGAAACACGTGAATTAATGTGGGAAACCCATCTGGGAAAAAACCCACTGAAATCAAGAACTCTGCTTAGAAAAACATTATCCTATATTTGTTACATGATTTCATGGTTGAGCTTCTACTCAACCTAGAGCTGCAACTCTTAAGTTTGACCAAACTGCTACTCAATATGGAGGACTAACTCAACCCCCTATGATTTGATCAGCTGCAAATGATCTTTAGTAAGCAACTACTTACAAGGAGGATGTTAACCCCTAAATGCTAAGCTACAACTTAGAATTGTTTTATCAATTTGTTCACTCTTGATTTATTGTCAAACACAACTGATAATTACCTCTATATTATCTCTTTTTTGCGTTTCAATTTTGCTCCTGAGTTTTTTATTCAATATGTTGTAATCTTCTAGATGAGGCTCACACATTCATCATCTATATTTTAATTCTAAGGACTCTCAAGATGATTCATCAACATCTGCAGGTTCTACAAGTATTTCAATACCCAATGTGATAATCCTTAAATGGTCTTTGCATCTGTGTGTAGGACTTTGCTTTATCAAGTTTTAACTTGTTTGGAGATCTGAATTAAAGGTCATACCTATTGTTTAAGTATTGCACTCTCATAGTCTATCTGTATCATTAGTCTAAACTTGTAATATGCACATAAACAAGTTCCTCAAACACCTCAACAATTTCACACACTTACATGTTTAACTTCCTCTCTTATGTTCGTTGTCACTCTCCTTTGCTTATTCATCACCCTCTATTTTTCTTATCAAATGTCTCATAAAATTTCATGTCTTATGTTTATTCATAATCTTATGATCTCCTTACAAACTTTCACCTTCAGTTGTTAGAACCATTATCTTTCAAATTTCTTAGGTCTATTGTTTCATGCTCCTAACCAACTCTCCCAACATAGAGCTCAACTTACATCACTCTTTTTGGCATACTCAAAGTTCTCTTTCATTGTGCATTTATTCAATTTTTCTTCAACATTTTTCCATTCATATCATCTGGAAATGCTTTGAATGTAGAAAGTAGGGGCAGGTAGAAGGAGAGATCAAAGAGTAAGAGTAATGGGAAATCAAAGTCAAGGGATAGCAGATCTAAATCCAGAAGTAAGAGAATTACTTGTTGGAAATTTAGAAACAAAGGACATGAAAAGAAAGATTGTTGGTCAAAGGATAAAGAGAACCAACAACCAGAAAAAGGTAAAGAAGAAAATCTTGTTACATCAGAGGTAATGCAAGATGCTCTTATTGTTTCTTTAGATAATAGAATTGAATCATGGGTCTTATATTCAAGAGCATCTTCCCATGCAACCCCTAATAAGGATTATTTCAGGAATTATGTCCAGGGAAATTTTGGGCATGTTTATTTGGGTGATGATGAACCTTGCAATATTACTGGTAAAGGGGAAGTTCATCTAAAATTGGAGAATGGAAATACATGGGTGTTGAAAGATGTGAGGCATGTGTTAAGCCTCAGGAGGAATCTTATTTCTGCGGGGTAACTAGGTGAATATGGTTACATGGTTACTTTTACAGGAGACTCTTGGAAAGTCACAAAGGGTTCTTTTGTTGTGGCAAGAGGTACGAAGGTAGGAACATTATATTTATCTACCTGTATTACTGATTCCTTTTCTGCATTATCTACTTTAGATTCAGATGCATGCATGTGGCATAATCGGTTGGGTCATATGAGTCAAATAAGAATCTAGATCTTAAACGCTAAGGGTAAGTTATCATATTTGAAAGATTTATATCTTGATTTCTGTGAGCGTTGTATCTTTAGAAAGCAAAAGAGAGTGAGAATTCTTGAAGTTGGGGCAACAAAGAAGGAAATGAAATTGGAGCTTGTACACTCAGATGTGTGGGGACCATCTCAAGTGGCTTCTCATGGAGGATCCCAGTATTATGTTACTTTCATTAATAATGCTAAAAGAAAGGGATGGGTTTATTGTATTAAATGTAAATATGATGTTTTTGAGACTTTCAAAAGATGGAAAGCCCTTGTTGAGAATGAATCAAATTCTAAGTTAAAGTGCCTTAGATCTGACAATGGTGGTAAATATTTTTGCAAGGATTTCAATGATTATTGTTCAGTGAATGGAATACGTAGAGAAAGAATGGTTCCAAGAACACCACATGAGAATGGTGTTGCAGAAAGAATGAACAGAACAATCATGGAACGTGCTAGAAGTATGAGAATACATTTTGGATTTCCCTTACAGTTTTGGGTAGAAGTAGTTTACACAATAGTTTATTTGATTAACAGTGGGCCTTCAAGTTCACTAGATGGAGGAATACTAGAGGAAGCTTGGACCAGAAAAGAGGTAGATATTTCTTTTCTTAAAGTTCTTGGTTCAGAAGCTTTTGTGCATGTTGATAAGGAAAATAGGAAAAAGTTGGATGCAAAATCCAATAGATGTACTTTCATTGGTTGTGGATCGGATGATTTCAGTTCCCATTTTTGGGATTTAGAGAATTCTAAAATTATTAGGAGTCATGATGTTGAATGGAATGAAAAGATAATGTACAGGGATCAAATTTTGGTACATAAGGATGAATCGGTTGAGAATTTTATGAATAAAAATGAACCCTCAGATTTAAAAGAATTACTGATAGGGTTACACAGTAACCGGTGTCAATTGACCCCTGACCGACACCGGTCAAAAAAACTAGTATCAGTTACAGAAGATCCAAACTGGCATTGGTTAGTAGAATTGGCGTCGATTAGAGGTGATCGGTGTCGGTCACTGTCAGATTTGGATATGAATTTCCAGGAGGTCTAGATTGAGCCTCCGGTACCCCAAAGTCTTGTGAGAAGGTCACAAAGGGTAAGTAAACCTCCAAAAAGATTTACACCTTCTCTATTTTATTTATTATTGACTGATAATGGTGAACCAGAGAGCTTTGAAGAAGCAATGCAGGATAAGACTCACGTCCAGTGGGAGCATGGCATGGATGAGGAGATGGACTCCTTGGAATACAACCAAACATGGGATTTGGTTAAGTTTCTTACAGGTAAGAGAACACTGCAAAAAAAGTTGGTTTACAGGATCAAGGAAGAAGAGGGAAGACATAAAAGATACAAGGCAAGGCTTGTAGTAAAGGGATTTTCATAGAAAGCGGGTATTGACTTTGGTGAAATATTTTCTCCTGTTGTTAAGATGACTTATATTCGTACTGTATTGAGCTTAGTTACAGTAGAAGACTTGCATTTAGAGAAACTAGATGTGAAGACGACTTTTCTTCATGGTAATTTGGATGAAGAAATTTATATGCAGCAGCCGCTTGGGTATGAAGTCAAGGGTAAGGAAAAATTAGTGTGTAGGTTGAAAAAGAGCCTATATGGGCTGAAGCAAGCTCCAAGGTAATGTTACATGAGATTTGATAGTTTTATGCATGAGCATGGTTACTTGAGATGTGAATCTGACCATTGTGTTTATTTAAAGAGGCTTGAAAATGGGAGCTATATTATTTTGTTACTGTATGTGGATGATATTCTTATTGCAGGATCTAGTATGCAGGACATTGGTGAGCTTAAGAGAAAGCTAGCTCACACATTTTCTATTAAGGATTTTGGAGCTATAAAAAGAATCCTTGGCATGCAAATACACAGAGACAAGAAAAACAAGAAATTGTATTTGTCTCAGGAGGATTATATCTATAAGGTGTTAGAAAGGTTCAACATGCAAAATGCTAAACCTGTTAGTACACCTATGGCTGGACACTTCAAATTAAGCAAATATCAGTGTCCTTCATCACATGAGGAGGTCAAATACATGACACGAGTACCATATGCTTTAGCAATTGGGAGTCTCATGTATGCTATGGTTTGTACTAGACTAGACCATTACAAAGGCAGTGGGAGTTATGAGTAGATATATGGCCAATCCAAGTAAAGAGCATTGGAAAGCAGTCCAATGGATACTCAGGTATTTGAAAGGGAAATCTAGCATGCAGTTATGCTATGGAGGTTCAGATATTTCATTACATGGCTATGTTGATTCAGATATGGCTGGAGATTTGGATGGTAGAAGGAGTACTATTGGATATATTTTCACAGTAGGTGGGACGACACTTAACTAGATTTCGAGATTGCAGAAGGTTGTGGCTTTGTCTACTAAAGAGGTAGAGTATGTTGTAGCTACAGAGGCTAGCAAGGAGATGATATGGATAAGTAGGTTCATGGAAGAGTTGGGAAAGGAGCAAGGTGATTGTAAACTGTTCAGTGACAGTTAGAGTGTAATTCATTTGGAAAAGAAATCAATGTTTTATTCGAGAACGAAACACATTCAGTTGAGGTATCATTTCATATGGCATGTATTAGAGGATGGATAGTTGAATCTATAAAAGAGTCATACGAGCAAGAACCCTGTAGATATGCTAACGAAGTCATTAGTAAAGGAGAAGTTGGAGCTACACTCCACTTTTGTTGGTCTTTGAGTTTGAGACGTGAAGAGGAAGAAACAAAGCTAGGGAAGGATCCAAGAATGATGTTGTATAGGTATGGTGCAGTAATTAATCTCCAAGTGGGAGATTGTTGAGTTATGGAGCTCAATTACTTTAGCTTAGCATGCAATGGAAACTTGTTGGAAAATACAATAATCATCATCGGTCAAGGGGGAACCGACATTGGTTACCCAGGACTGGCATCAGTCGGGAAGGACCGACATTGGTCAAGCAAGGAAGGAACCGACATTAGTTAGGGATAACCAGCATCGGTTACTTGTGCGAGGATGTTTTAATTAACTCTCGGGAATTAGATCTATTTTTAGCATTAAAGTATATCTACTGATTTTAATTGCATGGCTAAGTGCCCTAAGTCTATACACGACTATATAAGGATAAAAGCTAAGGTTTAGAAGTAAGATGATTGACAAGAATTAGAAAGAACTTGCAAAAGTTGGTGAGAGAGAGAATTCTTGGTGATGAAGCAAAAGCTTGAGGAAAGAAAGTACTAAACATCTGAGAGGTGTGGAAGATTTTAAATCTTCATTGTATATCTTGTCAAAGCTTTGGATAATATATTGGCTTGTTTCTTGGTGGACATAGCCCACACTGGGTGAATCACGTTAAATCTGGTGTTGATTTATGTCTCTTGGTTTGTATATTTCTTCTGGTATAATATCTACTTTTATTTGCATGTATGCTTAGATCTAATATATTGTCTATACAACCGGTGTGCTAACCCCAACACTTTTGATGCTCCAAAAGAAATAATTCACAACTTTAAAGTCTTGATGAGATCAATTTTGCAAGCTAATAGTTGACTGAAACAAAGGATTGATATCATAGTCATTAAAACATCACTGTAACAAAGTTTCATCAATTTAAAATGACACTTTGATCAAGATAACCATGCATTGGATATTCCTCAACATTTAAACGCTTTGTATGAAATCTTTGAGGTTCAATCACAAAGGAAATTGTATTAAAAATAATACAAACTTGACCCTGCACAGTTTCATGAATTTTTTAGCAAACTGTCACAAAATTTTCCCTTATTCCTTGATGAATTTGAAAGATTCCTTTGGTATTATTATCGTGCCATGTTTACATATATTTCTTCAAGTTTTTATAGATTTTCATTGGTGTGTTTTTGAGAAAACCTCCTTTTTATCTATCAAACCCTAGTTCAGGGATTTCTTTTACCGTACAAGCCTGAAACATCAAAAATTTGATTTTCTAGTTCATTTCTTGATGGATTTTGAAACTTCCACCTCCTAGAGAATTGTATCATCATAGAGAACCACTTCTATGCTCAAGTTCACTTTGACTTGTCTAAATTTTCTCCCAACATGTTAGACAAGAACTGTACATACCTTGGAGATCTAATGAAAGTTATTTTGATGACAAAAAAAATCATTTTCTTTGGATCTAATTTTATCATACATAGCTCAGAGGAGTCATTGATAATGTCAAGACCCTGTTACAGAGTCACACAACTTTTCCTAGGCCAATGTTTCATATTTTCTTAAGTGAGAGATCATGCACAGTGACCTATGGTTGATAATGTGTCACTACTGATGACTAAAATTTCAATTTAAGAACTTACTCTTGCTCCCATATATTTGAAGGTACATATGCATCGAGATGAAAACAACCCTGATACTTACTCCACACTAAAAGCATGTAATGCTATCAAGAATCATACTATTGTAATTTGGAATTCAATTACCTTTGATAATGTTCATATACTAGGTTGGAGGTACAAAGGTTTTTCCTTTCTAAGAGACATGGGGGAAATAAATTAAGCATGAGACCTCTTCTTTTGAGTGAATATACTGCACCACCTTCCTAACAACAACTTTTTCATGTCAATCCAATGTTGAAACTAGTCTGGACACTCAGTCTATAACCATGAAGGAGCTTGAAGAAGAGTATAATTCTTGAAGAACCTTGAATGTATTAGAAACATGATATCACCATTAAATTGCCATGAAACATGTTATAAATTCATAAACACATGATTAAAGCACAACAAACTACTTTTACCTCCATTGATTCAAAGATGGCTTGAGAAGAGAATGAACACCAACAAAAGAGTGCTCATAGCTTTCTTAATACTTGTCCAATTCACCTGAGACTTTTTGCATTACCTCAAGCTTGGAATCCTCTATAAAAATTCCTTATATGATTTATCCAAAGGATGCACACTTGAGTGTTCCATAGAATATTTTTTCTTGAGTGTTAAGAATCTAGACACTTTATTATGCAATTTTCAAAATCCTGTTTTAGAAAAACTAGCATAAATTTCACATACCTTCTCATAAATTGATGAATTTTTTCTTGTAGCACCAAAACTCACCCATCTACATGATCCATAATCCTATTTTCAATAATTATTTCTTTAATCTTCTATCCCATATCATTTTCCTAATCTTGCACTACTAGTTCTTAAAGCCAATTTCTATGTAGTTTATAATTTTGACTCCAGGAGCTAAACTGAGCCTTGTTTTTTCTCACACATGTTATAGAAACTATTCATAGGATGCTTCAATGCTCAGATGATATTTATATGACTTTAATTTATCTCTTACACCTCATTAGGCACTATAGCTAGGCCTAAATGAGCCAGTTAAAACTATGAATCCAAACCTTTGACCTGCTACTCACTCCAGAAGATATTTTTCATGTTAGACACATCATGTATGACCTGTAGACCACCTGTACTAAGTTTTCCAACCATGTTCATGCCTCTAGTGAACTCCTACCTCACTATTGACTCCTTTGCCATCAATACCACTTGACATCAATGACAACACCAATGACCAAGGTTCAACAATAGTGTTAAATTTTCTAAGCAAGGTTTCTAAGGTTTTCCACACCTAGTTGCGAGATGGTTTTGATACTATGTGAAAGAGGATTTTTGGAGACACTGAAAGACAAAAAAATACCAAAGGCTTCATCACACTTATTAAATCACTTAACTTTGTCTACAATTTCACTAAGCTTAGGTTTTAACCCCATTGTGATACGGTACAACCCTTTAATCTTAAGTGCAATGGTCATTTTTTACTTCCATTCATGGTAGTTAAAAGGTGTAAGTGGGTTAATTAAACTTGGATCCATTAGTGTAGAAAGAATTTTTTTGGTACTCATTGCAGAAAACAAAGAAATGTGCAGAAAGAAAGAAGTTCTGAACAAGAGAGGAAACAAACAATACACCCCCCGAAAACTATATCAATAAGCCCCCCACAATTTTGACACTTTATAACTTAGTGCGTTTTACAAAATAAATAGGTCCAATGCTTTGGGAAATGAAAAATATTTAACTTTTACAAAAAAAATGGCACTCGATATTGAGCTACTAATAAAAGGTTTTACAATAATTATTTCCTGTAAATAAGCCCTATTTTAAATGAATTCGCACTAAACTTGAAATACACTTTTTTCACTCAAATATAGTTTTAGCAAAAGGAGGAGGGTTTTGGTGAATCCAAGAATAATCCCATTTTTTTTTTCTGTACTTAGGCTGGGGTCACGTTGGATTAAGAATATCTTCACTACGGCTTTAAAATTTCCACAGATCTACATGTAGTAAACAACTATACGCAAGTGGGACTTAAAAAAATAACTCAAGATGGATTTTCAATTCATGTATGGGTTGTAGGAAACTTTGTTACAGGTCTAAAAATGCCTCTTGATCATGAAAAATACCCTTTACAAGTCTAAACATACATGTAAAACACTACCATAGGTGAAAACGCCCTTCACAGGGCTACAAATCAACCTTTAGATCTAGATAAATCTTCTAGGGAGTCTACAAAAATTATTTAGGGCTTGTAAAAAAGAAATCTCCAGAACTATATATGAATTATGTGGGCCTGTAAACCTCGGAAGCCTAGAAATAGGCTATATACCCACAAACTAAGCAAAACCAACATGAAATAACACCCAAATATTTGCAAATAATGATCTCAAATGAAAATAAATTTACAAAATAATAAACAGACAAGCTCAATACCAGCTCGACTCTAATACCATATTGGAGAAGTGTCATAGATCTATTGGTTTGAAGAATGCACATGTGAATGGTGCGAGCCGTGAATTGTTCCAAGACAAAATAATGCAAGCATACAAGACTGCAAATTACAAAAAATACAAGAGAGATAATTGTAACAACACATAAATAGTTCCATCTCAATACGATCAAATAGAATAATGTAAGAAATGTATACATAGGAGGTGAATGTGTAACATCCTCCTAGAATCATGTCAATATCCACCTAGAATAGTCGTAAATAACAACTTGATTGGTGTAGTCAAGTGGTGACTAACACCTAGAATAGTGTAGTCAAGTGGTAATTAACACCTAGAATAGTGTAGTCAAGTGTACACCTAAGCAAACATATCCCAGAAGTGTAGGGAAACTCCAGGTAAGGTGGAATATCCAGAGTTGGATAATACAAATAAAGCGAGGAAAATAAATCCTACACTAATAAACACTATTTAGCACACTCTTCTTCTCCTTTGAAACTAGTAAAATTTAATCAATTCCATAAAGGGGGAGGGGGGAATGTAGACATTATTATCTGCACAAAATAATTACTAGATCACGCTTTTCCAAACTTTATGTATTTGGGTTTTGAACAATGAAACTAATCCTTAGTGGCGTAAGTCCTTGTTGTTTCTCTTTTATATCGATTGAAATTTGTATTCAAATATGTGGCATACTTGATGGTGCTCCATGTTTTTATGATATGTCACATAAGTCTCTAGAATTTTCAATTATTTGTTTTACTTTTTGTGATTTTCATCCAAGACCACACAAAATGGTTGGGTCCGTGGTACGTGCATCCTGACCAAGATGTATGGCCTTGACCCCTTTTTTTGGGTTCTTTCTTCATACTAGGTCTCTTTATAACTCTTTTCTATTTTGCATCTTATGTTTTTGGTCATCTTTGCATGCCACTAAGATTCAAATTTTAAAGTGATAGACTCTTATATGTACAAGTCCACCATAAAAAAATATTATCTAGAAAATGCCTTTCTAAGTACCAAATATTGAGCTAAGAAGGCAAGAGTACTATCTTTGTATTACATGTCAACATAAGATGGTGTATTTTTTATGTATATTTGCATGGAAGGGTTTATATGGGAGATAATTATCATATCCCACTATCAATGTGGAATCACAAGTGAAAATCTAGGACAAGGGTTTTAGATTGTATACACACTCAAACAACGCACGAGGAGAACTACATTAAGTTTTAAATGTAGTGCAATGCTTAGTGAATCACAAATGGGGTGACTTTCTTGGTTATTCTGAATCAAGAATTTACAAAAAGTTGATCTAATGAGTGCTTGAGGTTATTATAGGATGCTAGGTTTGTTTTGCAGGTATAAGTGTGAAAAATAAGGTTATAGATGAATATGAAGATATCAAAGTGTGATATAGGTGAAAATAAAATGACAAAAAAAATCACAACTCTACCATCTAGCAGTCCAATATACTAGAATAGGGTCAGTTTGTGGAATCCAGTCAAGGCCTCTTGTGTGGTCCTACCCCTCCATGATTTAAGTAAGAAACACTTGATTTGGGCACATTATAAATTCTTCATACTTTCCATATATGGCAACAAAACAATCAGAGATTGATTTGAATCAACTAAGTCACCTTTCAAACCCTAGTTGTACTTTTAATTGCTTTATCAGTATGACATGCTTGTAAATAACATAATTTCCATTGTAAAAGTGTAAATGAGTATATTATTCTTACCCCTATGACACATAGTAGTCAAGCATAATTAAATTAATTAGATTAATATCTTGTAATTAATTTAGGGTTGATACACATTTAGATTTGTAAGTTGAAAGTTATTTAAATGATTCGAATGTGTATTGTTTCTATATTCCAATCCTAAAGTTAGGGTTTTAATACCCACATTACAATGTTAGGGTTAAATCACAAACCTCTGATGGAAGCACGAGCCTCTAAAAAAACTTATGTGATACCATGCACATAAAAAGTTATTATATGAGCATATACATGAAGGCTCCTATTTTTGCGCTAAGTGATCAAACATCACACTATTGATATGAAAAATTGTATCATCTGTTTCAATATATATCCATAGCACAAAAATGTTGTGATGCATTTTGGCTCTTTGTTTTTTTATATGACCATTTTTTTTCTAAGAAACACTCTTTTACATTGCACCATTTAAATGTTTGTTTATGCCAAATTCTAAAGAATGTTTTGGAATCTAGAAGACACTAAAAACCTAACAAACTCCTTTGGATATGTTGTTCAACATAAATAATTATGAACTAAAAAAAAAATTTTGCATGTTAACAACTTGTGTGGAATATTACTAATATAAGCGTGATAACAACTAGGCACAAAAGAACATAATAGAAGTATTCACACACTTGAAGGATATATAAAACAACAAAAAAATTAATGCACACAATAAGATCTACATAAATCTTTACAAACAAAACCTACATGTACAATCTAAATATTTTGCACTTCTCTACTTAGTTTATTTTCCTAATCTAATCTTTTAATCATTAATGTATGGTTACAAGTGAACCTAAATGCTCTTGCATCACTGAGAACCATTTAAACAATTTTCATCCATAGGATATTCAATAGGATTTGGAATAATTTTGGGGTTATCTTGGGTCTCATTAAGAGTAACAATTTTTATTTTTTATAAAAACCCTAGGAGGAATCATTGGAATGTTTATGAGATCATCTGGATTTGAATTTAACTTGATACTTCATATGGTTGCTTAGTTAGATATATCAATTTGAATGACATAAAATATATATCATGTATAAATAACATTTTACAAATAATTTTATACACATAAGAGGGTTGGGAATATATAATATTAACACAAAAGGAATAAAATATTGATACATAAAATTAGCCCTAGGACAATAAACAAGAGGAAAAAGATATCCCTTAAGTAACAAGTAATGCACATTTATAAAAGTTAAAATTGTACCCTGGCGTACCCTATCCCTGTGGGTATGTTTCCAGCCGTACCCACAGCATCCCTGTACCCGTACTCGTACCCAAAACGTACCCAGCCTAGTATGGGGACCTCTAGGGCGTTTCCGTGCAGTCTAGCATTAATGTAGTTAGATTGACACCCTTTATAATTATTAAATATGATTTTTTTGAAGAAGGTAATAAAGTTGCTAAATTTTTTGATATACTAAAAATCCAAAATCCAAGATAAGAGTTGTACTGATTGATGTCTAGATTGATATCAGCGTAAAATTTGAAGGTCACATATACTCGTCAAAAAAATCAGCAAATACTTTTTCGATATTAATTTTCAAATTGTACACAAAAAAACGAAAAAAAAAAAACTTCCATTCATTTCATCCATTTTTAATATATACTGAAATATATCCATACAATTTGTATATAAATCTAAATAAATTTAAACCGTGATTGCACATACTCTTTTTTAAGCACCCATATCATTGGTATTGGTAGTTTCATGATTTAATGTAAGAATAGAGGTTTAGGTTTGTATAGTCAATTTCATGAGTAGGCCTTTATTTCCTTCAATAAATTATGAGAGGTACCTAGCTATGAGCTTTATGTTTGAATGATGTGTCTTATGGTACAAAATGATTGTACCTTGATTACGGAAAAGCCATTACATATTAAAGTTTTCATAATTTAGGAGTAGGACCTTATGCTTTTGTCGGACAACTAGCAATACCATTATAAGGGAAACATGTTCCATCATCATTTAAGGCAACGACACTAAGAAGCAATTTATTCTAAGTTTTTTCCCAACGCGGATACCTACACCTTCCTCCTCCCTCCACTTTATATCATTCGCTTAAAATCATTTGAACCGTATAGTTGTAATTTAAGCTTTAAAATTGTAAACTAGAATATTGTGTTCGCAATTATATTATAGTAGAGGTTAAATTTTGAATGGATACTTAATACTTATAAGGGAAATGTATAGAGAGAATCTTGTGTCCTCTTAGATTTCATATGTTTTTTAAAGGTTTCATATGTTTTTTAAAGGTCATTTTGTCTCGTCAAAATAGAGTTGAGCCAAGTCTTCATTTTGTCATTACGAGTTATTTTATGTTGTATGTATTTACATTGGCACTAACCTTATCTTTGGGGCATGTTTTTGTCTTTAAATATGGCTCTATACAAGTCAAATATATCTATTGTTGCAATTGATGGGGAGCATGACACCAAAACAAGCTTAAATTTTTGTATCGCAAACTTACAGTGAAGTAATAGTTCTGATACCCCTCAATAGTTTGTAGATGTGAATATACATGTTCATATTTTAGAGTTTGTTTATCACTAGTATGATCCTCATAGACACGAAGTAGTATTATATTCCATATATTTGTGACTGTATATTCATGGCTTGCCTTGACCCTAAGAATAACTTGAAAAAGTGAGAATCGCTGAAAATAGTGACAACTTGACAACTTTCGGTAATAACAAATCAGTCATCGAGAATATCAAAACCCTAAAGCTGTTAGCCACACCTTTAACGTTAATCTCATTGGCAGTGTTAAGTCACTATTACATGTAGACACTAAAATATTGTAACATGTCCTTGTGCAATGTCAAGTTTGACCATGTTCCCTTGCTAAGAAAAATGCTCACATTTGGAATTCGATCACCTTATCTCTTTAGCTCTTTTACACATTGCTTATCTTTACACTTTGTTTTATCGTCAATTATGAGAATATTATTTGATCAAAGTGGCATTAAACCTCTTATACTCAAGACAAAACATTCATTTTATATTTTCATCTCTTTGGGTTAAAAACATAGCGAAGGGTTGGAATGTAAGGTTCAGTCTTGTCGATTTGTACGGTCCCGCCCCTTCACATTCATTAACTTTGATTTCAATTTCAATTTTAAAATCTTTTTGGGTCATTTCATATTTTTAGGGTTGGCCTTATTCGAATATTTCACCTATGGAAGCCTATAAAAGTAAGTTAATGCCACTTTATAACTCATCTAGCACTCTTAGAATCTCCTATTGTAAATAACATTCCAAAAGCACTCAAAGGATTTGATGTAAGATATGCTTGATATGTTTGATCAATCAAGAAACAATGAAAGTCAAATCAACACTGAATGTCTATAAATTGCCTTATAGGTCTTCTAGCTCTGCTTAGATTGAGTTTTTGAGATAAAAACCATTTCACAGAGTTTTAACTAGAACTAAAATGCTTTTTGGATACGCATTTTGCCAAATAAGATGTCAATGAAGGCTCCTAGGGGTGTCTTAAGGAATAATTGCACAATTTCACTAACATGGTGTTCCAATTAGGTCTAAAATAGGCCTAATACAAGACTGTCATTAAATCTCCATTTGTACACTATGAAAGGATTTCTTGAATGTGAGTGAAATTTTATGTAACTCCATGAGGGAGATATGTGTGGGCGCCATCTCTAACTGTTTGACAAGGTCATATGCACTAGATGAGGAATATTTAGCACTAGATGTTGGTTTTGAATTATTTGTAGCTATAGGATTTGACACTTGATGCGTGGTTGATGTGGATGGTTGTTTAGTTGCAGGCACCCAAACCTTTTTCTACCACGTGGCCATAGCATAGTTAGGAGTATGAAACTTGATTGTGGCAATTGCGTTAGGATTTCTTCAATGAGTGAAAGGATTGAATTAAACTCAACATGGTTTGAAGACTAGATTTTATCAGGAGCTTTATCATTTATACCATGCTTTGGAAAATGGTTTTGAAAGACCTTTAAGTTGTCATTTGGCATTTTGGTAGACGATGGATTTTCGATCGTGATGTCTTCATTATCGATGAGATCTTGATATAATGGCGGAGTCTCATACAATGATTTGTACTATGACCGTCAATGCAATGATAATCACAATATTCATTTGATTTATAACATAATGGATTTGGCTGCCCTTCTTTGAAGGGTCTTGTGATTGGGTAAGTAACCATGTTGGGACTTGCTAGTTGAGGTAGAACACTCAAAAGACTTTCTCCCAATGGTGTGAATTTTTGTCGTTTATAATCACGAGGAGTAACATCTTTCCTTGGGAAAACAATTGCTTGTTTTGATTTAGATGTTTTCGTTTGATTGTTTTCAACATTATGTACATTATGATTGTTAGTGACCCCATCATTAACAACATTACGATTTTAATTGATATACTTGGATTTGTCTTGAGAATGATTGTTGTTGTTTGTGTGGTCCTTGGAAGGAGTTTTGATTAGCCCTTTTGTGATGAGAGATTTTTCAATTTGTGTCCCCTTCTCGATTACTTCCTCAAAATTAGTGAGACAATACTTCTACATGTGAAAATATAGTTCATTATTGAGGTTAGGAATGAAGACATGCTAACTAGTTGTTTCTCTGGTATAGAGTAAGGGAATCAACTCATGTTTCCTCACCATCATTGTAGAAATTGACCGAAGTTTTCATTTTTCCTTTGTTTGGTGATACAAAGGTCCATCATTGTAATCTCAGAGTTTAAACTTAAAGATAAATGTTTAACGAGCTTCTCCTAGAGGTCTACGAAGTTTGTGACTCATCCTTATGGAAGATGAAGAAACCAGTCTAAGGCTTTTCCACCTAAACTCTTTAGGAACAATCACAAGAGATACACGTCATTATAGGCCACCTCTTGGCTTACCACAAATATTTTTTTAATGTGTTCTCTAGGATCATGCTTACCTTTGTAATTATCAAATTTGGGAATTTTGAAAGCTTTTGGAAAGTATAAACCCAATATGTCCTTGTCAAATAGAAAATGGCACAATTCCTCAAAATCAAACTATTTTCGTTGTTTTTGCATCCCTAAGATGATCTCTTTCATGTTTTGTCATTCTTTTGAGAATGGGGAATTGGTTTGTAGGATACTTAAGACATCGTCAAATTTTCAATCAATTTTCTCCATTTATTTTTTATTGGAATCATTGGTGACTTTTGAAGCCATGAAAGCTAGTGGTTTTTTCATTTCGTTGATTTTGTGTAGCAAATCTTGGTTTAAATTACTTGTGAAAGCACTAGATTTTTCTTTGATTTTGTCTTTATTTTTACTTGATTCAGGTTGGTCTATAAGATGTTTCAAATTTTCATCGCCAAAATCCAAAGGAAATTTGGCCCCCATCTCAAAGAGGAGAAGAAGAATTTGATCTTTGTTCTATCATAAAAGGGCATCAAGTTGTGTTTGTTCTACTTCTGAAACCTCGAGTTGTTTAGTTTCTTCCTCTTCATCGGAATTGTCGATATGAAAATGGTTTATATCTTTTTTGCCAAAGAGGTCATAATCTCAATGTCGTGTTTCCACCATTTTATATAAAGAAGTGGAAGTGTGGAAGTTGTTTAGGAATGTGGTGTAGGCGTGCTTAGAATTTGGATATAGTGAATATCCAATTACCTAAGAGTTGGGATTGAAGTGTGATTTCACTTAAACTTTGACAAAGTGAATATCAAAGTATAAGACGTGAATGTTAGGATTGGTTTTGCTTAAAATTGATAAAGTGAATACCAAAGTTTAAGGATTAGATAAGAAGAGTGATCATGCTTAGAATTGATAAAGTGAATGTCGAACTTGTAGAAGATGTAAATATATGAAGGATAACACTTAAAATTCGACAAAGTGAATGTAAAAATATAAGATATTTCATTTGAAAATGATTTTTCTTAAACACGATAAATTGAGAATCAAAGGATAATGAGGAAATGATTTGGCTAAGATTTTGACAAAGTGAATGTCAAAGTATAAGACTTAGGAAGGGAATGCTTTGACTTAAAATTTAACATCATGAATGTCAAAATATAAGATTTAGAAAGGGAATAGATTACATAACATTTGACAAAGTGAATGTCAAAATATAAGACTTAAACATAAAATGGATTGATGAAATGTTGACAAAGTTAATGTCAAAATATGAGACATGGAGAAAGATAATGAGTTTGCTTACACTTTGAGAAATTAAATGCTAGAATATAAGATATAGTGATGAAATGAATTACTTAGATTTTGACAAAGTGAATGTAAAAATAGAAGACTTGGAAATGAAAAGGAATTGCTTAAATTTAACAAAGCGAATCTTAAAACATAGGACTTAGAGAATGAAAAGGGAGTGCTTAAATTTTAACAAAGTGAATGTTAAAATATAAGACGTGGAGATGAAAAGGGATTGCTTAAATTTTAACAAAGTGAATGTTAAAATATAATATGTGGAGATGAAAAGGGATTGCTTAAATTTTAACAAAGTGAATGTTAGAATAGAAGACTTAAAAAAATGAAAAGGGGAATGCTTAAATTTTAACAAAGTGAATGTTAAAATAGAAGACTTAGAAAATGAAAGAGGTTGGTTATAGTTTAACAAAGCGAATGTTAAAATATAAGACTTATGGATGAAAAATGATTGCTTAAATTTTAACAAAGTGAACGTTAAAATATAAGACTTAAATAATGAAAAAGGGATTGCTTAAATTTTAACAAAGTGATTGTTAAAATACAAGACTTAGAAATGAAAGAGGTTTAAATTTTAATAAAGTGAATGTTAAAATATAAGATCTTAGGGATGAAAAGGGATTGCTTAAATTTTAACAATGTGAATGTTAAAATAGAAGACTTAGAGAATGAAAAGGGATTGCTTAAATTTTAACAAAGTGATTGTTAAAATATAATACTTAGAAATGAAAAAGGTTTCTAAATTTTAACAAAGTGAATGTTAAAATATAAGATTTGGGGATGAAAAGGGGTCGCATAAATTTTAACAAGGTGAATGTTAAAATAGAAGAATTAGAGAATGAAAAGAGATTCCTTAAATGCTAACAAAGTGATTGTTAAAATAGAAGACTTAGAAATGAAAGAGGTTGCTTAAATTTTAACAAAGTACATGTTAAAATATAAGACTTAGGGAATGAAAAGGGGGGCTTAAATTTTAAGAACATGAATGTTAAAATAAAAGACTTAGAGAATGAAAAGAGATTGCTTAAATTTTAACAAAGTGAATGTTAAAATAAAAGACTTGGGGAATGAAAAGGGATTTCTTAAATTTTAACAAAGTGAATGTTAAAATGTAATACTTTTCTCAGATTTTGTGTTTCAATTGTGATTGTGCTTGACCTTGGTAAAGTGAATACCAAAGGATAAGACTTGGATTGAAATGGATTGCTTAAATTATGAATGGGTATCCGAAATTTAAGACTTACACTTCAATTTGAATTGAATGATGTGCTTAAACTTTGGAAAGTGAATCCAAAGTGTAAGGCTTAGACATGATAAAATCAATGTGGAATGGGTATCCAAATGGATTTGCAAAGTTTGAGAAGAGATTTTTGATGTTGATGATAGATAAGAAAGTGGAACAAAAACTATGTGACTCATAACTTGGAAGAGAATAACACTGATTAGAAGAACTTTCAAGTAATTTGGTTTGGTTAGTCAAGAATTCCTATATATTGAGTCTCTCCCTAAGTACCAAGTATTATCTAAACGAGCACGATACACTAGGGGAAAATATTTTAGTCACCGAATTTACTTTACCCCCTTGATTAAGTAAACTAGATTTTTAATCCACTCAAAAAATCAAATTGGGGTTGTCACTAAGGATAACCTTGGGTCTAAATCTCATGGGTGTACTAGTCAGGTAGGTGGGGGTACACGTTTCATTGGCTAGTTCTCTCAAGGTGCCAACTACTTTAGGATTCTTGTGGTACTCCTCACAATGAGTTTCTGGACCCTATCCATGCACTTCCCATAGTTAAAGCATACACAGAATAAACCATTATCCGAACCTACAATACAAGTTTATAAAGTTTAATAATAATTTTTGGTTGGTTTTCTCGATCAAGGAAACCTGCAGTTAGAATTTTGATTTGAATGTGCAAGGTAATATTCTTACGATGCAGTTTTACAATCAATATATTAGTAGTTTTCTTGCAACGAAATCACGATATAAAATAAAAGAAGACAAACTTCACCGTTTCTTATTTTCAAGATCACCCAAGAGGGTGTGAAAAAATATCATACGTGGTTGGTTTGACTATATTAGATTAAATGAAAATTCAAAGAAAATTAAACACTTAAGACTGATTATTTATGAAAACCTATAAGAAAGTGATTAAAAATAATTATTAGAAAAGATTTAACACATTGGAAAATGAAGAAAACAATAAAAAGATAGACACATAATGCTAGCGTGTGCACTTGGGTGCGCTAGCATAACCCTTAATGGTAACGTGTTCAATTAGATGTGTTAGTGTAACAAAGGGTTTTCCTTTTAGCAGATTGGCAACGTTAGCACATATAGATCTACATAAACATGCAAAGAGACATGTAGGCGTGTGTAGACAAATTTTATTGTTACGGTAGTGTGTGTAGGGTACAATAAGAATTTTTTTATTTTACAGAAATATGTGAAATACTACACTAGCACATGCACTTTGACGTTAGTGTGTGCAGTGATATGTTAGTGCAAATCACGTGCAACGCTAACACATATAACTTGTAGATGGATAGATTTGAAGAAATAAACCCAAAGGACTAGTTTTTTATTTTTTCCATGTTTGTTGCACTACAGACCCTGAAATTTTAATAGTTAATCTTAAACAACACAAATAACAAAAAGGAAACATTAGATTAGTGAAAGACAATCTAAAAGTGATAAAATATGTGTGGGGGTTGCACTGGGCATACTAGACTGTAAACCATGGAAAATACAATAAAAGAGGAAAATCAATACAAAAACAAATGTAAACCTTCTATTGTAAATCTCAAAGCAACCTCATATTAGATCTGATTGAAAGAGCATGGTTTAGATGATACTCTTTGTTGGATCCGTTTTATTTACAAACTTCGTTGATTTGTGGATGCTCTAAGATACTCTGAATGGATGTTGGATCAAGCTACGAGCATGATTGATTGATTTGACATTATGTGGGTAGCATAACGATAATGGTTGATTTGATTCACCAAGAAAATGCACAAAATGACAACATGGACACTCAAGATTTTGGTGGATGATTTTCGAAGGAAGGATAATTGATTTATAGTTGAGGAAAGTGAATCCACAAGCTAAATTGTGATTGATTTGATTTGGAGATAACTAAACATGACTGAGTTGTATAGTTGATGTTTCTAGATTGATTTGAGAGTTAGATTAATGTTCTAGATTTGAATGAGTGAGTCATCACTAAGTTGACAAGGGGTTACAGATGTTATTGATTTTTAATTTCATATATGCTATTTTATTCACCCAAAAAATGTCATGAATAGTTATCTTTTAGAAGAAGTTGGATTGATTTTGGACTTCTATGAGTTGGGAGATAGCTCCAGTTAACTCAAATGCATGATTTGAGTTTATTTGAACACATCCTCTTGATTAAAATATTAATTTTTAGCTTCATTCATGAATTTAGTTAAGGAGGTGGATAGGATTTGAGGATTAATTAATTAATTTAAATATAGTAATGGACATGTGGATTTAATTGATTAATTTGATATTACATTAGCTAAGGGGGGTGATAGGGTGTAATAGAATTAATGAAATTAATTCTAGATAGGGACTGTACGATGGAAAAGTGACAAGCGAGCGTGGGAATCTACAAGTAACTCTTCCTTGCACCCGACCTCCCGAGGTCGTGCCGAGACAGCCGTGCGGGATGGAATATGTGTGGGATACAGACAAACTAGTTAGGCACTCTAATGTCTTCTACATGCACTAGTGAAAATTGTGAATCTAAGGCAAAGAAGGCCCTCCTAACCTGAACTGGTGTGATAGATCGATCAACAAGGATGACTGCTCGAAGGCTCCAATCAATATCGAGCTCTGGCGTGATTCGGTCTATAGGTTGTGGAATACGTGGAAAATGACCTGGGATAGTTTCGTGTATGTCTCCAGATAAGGTCATAGGGTGGATGGTAAATATAGTTGACTCTATGGGTGATTCTCTGGCCTAGTCCAGAACTCCTTAGCTTTGTTAGCTGTTGTATCTAGTAAGGATAACTGTTCGATGATGATAGGTGGAAGTGGAGTGGATCTGAACACTAGTGTATGTAGACCAGTATCTATGTCTGATTCACCTATGGGCTCATTGGGCTGTGGGACTTGTGGGTCACAACCGTATATTCGTGGTTGTTGTAGTCCTGCTATGGTCATGTATGGAATCAGTCCCTAATCCCTAGTATCCAATAATCATATGCTTTCTCAGCTTCTATATTTAGAATTAATAACTGTGTGATCTTCTCAGAATATCTTACAGTTGTTTGTGTAACCTGAATTCTTAGGCTGGTATCTATATCTATGAGGGTGTCTCCTGCGTCCGGCTGTGGGACCAAAGGATCACAACCAAACGTTTGCTCTCTTTCAAACCCCTCCACAGTCATGCGGGCATGTATCTAGGGTAATCTGTAGTTTGGTTGACTTGACCAAAATATGTGTGCTTGGTCGTCTTCTATGTTTAACCCGTGCAGTTGGAAACTGATTTGTTGCAAGTTTACCGTTGTTCGGAAGACTTGGATCCTGAGATTCTGATCTATGTCAGTTATGGCTGTGACGAGATTGGGTTGGGGCACGATTGGCTCGAATATGTATTCTCTGGGCTCCCTAGGTCCCGTGATTGTCATACAAAGGCAATAATATAGATTAACTACATTAAAGTGAAATTTAACTACTTTGAATATATCTATAGCATATATGATTTCTCTATTTTTGTATTTTCTGATGAACTATTAGAATGAATCTAAAAGAGTAACTGTTTAACAAATCTAGAATTGACAGCTAAAATAACAATTTAAAACAAACAAAATAACCGAGTATAGCTATTTGTCTGTGCAATTTGTAGATCTATTCTAAACAATGAAATAACTGATCTAATCTATTTGTGAGACTCTCGATCCTACCTCAGAAGTGAGGAATGAATCATAGTTTCTCAGAAACTATCAATCCCCACAACTTCCCTGGCAATATCGAAAGTGAAATTGACTGAAATAAAGTGATTAACTACTCTATTTGATATGTTTCTAATTTAGAACTTTGAAAGCTAGAACCTGGATTCTGCAGAACAGTGGCGAATCCAATGGTGTGTGTGATCTTGTCCCCTCAGTGTGATCTCCTCGTTCCTTCATGTTCACGTGGATCCAGAAAAGCATGTAATGCTAGCATCAACAGAAGTAGATATTGGGACAAAGGCAGCTTAGGATACAGACTGAATACAATGCGAGTAGGAGAGAGATAGCGCAAGAGTACAGAGCTTGGCTTGTGCAATTCCTAGTGGGATTTATTGCGAGTCATGCAACATAAAACGTCCAGAACCTGAAACTATCCTGTTTGAAGAACAAAACCTGCAACTTTAATGGCTTCCTATTGAAAACAAACTATTCTACTCCAATGGATTGGATAAAATGTCAACAACACTTGCACAAGATGGATATGTGGCTTCCTAACAGCAAAACAATACTAACCAAGCATGCAATGAAAGAAACTAAGGACTCTAAACAAAATGAAAGACTAATCTATTGCAATGAGAAATTCAGAGGAAAATTTGAGGGGCCATTTGCTTGAGCACAAGCCAACTATTTATAGCATTTGCATTTACCCAAGGTAAAAACCAAATAGAACTCTTAAACTATAAACAATGGCAAAACACTATTCCAGGGAACCAGAATCATAAATGCAAGCTTATGGCGGTGAAAGAAAGCTGGTAAAACGTTGAAATTATGTGAGTCATGTTAAAAGAGCTTTCTGGAAAATGCGTGCAGGACCACTGCTCTAAGCAGGGCGGCGGTTACAGGACCGCCGCCTTGATCAGGGCGGTGGTCACAAGACCGCCGCCCAGGCAGGGCGACAGTTTCGTAACTGAAGAGCAAAAGGTCAAGAAAAGAGGAAAAAGAGAAAAACAAAGGACGCAGGGGCTAAGTGGGGCATGCAGGATGTTAACGCATGTTTAGAGAGCTTTTCCGGATCCCGAACACCTTGCGAGGAGACCCGTGTCATCATTGGGGCACGTGTTACGTTGTTCCGGCGGTGCAGTACCCCACAATTTTGGGTACGTACAGGGACCATGGGTTTAATGATTATTTTTGAATGTTTATTATGCATAACGGTTATTTGGGGGTGTCTACAGCCCTCATATCCCTATAACATTAAATGATTTTCAATCAACCTAAAAACAAAATAAATAAAATGTATAACTAATGGAAAAAGGAGAGTCATTTTGAGATACATGCATGAACATGTGGCATCATCCCATTTCAAAGAGAATGAATACAAATCCAACCTTCCACTGAGGTGATCTCTCTAGGTTTATAGAAACATGATGTTTACATATGGAGCAATATGGTCCCTCAGATAATGAATTTGAATAACTAGAGTTGCTTTAATCAATGTAGGTATTTGAATCCCCAGATAAATAATAAATACAAAATAATGAGCCAAATCAAATATAATTATTTTGGCGTTGCTCCACTTGATTTCCCCACAACATCAAATAACTATTAATCATCCCAAAAATAAAGTAAATAACAAGTGTAAATCATGAAAAAGGCATTGTTTTGATATACACATATAAACATACAATATCATATCGTTTAAATGAGGAAGTAAGCTCCAACCTTTACACTTAAGTGATCTCACTGGATTTGTGGACACAAGATGTTAACACGCGGACCAAGTTGGTCCCTCATATAAAGCATTTAAAGAATTAGAGCTACTTTAATTAATGTTGTTAAAAACCAAATCAACAATAAATAAAATAAATGAGCCAAATCAAATGCAAATATTTTGACATTGCTCTACTTGATTTCCTCACAACATTAAATAATCGTCAATTGACCCAACAATAAATTAAATAAAAAATTTAATGAATTAGAAAATTGTGACATTTTTAGGCTCGTGTAAGGACCACAAGAGCATAACTTGGTAGAAAATTCCATAATGTGTATGCTAATCCCATTTCTATCAGTATGCTAATGCATAAAATAGAAATAAATATTACTTCTATACGATCGCACATGTTTACCACCTTACCAAGATGATTCGCTCGAGGCAATGACATGTGGCATTATCTCATTCTAATGATAAAGAAGGTTAGTGAAATTTTTGTGCTTTGTGAACCCTTCGGGTCTAGGGTTATGGGGTGTTCATACGCGGACCTTGAAATTAGTTGCTCATTTAAAGACTTCCAATGACCAAAGTCATATTAAAATCAAACCAAGGTTTATGAGCTAAAAATAAATGAAGTTGAGACAATTATGAGGCATGGCATCATTTCAACCCTTTAGAAAATGCAACCTAGTGTGATGTTTCAATATTTTTAGGGCTCTATCAACCAAGATTGCCACATGACATTATTCTGTTCTATGGACACGAAAGAAATATAAAATGAGATTCAAATGACTTCAAAAAGTACTTGGATTTTATGTACTATTTTTTTTGAATAAAAGACCTCAAAATGGATTCATTATAAAAAAGTAAACATATAAAACAATACATCAACAAAAATAAATCTAGGATTAATAAAGAGATAAATATCTAACATCAACTTTGTTTTATGTAACATATCTAAAATTCAATATTCAACAACTTTCTAAAGGATAAATATTAACTTTCCACAACAAAGCTCCAAATTTGGGCAATTTTTTTAAATTTCATTTGAGAGTCCAAAACTTGTGGCCACAAGTTCTATTTAACAAATATGGTTTGGTGAAGACAAGAAGATCCTTCCAAACATCTTTTCTTTTTTCTCTTGCGCACAATCAAGTCAATAAAACTCACACATCTCACTTTTTCTAGCAATTGTTCTTTAACATTTGCATAAAGGGACGCTTAGCCTTTTCCTGAAGTGAATGTTTCCCTGTAAGAAATTCTTTCTCTTGAGCTCGGCAAATATGTGTCGTGCATGCATTCATTTTAAAATAGATATAAATATTCTATGACCTCTTTATGAACGAAAATTTACGCTTTTCTTGGGGTGAACATTTGCCTATAGTAAATTTCCTCTTTGCCACCAAACAAGTATGTGTCACACATCTTTTTTTTTGTGTAAATTAGAATTCAACCTCTACACAAAGGAATACTTAGTTTTTATTGGAGTAATTGATACATCTTTATGAGCACATATTACAGATTCAAATATATGTATTAAAATATCATTACTCACACCATTTTTCATTTTTATCTTCTTCCGAAACATAAATTAGTTTGTGTAGGACTTCCATATTATGGCACACTCAATGAATATATAGAAACACCTTAGAGATTGGCTCTGCATTAAAATTGTTCAAATATAAGCCTCCAAATCTCATTGTTAAGAAAGGAAAAGGCTACTCACATGTCTCATCCAAAAGCCTATTCTCTTTTAACTAAAAAAAAATCCATAATTAACATTAAGGTTCCTAACATGGTTTAATTAGTTTGCATCATCATTATTCACAATGAGATCATTGATTCAAGTTCAACAATGAAAACCCCTCTTTATAAGAGAGATAGAGTCATCTACCACATGATTGACAACAAGGACAATACCGTTATAGTTGCAATTTCAATAACTTCCAATTAAAATGAAAAACAACCAAATTTTAAAATAAAAATAAAAAACAAACTAAAACTCGTGATCAAAATTGTTTGTTAAAAAAAGAAAACTTTGAAAACCTCAAAAACCTTTTACAATTCAAGATTTTAAGTACCTTGATTTGGGTCTATAAAATGACTTATAATGTATAGGAAGAACGCCCTATCCCTTATAAAACTCAAAGTTATAACCTTCCTTGAATAGCATAAGTTTTTCACCCTCAAAACAACTCCTAAATACCAAGTAAAGACAAAGAACAAATGAGTTAACATAGCCTTAAATTTCTCCCTACATAGTACTTACTAGTTAAAAACATCCCCACTCAGGAGTCCTTTTACGTTCATGCATGTACTCAACTAAAAGCTCGAATCATTTCGAAACGACCTTCCGAATCTCCGTAACATATCGGGCCCCACCTTTCCGCCACATCAGCCCGTCATTCTTTCTGCCATCCCACTGACGTGTACGTCATCAAGGACGGCCATCGGTACTGGAAGCATATCCGACCACGTGGGTGCAGGTCTTATACGCATACGTGGCAATCACTTAGACTTTCCCGCTAAGAATTAAAAGCTGTAACTGCGTACGTGTCAACTGTTTATTTTTCTAACTGTAAACGATCATAGACGTAGGAGCCTAGGAGGAGATAAAGGCATGTTAGATGTTGGTAAAATGGGGACATAATAAGACATGCGTATCCCCATGGTTTGACTACTTTTCCTGTCTATTCACGGGAATGGAATTGTTGGGACTTCGGTGGGAGTTGCACTCTTACACATGGATGGTGTGGGGTGGCCCAAAGTTACCCATAATCTTTATGTCATTTTCACTTGAGTATGACTATGGGCAATGGGCATTATGATATATACCTACATTGGGGGCAATGGGCATTATGATATATACCTACATTGCAAGGTGGTTCTAGGATGGTTGTTTCTAAGCAAAGAAGATGAGTCTTCATTTTGTTTATTGGCTTGCGCACATGAGGGAAAAAAATAGCGTAGATTGAGTTAGCTCTGCCTACGTTAGTGGGTTATTTCCCTTGTTTAGCGCTCACGAGTGTTCCAAAAATCAAAGCCCAATTCAAAATCTTCACAGGTGGTAATATTCCACACTTTTCCCTTCCATGTGCGCGACCCATATAAGAGTAGTGGAATGGAATGGAAGATTTTAATAATTTTTACGAGACCAAGCAGTCTATATGATTAAGAGCAGAAGTAAAATATGTGGAATAACCATGTGACATGGTTATCTGGTTAGTCCTATGGAAAGTTTTTCCTTTTATGATGTTGGTTCTTTTACTATGGATCTTGATCGAGAAATTCATTGTTTGGTCAAGTCTTTGTCCTCGAACAACTATTGTCATTTGTCTATTTTTGCTAGTTCATAGCCCTTCATTCACCTCCCTCTTATTGTTATATTCTCTCCCCTCTAATTCTTCCTTGTTTGGAGACTTTTGTCTAGACCATTCATACACTTTGAGGGTTTGTCACGAACATGTAAATGCTCTTAGCCCCTATTTTGTGTGCCCCTTTTTTGTTAGAGTGCATTCATTTCATGATTAAGGTGATTTTGTTTATTGACTATAGGAGGTTGAGGGTGCAAATACGATCATAATACAAATTCAATTTATCTATAAATACATGAACATGAAACAATCATAAGCACATTGAGCATTTTACAAAGAAAGTGTTGAGCATTCACTAACATTTTAGAGGAAATGAAGCAATAATTGGAGCATTCACTAAACACACAAGTTTATGTTTAGACACACATCACACAACATTGGTTTGCATGTTATTGGAGCTACTCCAATTATTGAGGTTTGTTATTTTCAGTACCATTATTATTTAGGGACCTAACATATATCAAGATAGTTTTTCTATTATCTTGCTAGAAGCCCCAAAATGAATTATGTTTTCCTTCTTCATTTTGAATAGTTTGCCCAATTTGGGAATGCTTTATAAGTGATTAGAGTGAAAGTGTAGGAAACTAAGTGAGGTTTCTGAAGATCAAAATTAATTGAAGAAATGCATAAAAATATTTATACACGTGTGTTATTTTTCTAGAGCCTTCAAGCACTTTGTATGTCATCAAACGAGTAGAAAAAGGTCATTCCAAACTTCTATGTTCGTCACAAAATTTCTAGGTCAAGTTCTTGTTACTTTTGAGAGCACAAATCCATTGTTACATTCTAACAAATCTTATGAGATTGTGAAATAAAATCAAATAAGCCCGAATCTTTCATGTCACACTTTTTCTCTGGTTATGGAATTAATTAATTATGTTTGATTATCGTTTTGCACATGATTTTACTAAGCCAAGTTAAATATAATGGGCATTTGTGTCACAATTCAATTAAAATCCACTTGTCTAGAATATATTTTGGTGAACTTTTTCTCTCTTACACCCGTCATAGGGTTATATTTTTCTCATAATGCATTAGATCTAAATTTTAGATTTTTTCTTTGATTAATCATTATAGAATTGAAATCCATAGTCTTTATTTGCTTCAAGTCTCAATCCCAAGTCCTAGATTTTTCATTTAAAAAAATTAAATTATGCAAACTTGAACATGTTTGTGAAAGTGTGATTGTGTATGCGATTATTTGCAAGGTGTCATTTTAGAGTCATTTTTATAACCCACTTGTCCAAAATACGTTTTGGTTAACTCCTTCTCTTTTATGCCCATCATAAGGTTATATTTTTGTCATATTGTATTAGATCTAAATTTTAGATTTTTTCTAAATTTAATTGTGATAGAATTGAAATATTGTAGTATTTATTTTCTTAAAACCTTAATCCCAAGTTCAATATTATTCATTTCAAAAAATTAAAATAATGAAAACCCGAACATGCTTGTGAAAGTGTGATTATGCATGTGTTTGTTCCAAGGCTATCAATTTAGAGCCATTTTTTCCAATTCCTAATCATTAACCAATTGCAACTCTTTATGTATATGTACAATAATTCTCTTATTATGGATAGGAAAATGATTTGGATTAATAGATATATTAAATGATATTCCATTACATCTCATGATTCCAAATGTACACATATATATGGCATAACTCTAGTAGTGGTCTCTTGATTCTTATCATGTTATTCTTATTGTAGAAAGCATTTATACCCATTTCAAGTATATATGCAAAATACTTGTTAGGGTTTTATATAATTTCCTTAGCACTCCATGCGTACATGTATTTTTTCTCTTCCCAAAAATAAAAGAAGTCTAGAACTTTATATGAAGAAATTTCTTATTACAAGATAGATACCATTCAATATGTATGATGACTTATTACTAGGTGAGCTATAATATGAATATATAACTACAATAGTCCATTCTAATCTTCCTCAAATGAGGAGGAAATAATTAAAATGTTCTTCCCAATATCCCCCAACCTCCCAAGCTTATGTTGTATGCTTCAAAAGATTATAATGCTCAGATATCCATTCTAAAATTACTTACCAAGTCCAAAGTTTATAAAGACATGCTTTACAAATAATTAGGGGATACAACATTAACAAGCAATATTAAATCATCTCGCTCTACTTATACTTTTTGATATTTGAAAGAGAGTGAGAATGTTGAAACCTTTGAGGATGAGTAAATACATCAATAGATATTATTGATCAACACCTACCTTGACATATTCAAGTTATCATCAACAATAATTTAAGGATTGATTGAGTAATTATTTATAATGGTTTTATATTGAACATTTGCAGTGGAAAAAATATCTTCTAATTGATTTAACTAGAAAAAATGAATAAGTATCAGAAAAGTAATGGTTCCTTTAATTATTTAAATTTAGGTTAAGTTTAGAAAAAGACGTGTATTTGGATTATTAATTAAGTATTGACATTCATATATGAACACACATCTAGAACATTAAGAGATATATCAATTAGAACATATGTAATATACAAAAGGACATAAGAATAAAATTGCACTTAGCTCTCTAATTAATCTGGAGATTGATCTAGGTGTGAAAGAGGGATGATCTACTTGGAAATAACCTGCAAATACTTTGTCTCTAATTCTAAAACCGCACAGTTTGGATAAAGCCATATTAAAGGTTAGGAGCGTTGTAGGCTATAATTAGAGTGGACACCCTTCTCAAAAATTCAGTTAATATTTTTCCCCATTAAATAAATAAATAAAAGTTGTTTGCATTCTCATATTTTAAAATTGCATCATGATAATAATAAATCAAAAATTTAGAGAAGCTGATATATAAAGAAAATACAAATATCCTAAAAAATTATCACATAAGGACAACAATATTATATGGATGAAGAGAATTAATCGCATGAGGTGCTCATAATGCAAAAAATACAAGGTTTTATAAAAAGTTTCTTGCAAGTATGATTTACTTGATATTAAGTAGGTGATGGGACTCAAACATGAACAAAGCACCATTTTTTGCAAAGTACTGAAAATGCTTATGTAGTTCCCATGATTTTGTGAAGGGTGGTATTTGGACCATGCTTGCCAATTCCTTCACAAAACAATAGACATTTCACCTAGAAAATTAGGAATAGAGAATTAAATTCTTATTTCCTTCAATTATACTCATCACACCAATGACATTATTAAAAATACATCAACCTTTTCCTGGAAAAATTACACGTTTGGATCATAGAATGGGTAATGATATCAATAAAATCATATGAGATTATAAATATTACATATTATTTTTTACTTGGAAAAACACTATAGTACCTTTTTATGTGTATACGTGAAATTTATATTACTATATAATAATATCAATAAATGGATAAATTAATATTGAATCTTTATGTAAATTTTTTATAATGAAAAGTTCTAAACAATAGCCAATAATAAAGAAAATATTTAGATTTAGGTTCCCTCGACTGTTGACACCCCAGGCGGCTACCTATTTTTCCTAGGATTTAATCCCCCTTGAATTTGGACCAATTTTTTTGGTGGTTTCATTTTTTGGGATGATTTGGTCCAAGTAGTAGATGATTCTCTATAACTATTTGAACCTCTACAAGTGTCTGGCATACAATTTTGTGGAGCGTTATGTCTTAACAGTGTATGAAACCTTCTAAGTTATGAAAATAATCAACTTATCTGAAACCCTAACCTAGGGAAATTTCCATGGAAAAAGGTTAGTGGATAGGTTGAAGTGCGATCCACATGCCACCTATGTTGGCAAAAAAGGACTCAAACCATACACAATTCGCCACCTAGAGATGCAACATAATACTAGCATGGATGCAACTATATATAACCTGATCTCTTGATAATGTTTTGTAATGACTTGTCTTCATTGTGCTTGACATGTATTTTAGGGATTTTTGATTTGGAAAGCTTGACTCTTAAACCTGCTTTGGAGTGCTTTAGACATCGGGGGGGGGGGGGGGGGGGGGGGGGGGGGGGGGTTATCCTAAAGTTTTTAATTGCTTTAGGAAAATAAATTTAGGAGAGTTGTGTATGCCTTATGAGTTATTTGTGTTTAAGAGTGCTAAGTGAATGACAAGTATTTCTAGGTAAGTAAATGAGTGTAATTAAATTTCTTATATAGGTTTTTATGGATATAATTTCACATCAAGGCCGACCCATAGTGAAAATTATGACCCATAAAAGATACCAAAATTGTGAAATTGACCATTGGGTGGACCTCAATGGGACCATTCTTCATGGGACCGAATTGTTGGAAATTTCAGTCTTATTAAACGGTTTAGTACTAGCATAAAATGTGGTACTATGAATATTTATGTACTATAGTTAGGAGTAAAGGAATGCTTGTGACTGATGTGAGCATTTTTGCATAGGGGGTTCACTTGGTAACAAATGTCTAAAAATACATATGATCATGGGATTACAAATATTACCCCTTATTTATAGGATTTACCACTACATATTATCATTATTAGGGCCCTATTTTACACTACTACTACTATTTATACTGATGTACCCATGTGAAAAATGTACATAAATATTACCCACTATATGATCACATGTGTTATATACCACTTTACAAAGTTGACTCCACATTCATTTCTAGAGATGATTGAGTAGTGTAATGAGGAGAGAGACTCTTGCAATATAGCTAAGGATTGACTATGATATATATGTTAAACTCAAAATAGGAACTCATGCCATTATTTTAGGGATTAAGTCAATAATGTCATTATTGAGTGATAAGTTACCAAATTTGGGTGTCTACATACCCCCCTTTAATCTCCAAAATGAAAATTGTTTTCTTTAAGGAAAAGATAGTGAGTGTGTAAACACACTTTTTCTTTGCTCAAGAAGCTTCGTTTCTTAAGATGTTTGAGTGGTTTCAAAATCCCTATAGTGAAACTTGTAACATAGAGTGTAGTCAATGTTCATATAAAACAATTCAAATTTAACTCAAAAATAAAATTGAACTCGAAACTTGAAAATTGAATTTGAGAAAAGCATGGAAGGAGTACACTTGTTTACTTTGTGAAAGTAGGAGCTTATTCTTGAAGAAATTTGAAAGAGGGATTGAAAGTACACTAATAGAATATTTGGGGTAATTAGTCCCCAATTTACAAAAGGGGAATTGGGTATCTCAATACCAAAGTCACTAAAAGATATTAGGGTTTACCCAAAGCACCGAATAAAAAAATAAATTTGGGCATATTTTGGCCCAAAAACCTTCAAAAGAGATTGAGAGGAATGATGTCCAAAGGTATGTCTAAGCCCATATGTACTAGGGGTGTCACTAGACCCAAAGTAAAACCATTCACCCATGAAACCAAACTACCACAAATAGATCTTGATTCCAAATGTATAAATATGTGAAAATTTGAAAGGGAGTGAAGTACACTCATGTTTCCACTTTGCATTATAAAAGTTCTTTTAAAAATAAGAGAATGTAAAAAAAATGATGATAATACTCATTCTTGTATTATGCCAACGTGAAAATGCAAACTCACACCAAATATAAAGTGTGTAACTTAATTGAAATTATCACTATGCCCCTGCATTCTATACCAAAGTGTAATTGGTTTTTTATTGAAGCTATGTATATATCCCCGAACTCATGAAATGCATAAATTTGGATATCAAGAACTTCCCAAGATAGTACCACTCATTAGGATATTAAAGTCTAATAGTTAAGTTCTTTGTTGTACATTTTTTTAGATTGAAGTTTTGTGAATGATTTTAAGTTCATTCACTATAGTGAATTTGCATTATGCCCCTGCATTATATATCAAAATGTAATTGATTTTGTATTGAAACTATGTATATATCCCTCAACTTGTACTATCTAGACTCATGAAAAACATGAATTTAGATGTCAAGAGCTACCCACTTGATAGTACCACTCATTAGGATACTAACATATAATATTTAAGTTATTTGTATACAGAAAAATAATACACAATAGAAATAAACTAACACAAAGGTGAAAACCCGATCCTTCCTTCGTATCTCCTTGGAACCTCAGATAAGACTACTGAAGCTTGGAATGAAGCACTAAGCTTGTTAAATCTCAATGATCAAATGTTTTTGGATGCTCCAAAGATGTTCCGAATGGAAGTAGATTTCAGTTACAAGAAAATCGATTGAATGAATGATTTTGATTGATAGATTCGTGATCAATTGGACATTGTAACAATGTGTACAAAATTGAATGGAAATTCTACACAATAATGATGCAAATTTCAAAGCTTACAAAGATGAAAAATGGAGAGGAATGAGTGTATATTTATAGATGAGATAAGAGAATCCAAAATCCTTGATTTGTGTCATTGATTTGTCTGATATGAAGCTAACTAAATCATGATCAGAGAGATTTGTTTGAGTTTCCAACTTGATTGAAAAGATAAACTGTTTTTTTGAGATTGATTGAGCGAGTTATCATTGAGTTTGCAAATGTGACATGTATTTTGAATATTTTTAGCTTTTGCATTGAAATATTAAATTCATGTCTTTTGTTTTATTCACCCAAAAAAGTGATGTGAGTTTTAGCTTTGGGGTGATTTGCTTTAATTTTGGAATGCCATGTTTTATGGGATATGTTTAGTTAACTCAAATTCATGATTTGATTTAATCTAAGCTTGTCTTCTTGCATATATTTAATAATTTTAAATCTTTAATTGATTTGTTTTTCTCTAGTTAACTTGAGATGTTAATTAGTAAATTGAAAGTGGATAAGAGGTGAGGTGTAAATGGATATGTGTAGAATTTATTAATTATTTAAATATGAAATTAGCCAATAAAATTAGCTAATGGGATAGGAGATGAATAATAAGAGTGATAGAATTAATTACTTAATCCTAGGAATGAGATATGAGTGTAATAGGGTACCACATATTCTTTGTGAATATTGTGATGTGTAATGGGTATTTTTGGGGTGTGTTTACAATTTATCCTCTTTAAAGTGTTATTACGAAGTAGTAATACTTTAAAGATAGTAGATGCACATAGATCAGCGGAATGGAGGATGAAGAAGTGTGGTTGACTGCTTGATTTTCCTCAATGAAGCATTTGGATGCCTAAGGGGGTTTGTATTTTTCCAAGGGGAGGTGCTCCATTGAGCAGATGGGTGATATGATAAAGCGGTGGAAAATCACTTGATAAGAGGAATAGAAGATGAAAAGAGAAATAGGCTCAAAAAATGAGAGGCTGATGGTCAAAATCCAAAATTAGGGTTACATATAAGGGTTGAGTTGATGATGATAGATGATATATGTTAATGAATTATCATGATATGATATATTTTTTGTTTTTGAACGAGATGCATGAATGAATGCAATAATGATATGACTAAAATTTCTCGTAGCTTGATCTTCTATTCATATTTTGTATTTTGAAGCAAGTTACTTTGCTTTTGCACAATATAGTTCACATCATGATTATTAAAGAACCATGATGAGTAACTCATTATGTGCAATAGATACACAACGAATAGAAAAGTAAAAACAAACCCAATATACACAGTAAATGGTTTGTATCATGGCTATATATGAACCAAGATGGTAAGCAATAAACTTGTAATTGGTCAACCAACTAACTAAAAAAGTAATAGATAAATACTCCATAATAGAAAGAAACCAACATAAAAGTGCAAACTTGATCCTTCCTTCGTATCTCCTTACAACCTTGGATGAGACTAGTGAAGTTTGAAATGAATAATCAATCTTGTTGAATCTCAATGATCAAATGTATGTGGATGATCTAAATATGTTCTGAATGGAAGTATATTATAGCTAGCTTCAGATCAGACAAATCAGGTTACATCGCTATTACTTAATCATGTTTCGAATGGATGATTGGAGAGATTTCATGAACGATGGGTGGTTTCTTTTTAGTTAGCTTCATATAAGATAAATCAATCACACAAATCAAGGATTTGGGATCCTCCTCCCTCATCTATAAATCATGAATTTGAGTTAACTAAACATATCCCATTAAACATGACATTAAAAAATTAGAGTGAATCTCCCCAACAAATAAAATTCACGTCTCTTATCCTATTAATTAAATCCAAATGTATATAGAGAAATACTACACAATAGAAAGAAACCAACACAAAAGTACAAACTTGATCCTTCCTTTGTATCTCCTTGCAACCTCGAATGAAACTACTGAAGCTTAGAATGAAGCACCGAGCTTGTTGAATATCAATGATCAAATGTATGTGGATGCTCCAAATATGTTTTGAATGGAAGTAGATTTCAGTGATGAGAAAAATGATTGAATGATTGATTTTGAATTAATGGATTTGTGATCAATTGGACAACATAACAACATGTACAATTAAATGAAAATTTGACACAATAATGATGTATATTGTCAAGCTTTCAAAGATGAAAAATGGAGAGGAATGAGTGTTTATTTCTAGATGAGGGAAGAGAATCCCAAATCCTTGATTTGTGTAATTGATTTGTCTGATATGAAGCTAACTAAAGCATGATTGGAGAGATTTTTTTGAATTTCCAACTTGATTGGAAAGATAAATTGTTGTTTTTGAGCCTGATTGAGTGATTTTTCATTGAGTTGGCAAAGGTGGCATGTCTTTTGAATATTTGTAGCTTTTGCATTGAATTATAAAATTCATGTTTTTTTTTATTCACCCAAAAAATTGACATGAGTTTTAGCTTTGGGGGAGATTTGATTTAATTTTGGAATGCCATGCTTTATGAGATAGGTTTAGTTAACTCAAATGCATGATTTGATTTAATCTAAACTTGTCCTCTTGCATATATTTAATGATTTCATCTTTAATTGATTTGTTTTTCTCTAGTTAACTTGAGATGTTAATTAGTGAAGTGAAAGTGGATAAGAGGTGAGGTGGAAATGGATATGTGTAGGATTTATTCAATTATGTTAATACGAAATTAGCTAATGAGATGGGGGATGAATAATAAGATTGATATGATTAATTAATTAATCCTAGGAATGGGATATGAGTGAAATATGGTTCAAAGTGTGAATATTTAATTATTCAATACCATGTGTGAGTGATAGTATTAACAGAAATGTATTTGGGACAATGTCGTAAAATGTAATTAAAGGTCATAAAATAACATAATATATCAAAAGTGATCAAAAAAATGGTCATAATACACTCTGTAGTAGTTACAAGATGGTTTCATAGGTTTAGGAAAGCATAATGAAATATTTTAGGGTGTCTACATTTTCCCTTCTTTAAAGCATTATTATGAAGTAAATTTATAGTGCTTTAAAGATAATAGACACATGTACAACATTGAAAAAAATGATGAATAAGTGTGGTAGACTTCATGATTTTCCCCAATAACACATTTGAATACCCCAACAGGTTTGGATTGTGCTAAGGGAGTGCCCCCTCAAGTGGATGGGTGATGTGATAAAGCGGTGGACAACCGCTTGATAAGAGGAATAAAGACAATAGGAGAAATAGGCCTAGGAAAATGAGAGGATGATGGTCAAAAGCAAAAATCAAGGTTTTGGTATGTGAATTTGGTTGGAAGAAGGGGTTATATAGAAGGGATATGTTATTGAGTTGAGAGACGATAAATATATGATGATGTTTGTGATTAATGAATTATGGTTATATGTTATTTTAATGTATTTTTGAATGAGATGTATGAATGAATGGTGATGGTATGAATAATATTGCTCATAGCTCTTGAGCTTCCATTCAAATTTTATATTTTGGAGCAACCTGCTTTGCTTTTGCATAATATAGTTCGCACCATGATTATTAAAGAACCATAATGAGTAACTCATAGGTGTCAAATCTAATGAGTAACTCATATGTGCATGAATTTTTTATTGACATAAGATCTTTCTATGCTAGGATCTATAAATAAATAAAAATTATGCTCCTATGTGTTTATATATTTGAAGTGAATAAAGTGATATGAAAAAAATAATTGAAAACACTAGAGTTTATAATATCAAAATAAAATTCGAAACTTATTTATTCATAGTATATCTTACTAGTGAGATATTCAAAGGGATGCATTTCTATATGATTGTATATAGAAAATTAAGCTAGGAAATACAATGCATAGGTAGAGGGACACAATTTGCAACTCTATAGAGTATGACATATTTTCATGGTAAAAAATAAAATTTACACCCAAACATTTTGGGGATTGAGATGGTTCTTACCTTACATTTCACTGTGATTTATTTTATATAGGAAAAAAGTTTTTGAATCTATCACTATAACAATATTTTCACAAAAATTAAATCATTTCATTTCTTCCAATCATGATACCATCTGATCTATTATTTTAATTTTGTCTTGAGTAAATTAAAGGTTATAGTATATATTTCCTTCACAATATTTTTTGATATATGGAGGGTAGATTAACTTTATTAGTACTATGGTTTTCATATCAAATATTATTTTAGTTTTTAAAAAGTGGAATTTGGTACAAACATATCATCAGAGTGATATGTAAAGGGAAAAAAAAATGTAATATTTCGAAGATAATGCATTTGTAACAATATGATCATCATCATCATTTTATATTAGGTATAATAGATGTATTTATCAAATCTATCACAAATACAATAACTTAAGATGTCATTGAGGAATCCTTCTACCCCATTCCCTAAAAAAATGTTTGTCAGATACCTAATATTGTGTTGGTATGTCACATTCCATAACTATGTTAAATTTCACAATATTTTTGTGCCAAATATTGTTTGAATTATTGTTTTTAATTTCATAAGGAACCCAAGGTTGCCAATTCTATTGCTGTAAATTTTATTTCTTGGGAAAAAAGATGGAACTATGTTAAATGTGGCATGAGTTTTCTTACAATATAACTCATAAAAAACGCATATCATGTTAGGATGCATGTAATATTAATGAGGAGAAAATAAACCATCATAACTTTTCTATCACCCTAATTGTTATTTGCATGTCACTTTCCAAGGAAAAAAAAATAATATATGAAATAAAAAGACGACACTTTAAGAACAAATACATAAGTAATGCATGTATGTGTGTATACATGTGTACTCACATGTAGTGCCCCATATTTTACAAAACCCAAACCAAACACAAGTATTAAATATTGTGGCGATTTTCTTTTTTAAAACATATTATTTTATTAATAATTTAAGTATGGTCGGGAATATAACCAACATTTAATTAATACTATTTTATTCTCCATAATTATTACCAGGTTAAACACCCCCTTTGTCCATATGAAATTAATTTCGAAAAGGGTCATATTGACCAACCATACTAAACCGTGCCTAACGCTTATTTATGTAAATATTTTCTTGAATTCCAAATTCAATATTTTCTTAAAATCTCATCATGACCCTTAAATAAATCAAAATGCACACATGCTAAATATTTGTTTATTTAACCAATTTCTTAAATGTCACAGTATTATTTTATTTAAATACTCCCTTAGGTTCCCATTTATAAATTTATACTTACCATGGCCTTTAAATAAACCCTTAGGTTACAATTTAGTATTAACTAACTCCCCTAGGTTCCCATTTAATTAATTTCTCCCCGAATACCCATTATACCATTTTTTCCCCACAACTTCCTAAGTTGAGGAGGATTAAATTTCCAGCCATTGGATTAGATTTTAATCCTAGGGCATAAGGTCTTAGGTATTTTCTAGGAAGCCCTAATCGGCTTCATTATGATTTTCTTTATAACTTTTATTTTGTTTATTTTGCCTCCTTTTTGCACCAGTAGTTTTGCAAGGAAAAGATGGAGGAGAAGGAGGGGGAGATCATGGAAGAAATTTCCATTTCATTTTGAGTCCAAATTTGTCACCATAGAGGAAAGAATTTTTTTTTTTTTTTTTTTATGTTTGTGTACATGTATATATATATATTTGTATATATTATAAATTATGTATACATATTAATTATGTATAAATATCCCATTATATATAAAATCATAGGTTGTGTGGATCTATGAAGATGGTTGGGCAAGGGTTTATAAAGGGTCGTGGCAAGGCCGGATTAATATTGTGCAGGGTATTATCTTTAATTCGTGGCCGAAGCCGCTTTGGTTTGGCGCGGGGGGGGACATGTTGAGGTATTCTGGTAGTACATGGGGAGGATCCGTGGTACATATACAGGGGGGCGTGGTACATGTACATCTCCGTGGTATAGGATGTGTGTGTGTGTGTGTGTGTGTGTGTGATGTGTGTGTGTGTAGAGGCAGGGGAGTGTGTGTGTACACACACACACACACACACACACACACACACACACACACACACACACACACACACACACACACACACACACTTTTTTATAGATATGCCATTATTTCATAATCTCATGATTATAATTACTTTACCCTCCAGATAAGAGTGATACCATGAATATTTAAATCTCTTGAGTGCAAGTTCATTATTATTTTTAAAATAGTCTTCGTTCGACTATATACGAAATACTCTCCTGTGTGTGGTGTGTGTGTGTGTGTGTGTGTGTGTGTGTGTGTCTGTGTATGCGTGCGCACACGCGCATGTGTGTATTATGACTTGTGTAAAGTATACTTGTTCAATACTTAGCGAATTATAGAATCTAATTATATGCTCAAATGCATTTATAAGTATATGTATATGTATATCCTTATATTATGATATACAATACTCAAATTTAACACTATTAGATAAGTCTCAAGGTGGATTCCTTCCTTTATCCATTAAAATCTTGGGAACTAAAAACATGCAAAGAGGATACCTATATATTTTAAGATTCAAGAGGAAGCCAATAAACTTTGGTTTATTTACTAACTTTCAAAAACTAGATTTTTTAAAGAAACTTCTTTTCCAAATTTATTCCAAATACATCCTTACTTAAAAACCACAAGTAACTAGTTTCAATGCCACTTTTCTTTTAGTCCTTTTTTTCTTTCACAATAAATAACAATAAACTCAAAAATGGTAAGCTTTTCAAATCAAGAAGTGCCAAAAAAATATACACAATTTACTTTATATTTAAATGCATTCTCTCAACTTAAAGCAAAATTAGTAAAGCTAATACATTTAATGCTTTTATTTTCCAAAGCATTATAAAGATAAGGACAATGATTTCATTTATATGAACTACAATCCAAAACACAATCCTCGTTTCACAAAACCAAGATTACTTATACAAAGGTAAATGATACTTTCTCATCCCCTAAAACAATCTTTCCAACACCATTTTTTACAAGATGTAAATGTATGTCAAGTTTCCACTAAACAAATACAAGTATATAGGCCTTCCACAAAATGTGGGAACAAGTTTACAATATTACAATTGTTTCTTCTCAAGAGAGAAGATAAAATACCAAGATATTACATAACCATTACAAAACAACACTTAAAATACAAGTGTATAAGCCTCCCCAAAATGGGGAACAACATATCCAAAATTTGACTTTTTTTTCCTCCATGCTCCAAAACATATTTGCAAGCTTCACTCCATGTGGAAAGTACTTCAATGCACATTAGAATAAGGCCCGGTTTCCACCCAACCAAATGGCATCATCACATGCCATCTCCACAAATGGAGGACATGTTAGCCTCCCTCCAAGCCCATGGGAGAGAGAGAATGCATGCCTCAAAATTACACAAGTATGGGGGAAGACAAAAGGTGACAAACACATACATACTCCAATAGAAATCATACCAAAAACAAACAAAAAGCACAAGAGGATAACTCCATGTTTCCTCAAAATGGGGAAGAGTGACAAGGAGCCCAATATAAACCATTTGTAATCCAACCATAGGAACACCAAAATAATCTCCATAATACCCTTCCTTATCACTCCATCCCAAACTCCAAGCCTCCTCCTTGTAAGGATTTTCAAACCAAGAATGGTTTCCTTAACAAGGATGGAAGATGAGGTTCAAACCATATGAATAATCATCTTCCACATCAAACCATATGAGGGGAGGAAAAATATTGAAATACCATCATGGCTTGCCCATCAAGCCATGTGGGTGTAAGAGGGGGTTTCCTCCCTCTTCCCCTATAATTCCAAAATCCACCTCAAGTGAGATGGATGGAGAAAATGAAAGCAACAAGATTTACAATCACACCCACAACAAACATGCAAGCTACAAAATCCCAAAACAACCATTTTTTTTTACACATTATACTATAGAAAAAAAGCAAGAGGTATGAAGGCCTACCTCAAAAATAAGCTATCCAAATCCAATAACAATCCAAGCTCTTCAAGCTCCAAGCTCCTAGCTCTAAGCTCTCTCCAACTCCCAAAAGTAAAAATGAGAAGCAAAAGTCCATACCCCTCTCCAAGAAGAGGTATATGAAGAAGAATCAATCAAAAATCCTCACAAATGAGAGGGTGACATGTGTCACCCATCTCATTCTCCAACACAAGATTCCCAAAATCCCATTACACATAAAACAAAACACATTTAGGAAGAAAACTCCAAAATTTCTTAAAATGACAATAAACCAACTTACTTCAACTTTTAAGAAAGCACACAAATCAAACACACTTACATGATGGTGACAAGAGAGGGGTCAAATGGGAGGGAAAATCCCATTTGACCTTGAAAAGAGGCCCCCCCTACCCATAGGTAGGGTCCAAGGGGTCCATTATAGTGTAAGGGAGACCCCCAATGTGAAAAGAGACCCTTACAAATACCACATTTAGTCCAAATTCGAGTTTGGGTAAAGTGGCTCAAAGGTAGAGGTGGTGGGGCCCACCCAAATGATGATTAGGTGATCCCACACCACTAACAACAAGATTAAATAACTTAAAAACTACTAATGCATGTAGGGACCATTAGGTCCTTAAACTAGCTTAGTACAAGGTTTAACAAATTAACAATAACATAGGTCAATTAGGAAATCACTAAGGGTGTCCAAACATAAATACGTCACACACACAAGGTCAAACAAAGGTCATGCATGGCTAAAGGTTCTCAGCCTAGTCAATCGCTTGTGTAACTTGAGGTGCAACTCTGAAACCCACGTTCTCCTGTGTGATCCTGTAATCTGCACACTCAATTCACACATTAAACATACCTTGCTCGATACAATAAATCAGAGAAATAATCCAATATATTGATAACTAAATCAATCATGGATATTCATTCTAACTATACAACAATCGATATCTGAATGAGATAACTATACACTAACAACATACATCCATAGTAAATCAAGATATAAGATCCATCTAAGTTATTGCATGATGACATCCAAATTACCATTATCACCAATGATATCCAAAGTATACAACAAAATTAACATACATCCATCATATATTAGATAAAACTAACTGCAATCACATCCTATTGGTGTCCATAACCACATAAGTGCAAGAAAACTAAGATGATGATCATAATACTAGATTGGCACATGTGCCCTAAACAACACATGTGTCACCAAATAATCCATAATGAAACCACATAATATCCAAATAGTGTTAAATAAATATCTATAATTTAGTAAATGAAATGAGTCAGCAAATGAAATGATGTAAGAAGAGGTGGGCACTACATCCCCCTCTCCTAAGATTAGACTTCCTCCTGGAAGTCATTGGAAGAGATAGGATATCGAGCCCTCAATGGTGTCTCATCCTCCCAGGTAGTAACTATCTCATCATATTGGTCCCACTATACTCTAACCTAGTCCAAGTATCTCCCCCAAAGGGCCAATCTCTTGTGCTCTAGGATACGCATGAACTCCAGTCTCCACTGTCCTTGTCCTCCACCTGTAATGCTAACCAATCCAATACATGAGAAACATCATGGTACATATCTACGTAAAAATGAAAAACATGAAATACATAGTGGGCCCATGCTAGGATGTGGTGGCAAGGCTAAATGGTAGGCAACAAGTACCAATGACCTCCAAGATCTCAAATGGCCCCTCAAAGTGAGGCAAAAAGCTTAGAACCCTTTCCATAACAGATTGGGCTCTTATGTGGACGAACTCTCAAGAATACTTTGTCACTAATTGTAAAATGTGCGTTTGGTCCTCTTAGTATCTGCATACGCCTTTTGGTGTGCTCTAGCCTACTCAAGACATTGCCTAATAAAATAACCTGCTGCTCTAAGTCCTGAAGGTAAGTTTTCCCAAGTACAACCCTATCGTCTAACCTATCCCAACTCAAAGGTGTCATGCAAGGTCACCCATATGAGGCCTGATAAGGAGCCATACCTGATAGAACTATGGTAACTATTGTTGTAGGAAAACTACAAGGTGCAAGTAATCCTCCCACTTCTTCTGCTGATCCATCACATACATCTGCAACATATCCTCAAGTACCTGATTAACCCTCTAGTCTGTCCATCTGTCTCCAGGTGGTATGTTAAACTGAAATTGATCTGAGTTCCAAGAGTGCTCTGAAACAAAGTCCAGAAGTCTGAAGTGTGGATGGTATCTCTGTCATTAATAATGGTCTTCATAATCCCATGTGCAACCTGACAATATCCTCCATAAATACTTTGGATAATGGCGACTACATTATATGTGACCTTGGTTGGAGAAAAATGCACAACCTTGGTCAACTTATCCACTGTGACCATGATAGTGCATCATGATGATAAGATGACATAGGTAGACCAACAAAAATCCATAGAGATGACATCCCATTTCCACTTGAGAAATGTCCGTGAGGATAATAAAATTCCCGCGGAATGGGAATGTTCATCCTTGACCCTCTGACACTCAAGGCAATGAGCTACAAAATATAGCTATATCCTGATGTAGACCTGGCTAATAATACAACTGTATCAGATCAGTGTGCATCTTCTTCACTCCTAGGATGTGTTGCATATGGGGCTCGATGAGCCTCTGAAATAATAAAGTGAAAAAATATCACCTACCTTAGGCACATAAATGTGCCTCTGAAAATGAAGTAGACCATTGCCTCTAAAATACATCCTGTATACTTCCCTCAAAAGAACCCTGAGACTCAAACATCTAATGTTGCACCCTCATAAAATTATCCCCTAGAAGATGCTGAAGGATCTTGCCCCGAAGGTCTAACTGTAGTGTCATAGTGGTAATCACATGTCATCATCATCTACTCAAGGCATCTATGATGACATTCTCTTTTCCCTTGATATACTGGATGTCCATGTCATACTCACACAAGAACTCCATCCAACACTGTTGACGAGCGTTGAGGTTCGAGTTGTGAAAATATGTGCTGAAGGCTGTGATGATTGGTCCTCAAGATAAAAGGCCTACCTAAAAGGAAATGTCTCCAACAAACTAGAGCATGAACTACTACTGTAAGCTCCAGGTCATGGGTAGGGCTGTTAAGCTCATAGTCCTTGAGCTTACATGAATCAAATGCAATGACACGATGCTCCTGCATGAGAACTACTATAAGACCCTCTAAGTAAGCATCAATGCAAACAACAAACTCTCCAGTCAGATCCAGAACTTCTAAGATAGGTGTTGTGGTCAGTCACTCCTTAAGTAACTGAAAATCTTGCTCACATTTTTTTGACCATACAAATTTCTTCCCTTTACACTGAAGAGAAGTAATAGGATGAGCAATCCTAGAAAATTCCTGAATAAACCTGTGGTAGTAGCCTATTAATCCCATGAAACTCCTCACTTTTCTCACTAATGTGGGTGTTGGCCAATCAAGAATGGCTCGTATCTTTGAGGGATCTACTGAGATGCCCTCACCTAATATGATGTGACCCAAGTACTGAATCTCTGACTGAAAGAAACTACACTTTCTATAAGTTCCTAAAAAGCTTTTGATATCTCAAAACCTGTAGAACTTGTCTCAAATGTTCCTCATGTTCCTCCTCAGAACAAGAATAAATTAATATATCATCCAAAAACACTAAGATAAAGCGGTCCAAAAAGGTCCTAGAAACCCCATTCATGAGGCTCATGAAAACAACTGGGGCATTGGTCAAACCAAAATGTACAACAGTGAACTCATAATGCCCATAACGAGTGCAAGAAATTTATTTTGTGAATGTCTGCATCTACAATGCGCAACTGGTGGTATCCTGACTTGAGATCAATCTTGGAGAACACTCTGGCTCCCCTCATCTGATAAAACAAGTCATCAATCCTCGGAAGTGGATAATGGTTCTTCATTGTGACCTTATTAAGCTTCCTAAAATCAACACATAGTCTGAGAGAACCATCCTTCTTCTTCACAAAAATAATTGGTGCCCCCCAAGGAGACACACTAGGGAAAATGAGGCCCTTCTCCAACAACTCCTCTAGCTGAATCTTGAGCTCATGGAGCTTTGGAGTTGTCATCTGATAAGGTGCCCGAGAAATTGGTGCTACTCCTAGTACTAGGTCTATAGTGAAATCCACCTCTCTATGGGGTGGTAATCCAGGAAGCTCACTCGAGAAACACATCTGTAAACTCTCTCAATACAACATGCTCATCAAGAGGTGAATGATCTAGAAGTACCCTCTGATCGATCACTTAATCGTAATTGTAAACATCTGATACACCCTTGCACATGCTCCACCTGAGTTGCTTAGCCAAGATCATACACAAGGAAATAGGCCTCTACATCCCAGAAATTACAACTGAATTCCCAAGGTCATCCCAACACTCAATGATCTTACTTCTACAATCTAATTTGGCTTGATGAGACTCAAGCCAATCCATGCCCAGAACAACCTCATAGGATCCTAAAGGTAACACTCAGAAGGTCCAAGGTAGTGGAGAATAATCCCAAATCGAGTACACAACTCTCCACGTTAGGTATCCACTGCGAATTTGGACCTAGAGGCCAACTCAACCTGCCAACTATTTGGCTTCCTAGCCACCACTAGCCCACACTGGTCCACTATAGATGGTGATATAAATGAATTTGATGCTCCTAAATCAAAAATTATTGAAGACAGAAATACCCCTAATAGTACATGTAGTCTTGATAACCATGGCCTGATGCTCAACCTAGACAGTTATCCACTGCTATGTAGACATGATGAGCATGTCCCATGTCTATCCATTATCTTCTCTGAGATAGGGGATCTCTGCCTATCAATGGTGGTGGGTTTGTGCAGACACAAATGACACATAGTGGTCAGGGGACCCAAAATAAAACAACCTGCTAGTCCTCTCTGTGTAGGGGTCCCACCTATGCTATCTTTGTACCAAACCTGAGATGGCCTAAATTTGGCAGAATGTTGTGTGGGTTAATTGTACCTATTGACTTCCATGTCTCCTATCTCTACCCAATCAAAAACCTCCTCAAACTCTGCCCTCTATGCATACCCTATGTCTATCTAGTCCTCTGTCTACTGATGTGCATGGTGTTACGAACTGCTACTGGTATGTGTGGTGGAGGTCTCATAACTAATTGTGGAGCCTGAATCCTCCTCTAGTGGTGGTGTTGTACCCCATGTCCTTCTGATCCTGGAAGGACTGCAAATATATCCTGAAACTTACCCCTAGTCTATCTCGCTGTGCTCTTGGGCCTTCCTCCTGTTCTCCTCAGCTAAGTAGGCCTTCTCCATGGCCTTCTCAAATGTCAGAGGAGATAACATCCTGACAACCCCGACCAATTCTGCATTCAGTCCCTGAATAAACTTGTTGACTTGGAATTTCTCATCTTGAAGATAATCAACATACTACAATAAATCCAGAAATCAGCTCTTGTACTATGCCACCATGCCTGAACCCTGTCAGAGGTCATGAAACTTGTCAATCCTCTTCTAAAAAAAGTGTTCAGACATGTACCGGGCTCTAAAATGCTCCTCAAACAACTCCCAAGTCACCAAGTCTCTAGTCAAATGGAGCTATTTACTCCTCATTCCTCCACCATACGCTTGCTGCATCCTGGAGGAGGTGAATAACAAACCTACCCTTGAATTTTCTTTCATATGAGTGAAGTCCAAAACAACTATCAAGGCTTAGGAGTCCATGACTCGACCCCAAATCCATCTGTGGTTCCACTATAAGTGGGCAGCTGTAGATGAAGAAGAGATCTGATAACACTACATGTGTCACGTCATGATGATGATTCCCAACCAACTCCACATATGGTGAATGTGGTCTTCCTCCTTGTAGTGGTCCCTCAATGTTATGAGAGAGCTCTCTGATGAAGAGAGCCCACCCTCTCAAAGTGAATTGAGAGGCTATGGGACCTTTTTCCATCTTTGAGTGTCCTGCTGATGTGGCACCAAGTGTTTGCCCTTGGCCAATGACGTAACCTCTATTAGACTGACCACCTCCTCTACTGGCTCATGATGTGCAGGAAGACATTGCTGCAAAACTCCCATCATCTGTTGTAATGCCTCTAATATATGTGGTCCTATCTCTGGTAGCATGTGGATCAGGTGTAGGTGACCTACGTCCCAAACCCCTGATGGATCAATGCCTCATACCACATCCAGGCATCCTGTGATCAAAAGGAAAGGGAAAGTTTATGATTTTGAGTGAGGTAGAAGAAATGATCAAATGGGTTAAATTTATTAATGTTACCATTATTAATTTAATTTTCAATCCCTAGAGCATCTGCTGTTGTAAACCCAAGCTCTGATACTAGACTTTAGTGCCCCATATTTGACACGACCCCAAACCAAACACAACTATTAAAAAAATCATGACAATTTTTTTAAACATATTATTTATATTAATAATTTAAGTATGCCGTCAACTATATTACCAATATTGTTTAATTATTAATAATTATTCAATTTTTGATACAGGTTTATCCCTAGCTACAGGGTTAAATACCCCACTTTTGACTATAATAAATTAAATTAAGTACGGAAAGGACCCCCTTTTTCGGCCAACCATACCAACCCATGACTAAATGCTTATTTATTTAAATATTTTCTTAAATTTCCAATTTAATATTTTACGTTCTCCATGACCCATAAATAAATCAAATAGCACCCATGCTAATATTTGCTTTATTTAACGCAATTTCTTAAATGCCACATTATTAATTTATACCCACCATGGCCACAATTAAATCCCTAGGTTATAAATCTCCCTTAAGTTCCCACTTAATTAATTTTCCCCCAATACCCATTAAACCATTTATTCCCACATTCCTAAAGTGATGAGGATCAAATTTGAGCCATTGGATTAGATTTAATCAAGGCTACACCCTAGATTTTAGGTATTTTCTAGAAACCCTTAATCTATCACTTATGATTTTCTTTATAACTTTTATTTTGTTTATTTTACCTCCATTTGCAGGTAGTTTTTATGGGGAGAATTTGGAGGAAAACAAGGGCGAGATCATGGAGAAAATTTTGGAGTTCTCCACCAACTACTTAGATCTTTGTTTGTCCTCATCTTTGAGATCCATTTCATTTCTTTTCTAGATTTGCAAGGAAAGGGGGGAAAAATCCCACGCTTATCATCTAGGGTTTCAAGATTGTAAAAATATGTTGTTAGTTTATTTATTTTCTCCTACATCTTTATTTTTTATGTTTTCCATGAATCAAAGATTTTCTAGTGTGTGTGTGTGTGTATAAATGTAAAATATATAATATAATACACACTCACACACACAGACACACACACACACACACACATCACACACACACACACACACACACACACACACACAGACACACACACACACATGTGGTATTAACAAATCACACCAGGGTAGGATTCAAATATACGGTGTGCGCACGAGTTTCCATAGCCACAACGCTGTGTATAAGGGGTGGTAGGGGAAATGTGGTGTAGCTGCAGCCACACCATAGGGCCTGTGGTGGTGCTCCGGCCACATCACAATGCATTAAACACAAGGGAGGACAGGGGGGCATGCTGACACACTTGTCCCCAACACATATTTTTTCAATATAACACAATTCCACATACCTTAAACAAAGGCTTTCACTTTATATATATATATATCATATATATATATATATACATATGTATGTATGTATGTATGTATGTATGTGTATATGTATGTATGTATGTATGTATGTATGTATATACAAAGTTTCGTTTATACATATTGAGATAAACGAATAGGATATATATATTATATATATATATATATGTGTGTGTGAGTGTGTGTGTGTGTGTGTGTGTAGTGTGTGTGTGTGTGTGTGTGTGTGTGTACACACACACACACACACACACACACACACACATCACATTAATAATATATATATCCTATTCGTTTATCTCAATATGTATAAATGAAACTTTGTGTGTGTGTGTGTACACACACACACACACACACACACACACACACACACACACAGACACACACACACACACACACACATACAAAGGTTTATATAGATAGCCATTATCTATATATAAAGGTTTAAATAGGTAGCCATTATTTCATGAGTATCATGATTATAATAGTCTTTACTCAGATCATATTTAATACATGAATATTTATAATATTTTGAATGCAAGTACATAAGTATTATTCCATAGTTTTTTTACTATATATGTATGTATATTTATGACTCGTGCAAATCATGTTTTAATACTATAATATAAATCGAATTATATGGAAGATGCAATTTAAGTTTTTTTTCTTTTTTTGTTTGGTGTAAAGTGGACAACCTATTTTAAGATGGATTCCTTCCTTTATCCATTAAAATCTTGGTAACTAAAAACATGCAAAGAGCATACATATATTTTAAGATTCAAGAGGAAGCCAACAACTTTAGTTTATTTACTAACTTTCAACAACTAGATTTTTAAAAGAAACTTCTTTTCCAAATTTATTCCAAATACATTTACTTAAAAACCACAAGTATTTAGTTCACCCAACTTAGTCATTTCTTTTTTTCACAATAAATCACAACAAAGAAAGTAACTTTTCACTAACAAGAAGTGTCTCCAAATTACATCGATTTCTTTCACAAAACCAACTTTAGAAATATAAAGATAGGTACATTTTAATATACTTCAACCATGCAATGCATTTCAACTCAATGATTATATACATTTCCAAATCCCAAACAAACTTCCTTACATTATTTTAAAATACAAGGAAAATCTCATTACAACTTCCACTCAGCAAGGATACGAAAGTACTAAAATACAATTATATAAGCCTTCCACAAAATGTGGGAACTAGTTTACACGATTACATATTTTCTTCTCAAGAGAGAAGATAACATACCAAGATATTACATAACCATTATAAAACAACACTTTAAAATGCAAGTGGACAAACCTCCCCAAAAATCTCAAACAACATGTCTAATTTTTTTTTCCTCCATGCTCCAAAACATATTTGCAAGCTTCCACTCCATGTGGAAGTCTTCAATGCGCAAGAGAATAAGGCCCGGTTTCCACCCAACCAAATGGCATAATCACATGCCATCTCCACAAATGGAGGACATGGTAGCCTCCCTCCAAGCCCATGTGAGAGAGAGAATTCATGCCTCTAAATTTCAGAAGTATGGGGAAGACAAAGGTTTACAAGAACACTTATACTAGAATAGAATACATACAAAAAACAAACACAAAAGCACAAGAGGAGAACACCATGTTTCATTAAAATGGAGAAGAGTGGGAAGGATCCCAATATAAACCATATTGTAATCCAACCATAGGAACACCAAAAGAATCTCCATAATACCATCCTTATCATTCCATCCCAAACTCCAAGCCTCCTCCTTGTAAGGATTTTCAAACCAAGAATGGTTTCCTTAATAAAGATGGAAGATGAGGTTCAAACCATATGAACAATCATATTCCACATCAAACCATATTAGGGGAGGAAATAATATAAATATCATCATGGCTTTCCTATCAAGACATGTGGTGTAAGAGGGGGTTTCCTCCCTCTTCCACTACAATTCCAAAATCCACCTCAAGTGAGTTGGATGGAGAAAAATGAAAGCAAACAAGATTTATAATCACACCCACAAAAAACATGCAAGACTACAAAACCCAAAATAACCATTTTTCTTTTGCACATTGTACTATAGAAAACAAAGAAGAGGTATGGAGGCCTACCTCAAAAATTAAGCATCAAAATCCAAGAACAATCCAAGCTCTCCAAAGCTCCAAGCTCCAAGCTCCAAGCTCTCTCCAACTCCTACAAGTAAAAATAAGAAGAAAAAGTCTATACCCATCTTCAAGAGAAGGTATATGAAGGATAATTAATCACAAATCCTCACCAATGAGAGGTTGACATGTGTCACCCATCTCATTCTCCAACATAGGATTCACAAAATCCCATTAAACATAAAACAACACACATTTAGGAAGAAAAATATGAAATTTCTCAAAATGACAATAAATCAACTTACTTCAACTTTTGAGATAACACACAAATAAAACACACTTACAAGATGGTGACAAGAGATGTGTCAAATGGGAGGGAAAATCCCATTTGACCTTGAAAAGAGGCCCCCTACCCATAGGTAGGGTCTAAGGGGTCCATTTCAGTGTAAGGGATACCCCTATTGTGAAAATATACCCTTAGAAATGCCACATTTAGCCCAAATTCGAGTTTGGGTAAAGTAGCTCAAAGGTAGAGGTGACGGGGCCTACTCAAATGATGATTAGGTGATCTCACATCATAAACAACAAGGTTAATTAGCTTAGACACCACTAATACATGTAGGGACCATTCAGTCCTAAAGCAAGCTTAGCACAAGGTTTAACAAATTAACATAACATAAGACAAATTAAGAACCCACTTCGGGTGTCCAAACATGTATACGTTCACACATAAGGTCAAACAAGGTCATGCATGGCTAAAGGTCTCGGTCTAGTCAACTATTTGTACAACTTGAGGTTCAACTCTTAAACCCATGTTCTCTTGTGTGATCCTATAATATGTACACTCAATTTACACGTCAAACATACCTTCTCGATACAATAAATCAGAGAAAAAATCCAATATATCTATAACTAAATCAATCATGGATATTCATTCTAGCTATACAACAATCAATATCTGAATGGAATAAATAGATACACTAACAACATACATCCATGGTAAATCAAGATATAAGATCCATCAAAGTTATTGCATGATGACATCTAAATTACCATTATCACCAATGATATCAAAAGTATACAACAAAATTAACATACATCCATCATATATTAGATAAAATTAACTGCAATCACATCCCGCTGGTGTCTATAACCACATAAGTGTAAGAAAACTAAGATGATGATCATAATACTAGATTGACACCCACGTGCCCTAAATAACACGTGTCACTAAATAATCCATAATGAAACCACATAATATCCAAATAGTGTTAAATCAATATCTATATTCTAGTAAATGAAATGAGTCAACAAATGAAATGATGCAAGAAGAGGTGGGCACTACATCACACATAAATACAAACATATCTCCTTCTAAAAAATACGTAAATAAAACATTACATAAATGTGAAAAAAATCCACCTCATCCATTCTCCAACCAAAAAATTATAAGTTCAATACATTGACATAGAAAATGGAGAAAAGAATAGAAAAGGTACGATAAAACATAAAAATAAAAAATTGTCAAAGGAATGATGCAGAGTTGCACTCATGAATGCTAAACAAGATAAAAAAAATAAAGGTACTAACAACTTAAATTTTAATTTTGGGAAAATGGATCCAAAAATTTGATGCCAATTATTGTCCTATGTTCCCCTTAAATGTCATTAATATCCCAATATTTTTGTTTGGGTTGGATTGAGTTAAAGTATAAAACTCGCAATCACATGTGTACAATACAATGTGAACACTGAATGATATATGTTATTTGATTTAGAGGGATAATTATTACTTTTGTAGTTGATGTTGATAAGGGGTGTGATTGATTTTGTAAGTGTAAGAATATAGATGAGGCATTACATTTAAAGGTTCTATCTCTACATTTCAAATTTGTTACAAATTTGTACATATACAGTTACAAATCTTATATATTGATTTTTCAGTTACACAACTTGCAAATTTTAAAGGGTAGAATATGATGCAAGTATGTTCAACCCTGGAGTAGTAATATCAGGTTGCATTGTACACACTACCCGAATCGTTCTTTTTGCAAAATTTTTAGGAACAAAATATTTTAATGCACTCATATTCTAGAGAAATTTGTTTGAAATTAAATTTTCCAAATACAAATATCTCTTTTGAAAACAGATCAATGTTTCCATAGTGTGAGGCTTTATCTCAAGATTACTCGATGCTTAAACTTTATTGCACACAAAAAGAAACTACCAAACAACTATATTTGAGTGAAATTGCTTATTTGTTCATACTTTGGTAAGACAACCATTTAGATATCTGTAAACAAAGCCTCCTAAAATATATTACAATCCATTCCTCCATATTCTATTGATACTATCATTCCGAATGTAAAAATGTGTCATAAAATATACTGAAATCATTCCTTGATATTTTGAAATTTCTTGATAACAATTAGGAAGCTGAGAGTCATGAATGGACCATACAGTTTTAGTGCTAACATGGGCAGATCTGCCACACTATACAAATTTGTAAACTGTTCTAGAGTAAAATACAAGCTATTTATACTTCCATGTTTGGTCCCAGTATGAAATTTTCTTACCTTCAAACCAAAGCTCTTAATTTATGGTACTGACAACCTTAGTAACCAAAAATTCAAGACATTATTTTATCCTTTAAAAAGCATCCTAAAATATTCTAAATATTATGTGGCTAGATTGGAACTAAGAAAGACAACAAACAACAACATATGCATTAATGAAATGAAAACATTAATCAAAGCACCAAATTGATACCGATGCCTCAACTTGCCGAATCCTTCATTATCACCCAAGTGAAAAGCATCCCTACTGGTTAGAGTGTCACGGGGAAGATGATTAGGAAAGAAGGTTTATCACTCAATAATTTCTCCATGCCCAAACAAAAATTTCAAAAAATGCAAGGAAGACCCCAAACTATACTCGATGAAAAGAAATATTGATGAACTTACAATAGTAGCATCTCCATAAGTATAAATTACTACCTATAGATAGGAAATTACTATCTTAGCAGAATCAACCCAAAGATTTTTGATTTAGGTGACATCTCCCAACAAAGATAAAAAAAGGTCTAGGCCAACACACATTACAAATAGTTTTACCTATGTATCTTTAATAATAACATGAATGTCAAATGTGTAAACTAAATTTGAACAAGCTGCGTGGTTTTACAGGGTAAGTATTATCTTGAAAAAAAATTACTTTGGGAAGTATTGCCCATAAGTTTCCACATTTACAAAGAAGTCCATCTCACTAAATACTGAACCCGAATGCTAAATGTGATCTATGGTCTTCAACTTATATCCAGAGCCTTGAGAACTTCTCAACCCATGTATTGAAACTATACATGCTAGAAACTGATAAAGAAGAAAACCAATGCTATTGTATCATGTATATTAAACATTGGTACCATTACCTAGTTGGTTTTCATTGCAGATAATAGTTCTGCCATTAAGGCTTTCTATTGGAGTGATTTTTTCCTAAATTCCCAAATCTAAACACGAAGAAAACAAACTCATTTTTTGTGTAATGTGCACTAAACATTGTCACCATCACTTTCCTAGCTTTCCATGCAGATAATGGGGATTTCTAGAGGACCAATGTATGGCTAACCCTCGAAGGGAATTATTTTTGTCATATTATATCCCATCGAACCCTCCGAAATGATAAAACACAATAAAATGCCTTCTAAATGCATTCTTTCAGCTAACACTGCCTTAAAATCAATCTCTCTTCTCAAAAAAATTCCAAAGAGGTTGACTGTGAGCCCTCAAACATTCAAAGCACACTAAAATGAAAATAGATTTATTTATGCATACTTTTTGTTATTTTGAATCAGGTAGGGGAGTCTTACACCCATTTATGTAGCCTTTTTAAAGGTTTGAGAGCTTCTGAAGTTGTGAAATAACTGCCATGTGTGCAGTCTATTTTTTGTTAACATCAAAGGGTGTATGTGCAGTCTGTAGCTGCATATGAAGTAATTAAATTACCAGATGATTTGTGGCGAAGCTTGTGAATGCCATTCTAAAAGAAGAAACAAGGTTAGACCTCTCCCGCCCAACTGTTGTAGCATGCAAACAAAACCCTACATCAAACATAATCCAACTACAAAAACATACAGAGAAATATAGAAAAAACATGGTGAAGAAGGGCTTTACAATTACCTGATACAGAAATTGAAGGCATCATTTCTAGCTGCTGAAGATGTATGTGATGTTGTAGAAATATAATCCTTGACCTCTCCCCACTTTTGCAGACTGCATATCATCATCCACCATCAGCGGATCGCCAACACAACTCAAATTATCTTATTGACATGGTTTATTCTCTATGTACGGAAAACCCTAACTATGTAAATACCTCCTATTTTCAAAACCCTAGTTCACTGCCGACGTGGACGAAGTGATTAAGCATGTAATTGTGACTTCTCTTAAATGCAGGGCCAAACAATCCGTGAAAATAGGTAGGAAAATCTAAACCATCAAATGCCCATCTTAACTATCATTTCAGTCGTCAACATTAATCGCAATGTAAAAATGTCCAAACGGATGTCAAATTTGACATGGTTTCCAAAACGACCAGAAGGGCCTTTCACATAGGGGGAACGCCTTCAGCATAATAAAAACAAAAAAAAAACAAGAAAAAGAAAACACTCATTTTACATTTAAGCACATCTACATATACAATATTATAAACAATAGGGTTCCTTTTAAGTACAAAAACTCTGAATCATATATATCAATTAAAACATTATTGATGTATCAATTATTATTAGATGTTTATAAAAAGAGCTTTAGAATATGTATATACATCCATATTTATATAATGGAAAGGGAATTTTGTTTGGGTATGGTCTAATAATACATGTATGTTATGTGGATCATCACACATAATTCACATGAATTTTTAAACAAAATGTCTCACACAGAGGTTTTGAAGAGTGTTTCGACTCTAAAATATATATGAAAAATTGGTTTCTTACACACACACCAAAAAAAAAGAGAGAAACATTTCAATTGTATCTGTTAAACTTTACAAATTTCCTATCTTTTTATATTTTTTAATGATTAATGCCATATAATTTATCACTACACTATATAGGAATGGTTTAAATTAGAAAAGGAATATGGAGGCCGTTGAGGCCAGTATTATTATAAGGAATGATTTAAGGGTTTTAATACTTGAAATGAATCCTGTTGTTTATTAAATTCATACCAAATTATTCCCTTGTAAGAAGTGAACAAATTTAAAACAAAATTTAGGTAATCATGTAACTTACAATTGATATACAGACCCAGACTAGGGGGCCTAAGCAAAGAATGCTAAAGGAAATTAAAAGATCAAACAGACCCAACATCCTTCTTATTCAGGAAACTAAAATGAAAAGTAAGGCAGTTGAAGATTACAAAAGATATTTCTGGGAGAACATTGCCTTTGCTGCTGTTGATTCTCAAGGGGATTCTGGAGGCTTAGCGATCTTTTGGGATACCAAGATTGTTAACGGTAAGGTACTCTCCTCCTCCCAGAACCATTTAGCTATTATCTTTAAAAGTCTTGAAAATAATCATAGCTGGATTTTGTCTAATATTTACGCACCCAATACTGCTACTGGTAAAAGAAATCTATGGAAAGAGTTAACCTTATTCCGAAGCAATGTTGAGAACATGAACTGGTTGGTTATGGGAGACTTCAATACTCCTTTAAATCCAGGAGAAAAATTTGGGGGAAGCTCTGAATTCTCTCTTGGTATGGAAGAGTTTGCTGGCTTCATTTCGACTCTTAATCTTATGGACATAGAGCTTCATGGCAATTAATTTACCTGGTCCAACAGAAGATTTGGGGAGAACTTAATTCAGGTCAAACTTGACAGAGCTCTTATTTCTGCCAATTGGATCTTGGATCAGAATTTTCATCTTTCTTCTCTCCCCAAAACGGGCTTTGATCATAATCCAATTGTCCTAAATTTCTTCAATTGGACAAAACCTTTTCATGGCAATTTCAAATTTGAGAAAATGTGGCTCGAGCATGAAGATATTCTGGATAGAATTAAAGAGTGGTTGTATTCGGAAGGCACAGGGATGGCCCAATTCAGGCTTCTGCAGAAGTTGAAAAATGTTAAACAAAAGATTAGAATATGGAATAAAGAGGTTTTTGGAAACATTTTTGAAAAGAAGAAAGAACTTAAGCAATAGCTAGAAGAGCTTGAACTAAATGTTTCCGTGAAAGGTATGTCCCTAGAGGATCATCAGCGGGAAAAAAAACTTCTCTCGGATCTGCATAATATAAACAACCATGAAGAATCCTTTTGGAGAATGAAGTCTAGAGCTCTTTGGCTTAAAGCAGGAGACAGGAATAATTTTTTTTTTCATTTGATAGCCCTCAAACATAGAGCCTGTAACAAAATATCTGAGGTTGCTAAAGACAATGGAAACATTACTAAGGATTCTGAGGACATCAAAGTGGAAGCACTTAAATTTTACAAGAACCTTCTCACTGAGAATAACTCCTACAATGAACAAGTGGCCTCTTTTCTCTTAGACTCCATTCCTAATAATCTAATACCTGCTGAGAGATTTAAAAGTCTTTCAAAAATTATCACCATAGAAGAATTAAAAAACACTGTTTTTGCTTTAGAGGGGGATAAGGCTCTGGGTCCAGATGGATTTTCGGCTAACTTTTACCAAAGATGTTGGGAAATATGCTCTGAAGATCTCTTGAAAGCTGTTAATGAGTTTTATAGAACTGGAAATCTCATTAAAGAACTAAATAATACACATATTGTGCTTGCCCCGAAAAAGTTGGATGCAAAGGACTTCAAATATTTCAGGCCTATCAATTTAGTTAATGTTATATATAGGATCTTCACAAAGATTCTCACCACTAGAATGCAACCTATTCTTATGGAGATCATTTCACAACAGCAGAGCGGATTCATTCAGGGAAGAATTATTCAAGATGGAATTATCATGTTTCATGAAACTATACATTCTATGGATAAAAGTAAAAAGGTAGGGATGGCTATCAAGCTGGACATGCATAAAGCATTCGACAGAGTCTCTTAGGGATTCATGGATGAGGTCTTATCCAAGTTCATTTTTCAAATCAAATTCAGAAAAATCATTCACTCTTGTATCTCTACCTCTAGATTCTCAGTGGTTGTTAATGGGGAACCGGTGGGTTTTTTTTCCAGCAATAGAGGAATCCGAGCAAGGAGATCTAATTTCCCCTCTATTATTCATTATTATGGTTGACAGTTTAAGCAGAGCTATTTCCAAAGCTATTTGCATTGGCATGCTAAAAGGCTTTCCTCCAACTTCTGGCAATCAGATCTCCTCCCACCAACAGTTTGCTGATGACACTTTGCTTCTCCTGATGGCCTCAATCATTGAGGCAAAGGCTATCAAAATTGTCCTTAGGTTTTATGAGGAAGCCTCGGGACAAAAAGTTAATTTTGAAAAAAGCTATATATATTTCTTCAATACTCCCTATGGAAAGGCAATAGAAAGATTGTTAATATTCTAGGATGCACTATTAATTCCCTCCCCTGCTACTTACTTAGGTTTACCTTTAAGTACTGGCAAGATTTTTGTTGAGGTCTGGAATGATCTTATTAAGAGATTTCAAAGAAAACTGGCTGGCTGGAAAGGAGCTGTACTTTCAAGTGCAGGCAAGTGACTATTGATAAAAAGCACGCTCCAAAACTTACCTATTTACATCATGTCAATGTTCAGCATACTAGCAGCAATGATGAACAGTATTGAAAAGATCCAAAAGCACTTTTTATGGCACGGTACTGAGGACAGGTTCATATATCATCTGGTGGCTTGGGAACAGGTATGTAAACCAAAGAGGCTTGGGGGGTTAGGCATCAAATATATCAAACATATGAGTGCTGCCTCTCATTGTAAAGTTAGGTTGGAGACTTATAAAAGAGCAGAAGCCTTGGACAAAGTTGATTAAGATCAAATATCTTTCAAACCAAAACACGATTTCCTTCATTTATGATCAGTCTCTTCCAATTGGATCTATCTTCTGAAACAACCTTCTTCACAGCAGATACATCCTTTCTCAGGGGTGTAGCTGGAAGCTTGGGGATGGGAAAAACATCAACTTCTGGACTGATAAGTGGACTGACTCTAACTTGATTTCTTCTTATGATCACATTAAAGACAGCTTAATTACAAAGTATGGGCACAAAATTCAAGGATACATTGAGAGGGATGGAAACAAAAGAAAATGGAAACAGCTAAAAGTGGAGAATGATAATGTACTAGGCTGATGTTTCATCTCTACAGAATCAACTTTCTCTAATCCATATTAGTAATCAAAATCTTAAGGATGAACTCATCTGGAAATATTCTTTTGATGGAGAATATTCTGTTAAATCAGGATATAATTCTTTCTTTGTATCTATCGAAAGTGAAATTAAGTGGCACAAGCTGTGGATGCCTGAGCTAACCCCTAGAGTGAACTTCTTTTGGTGGCTCATCATTAATGGTAAGATCCTGACTAATGACAACCTCATCAAGAAGGGATTCATCATGCCGAATAGATGTTGCATGTGTCAGAAAGAGGCAGAAGATATAAAACATTTATTCCTCCATTGTGAGTATGCTTCTAAAATTTGGCAGCTTGTTTTTGCAAAATTTAATCAGAGATGGATTTTTCCCCTTACCTATCTTCAAGGCCTAGGAACAATGGGACTCTCTGTTCAATCATTATGTGGTGAAGAGATTGTGGCAACTAGTTTTACCCCACACTATGTGGAGAGTTTGGAAGGCTCATAATGATGGCATTTTCAGAAACACTAGAAAGGCATGTAACAAAGTCTACAAGAAAATTATCATTGTTGTGCAAGATAATATTGCTAGATTCAAACCTCCTAAAAATAGACTTTACCCTGAGAAGGAAGAATACATCCTGACTGATTGGAATATTGACACTGCCTTCAATAAGAATAACAATGGTATAGATAGAAACACCGTCCGATGGATTAATCCTCCCACTGATTGGTACAAGTTAAATTTTGATGGGGCCTCAAAAGGCAATCCGAGGAGACTCTGGAGGAGGGGGAGTCATCAGAGATCAAAGAGGCTATTTTGTTGCTACTTTTTCTGGGAGAATGGGCAGAGCAAACTAATCATTACTCTGAAGCCCTGGCGGCTCTTTGGGGTATAAGACTTACCAGAGATTGTAATATTCTGAATATTATAATTGAGGGTGATTCTCTGAATATCATCAATCTATTAAACAAAAAGCAACACCCCATCTGGTCAATTAGAGATTTCATTGGTGAAGCTATTGATATATGCAAGAGATTTGAAAATGTTAAAATCACCCACACCTATCGGGAAGGAAATAGGGTTGCGGATGGTTTGGAAAACCTTGGTGTTACTAATACTTTTCAAACTTGGCTTAGGGGGGACGTTCTGCCCAATCAAATCAATAAATCCATAATCAATGATCTACATGGCCGAGAAAATCAACACTAACGGCTGTATTATGGATGCTAATGTGTAGATCCTCAAGTGCAATACGATGACATCACATAAGGTATATATGATTGATGCGATATGTGCGAGCTGGACTGTCATCATTTCTTGGGCATAGGAAGAAATTTGAGGAGCGGGGCACTAATTACAAGTATGGTATAATAATTAATTTTGCTTTCACGGAAGAGAAAGATTCAAAAACCAACATCAAAGCTCAGCATGTCCCGCATAGTGATAGCATTTTTACCGTTGAGAATAGGAGCAGAAACAGTGGAAACATGGGGGGTCCGCCTTGCAAAAATGAACCCACCCACAATCCGGTGTGGAAAGAGGATATGGTGCTTTAGTAACTACCTTCAAATTCGGGGGTCTGTCAAATTTAATTGAAAGGATTCAAGGGTTTGATCAAGAAATTTCTATTAGATTCACCCAGGGATGGACGAATCAAGATTGTCAAATACAGCAACAAGGATATTGAGATCATGAAAGAGCTCATCACCCAGATCACAGGCCTCAACCTAGAAGGCACCAAATTCTTCAATAAGAAGGTTGACAGGGAGGTGGAGATCAAGAAGTTCCTGGACGATGGGGAGAATCTTGAATTTGTGACTGCTGGTATCAAGGTGGCGTCGATTCCTGAGCCTTTTACTAAGCTTTCTAGGATGGTTGTTAGGTATGTAAATCTTGAAGGAAGATTTGTGACTATACCTCAAAAACATTTGATATTTCTTAATCACTTTCGTAGAAATATTTTCATCAGCTTCCCTCACTACTTGATTAACTCTCTAGAGAAATCAATTAGAGAAGTTCAGAGCCACTCTAGGGCTGTCCCTCTACACCAAGGGCTAATCCTCTTGATCCATCACCACTGTTCTAGCTGCCCCCCGCATGAATCCTACCCCACCCTCTTCCTCCTCCATACCTCCACCTACTCACACACCGCTTCCACTCCCCCCTTGCTGAAAAGGAAGATTGAAGTTGTTGCTTCTAGCAAGAAAAGAAAGAGCATAAAAACTAAAATCCCTTCCTTCTCAACGGGTCCTAAGAAGCCACAAAGACCTGGAGCTAGCTGAGAACCTCCTGCATATCAGAAAACTGATGGAGGAACCCAAGCAAGAGGACTTGAGGGACAGAGTAGACAGGATGGATAAGGAAATACAAGAGCTAAAAGGGACTATAAAAAATATGGAAAAAGCCAAGGGAAAAGGAATACTTCAAAGTGATGATGAAGAGGGGGTTATTGCTGAAGTTTTCAAGAAGTTATAGTCTTTGGATTGCAGAATGGGGAACGCAAAAATTTGCAATTACTGCATACTATCTGCCCTTAAAAGTATTTATAATTTCATTAAACAACATGTTCATAGTGTTTGCAGTTTAAGTGGGATTAATGAAGACATTTGGGGGCCCCAAATAGAAAAGGGATATTACAATTTCTCAGGTGGATATGAAGGACGCCTCTCAGGCCACTTCCATTACCTTCTTCATGTCACTACAGGCTATCAAAACCAAGATTAATAGAGCTATCAAGTAACGGGTTGTTGTGTTGCTGTTTTTTGGCTGGGAAGTTGCTGTTATCTGGCAGTTCTGGAGCTGCTTTCTAGTGGAGTTTTTATATGATGAATATCTTTTATTTGCTTTTTGATCTTTACTGCTACTTTTTGGATCATTATTCATGTTCGGATCCTTTCTTCTCATGTATTGTCATATCTGGTTGTTGAGCCATCTTAGGTTGGTCGTGTTGCCCTTCTCTAGGTTGTTTCTCTCACCTATGCTTTTTGGCTTTTGAGCCCTTTTGTATACAGGGTATAGTCCCTTCAAAACTACTTGCCCTTAATAAAAAAAACTTACAATTGATATACGCAATATTAAACTTATAATCTTGATCAATATAATATGAAAATATTATTAATGTCTTTCTAAAGCACATCCTATAAAGAATCTTATAACTAGCATACCTATATTTTATAAATATATATGTAATATATGCCAAGAGGTATATATTACATATATTTATATATTATATAAATATATAGGTGCTTTGTGAACTTCACCTCTCGGCATATTTTACATACACATAGAAACATAAACCAAAACATGGTATGTAAAATATGCCGAGAGGTGAAGTTCACGAGGGCACTTATATATTTATATAATATATAAATATATGTAATATATACCTCTATGGCATATATTACATATATTTATAAAATATAGGTATGCTAGTAGCAACCGCGAGAGTTGCATTATTCATAAAACAATACCAAAAATAAAGTATGAAAAATAAGGGGGAATTTAGTTCGTGTATGAATAAAATAAAATTTATAATTTAATATTATAATTATTTATTATCAAAACATAGTCACTTATATGTAATTTTCTTATGTAATTATATTACTATATAACTTAACACATATTTGCATTTAATAATCTTTTCAAATACTTTGGAGAATGAGTATGAGCATTTAAAAAAAAAATCTCAAGGTGAGAAAAAAAATCAATCTATAATGCACGAAGTTCTTATGGATTTTATTAGTAACCATATTATCAAGTTAAAAAAATACAATTTTTTTCATACGAATCAAAATGCGTAATGTACATCACATGTAATGAAAAATTCATAGAATGAAATGTGTGTTACACATGGTACATTATTTATATTCCAAGGACATAAGTCTTTTTTCCTCAGCCTTCCATTTCGAAAGTAGTTTTCCGTTCTTCATTTTTGCATAGCACTCATATGAAAATGGAAGAGATATTCTTAGACTCTGCAATGACTTCACTCGAGAGATAGCCATAAATGTTAACCCCATTGTCTCTCTTTCTTCAATATCAACTGTAGCCTTGGAAAGAGTCAAACCTTGCGATTTATGTATCGTCAATGCCCATGCCAACCGTAAGGGTAATTGGTGTGTGTGTCCCCTTTGTATTGGTGTAATTGGGATGGTATGCAGAGTTCTATCTTCAAATGGTATTCCAAAGTAACTATCAAATTCAACCATTACATATGTTGGCGGGTTCGGTGGACCACTACCAGGTGCATATACTATGTTTCAAATATATCCCTAGAGCTCCATTTACAAGACCTGCTTCTATCCAAAGATTGGATGTTAGCATAACCCTTGCATCATTAGAAATTAATAATTCTAAATCAAGTTCGTCATTCAGACCTCTTGCCAGTGTGTTGGCGGTACTTGTTCTAGTTGCAATGCTACGTGCGACAGGTCTTTTCAATGAATGCAATTTTTTTTGTTGTGGTTATTCACGTTAATATTTTTTGCCATTAGGTGAATATTATTATAGAATTCTTCATTTTTATCTTTGTCTAATGCAGAACTTGTTCTACTCATTAACAACATCCAATCATCCAGTGTCAGATTCACATCTCTGAGATTGGCCAGAAGTTCTCAAAAATGCTTTTGGTCTTCATCTTCTCCTCCTTGCCTAAATACCTTATCCAATGTAACAACTATTCCGAATGCTTCCCATAATAGCTTTGCACGTCTATTACTATCATATGGCGGTTTATCGGTAATAGGAGGAAGTTGCCCCAAATCTCCTACCAAAATCATAGAAACACCACCAAAACTCATGTCTACTCTTTCAGGGAATGCTTGACGAAGTCGGGAGTCCATGTTTTCTAGCAAACTTTGTCTGACGAAGCTCATTTCATCAATCAATACATATTTTATGTGGCAAATCTCTTGTTGGAATGTTGTAAGTCTCGATCCCTCCAATTGTGCAAAATCTGTAATAGGGATTCGAAGTTGTGAATGGATGGTCGAGGCACCAATATTAAAAGCTGCAACTCCTGTTGGTGCAAGCAATAGAAGAGGAGAACGTTCAGGGAATGATGCATCAAAAAGTGCCTGACGAATCACACCAATCAAATACGATTTTCCTGTTCCCGCTGTTCCTTGAACTATCATGAGAAATGGAATGTTATTTCGATGTTGATTATAATGTGTCATTATTATATCAAGTGCTTGTTTTTTTTTAGCACCCAAGGTGTCACAATTGAAATTTGGGGCTAATTCATCGTCTATAACCAACCCATTATCTTTCATGCTGCTTATGAATTTTATCACTTTACTTGTGTATTCTTCACCTCGATATTCATCATTCCATGGTGCTTGTCTGTCAATATCTCTCCTTCCCAACATATCTATTTCCGTCGCTTGCAAAATTTGACCATGATGAAGCCTACACATGATTTCCCATTCATGTTCTATTGTATTCTATTGAACATTTGATTAATTTCATCTTCAGAATGCTTGTTATTTTCAACGTCTTCTACTACAATCCTCCTTTCGACATTCCATGGATTATAATGGAACGAATCCCAGTTTGAACTTATTGAATCATAATCATGTCTGATATCTCTCTCTATATCTCGAAATGGCTTGTAAAGCAACAAATCTGACCAACAAAAATCAACCCATTTATGAGATTCCTGTGAAGGGACAAAGGAAAACCTCGGGAACACTCTCACAATAGCTGCAAAACTCCTAACCTCCCACTTGTTATCCCGTTTTCTCCTTGGATTATATGTCCAAGATATAGCGGCATCAATAAGAGACACACTTTCCATGGAAAAAGGCCTATTCTTGTACCCATCAATGAAACTTTTTTCATGTTCCTCATGGTCATCTGCATCAAGTGTTGTTACTTTTTTGAACACCTCGCGTGCAACATTCAAATTGAAAAATACTCTACTGCTCTCTACCAAAGGGAGCTCTAACAACATGTGACATGTTTCTGTGTGCCAATGTCTCTTTCAACAATTGTTTCGGTTAGAAGTCTCCTATATGTTGTCGCTGCCATTTCATCTGGGTTTTCAATATTTGCCATCTGCATCAACATTTGATGATAAGTTTTAGAGCTTTTCTCTTCTTTCACTGCATACTTTGCAATGTACTTGACTACGACATGTTTGGAAAGAACAAGTTGCCAATCTACGTTTTCTCTCCACAATTGTAATATGTAGCGATTATGTGTATTTACCTATCATCATTTCTCGCAAGTTCGAACTTTTTATCTCCCGTCTCTGAGTCTTGATATAACTTTGATCCATCGAGATTCAATGGCCACGGTGCATTATACCGCAAAATGTAATAATCAATTATTAGTTCTTCCACGTATGTGTTTTTTATTTCAATTTAATTATTCAATTTTTGAACATCTTACCTACAGAAACAATTTTTCCCCTTTTCTTACGTAGGCAGGCACCCTCTCTACACATCATATGTCGTTCTACACTATTGAGAATCTCTTCATAGTCACGTTCCATATCGAATTGTGTCAGTTGTCTTGTATTTCGAAGACATGGATGTTGCATAAAATTTTGGTAGACCTGTAACATAGAACATAAGAATACACAATATATTTTGAGAACGTAAAAATTCTATATAAATCATAGACTCGATGAGAATCGATAAATTACCTGTATGTTTTGTTGGTGTGGGTCATCCCGAGGATTCCATGCATGGACAATAGAATGGAAGTATTTTTTAGCATTTCCACATTGAAAATCATCATTCCAATCAAGGTTGTCCATATTCGGTGCCCCTTCTAACCATATGAATCCATGCACATGCGGCAAAACCTCTATGCTGTCATTCATATCTAGACCAATAATATTTAACTTTCATTCCTTTTTGTAATACCTCCTTTCGGAAAAGTGTATGTCGCAGGTGCATATAATGTGCCACTATATGTGGATATTCGATGATATTTTTCCTTCACCAATTTTGTGCTTCTCGTGGATTATCCGGTGGTGTTCCAGGCATTAATGCATGTAGATCAGGCCAATACATATCAGCTGCGCTCAATGTGAAAAAAATAGTAGGTGATCCTATTTGATGTAACATGTCAGCCAATTCACCACAACATTTTTCCCAGTAAGACCTTGTACCCCTAAATGATGTTCCGAACTGCATCAAATGATCAGCCAGATTGGAATGGGGAACATTTTTCATATGCTCACGTAACTCGTTGATGGTGATTGGCACATATCTTGGAGGTTTTTCTTCACAAAAACTATAGATGAATTTTGTGCACGATGTCTCATGATCATGTTCATCATGTAATACCTGAACCGAGGATGTCGGCCAAATTGGTGATCCCTATATCACAATAAATGCTTTACAAATTCATGGAGACGTACTCATCTTAATCGCGGTTCTAGCCAATCACATTTTCCATCAGGAAACAGAGTAGGGAATGCCATATCAAGTAGTCCTACTGTCACATACTCATTGATAGGAGATGCTCCTATCCCTAGCCAATCAATGAGTGCTCCAGGGTCTGCATGAGGGTTATTCACCCACGCATGGATTAATTCCATCTCCCTTGGGGCATTGGGTGGTTTAGATGCCATCGATGTTGTATGACTAATTATATTTCCTTCATCTGTCTCCATGGTTGGACCTACAAACACAATTTCATTTGCATCGGAATCAAACTCCATATGAACCTGAGTTTAGCTGCTCGAACACATTCTCAGCAGAATGAGGTGGAAGTTCATTTAAAGCATTTTCATCGATTTGGACATCTGAATATAACTTATCATGTTCTATTTTATATTTCAATGCATTGTAAACTCACTCTCTATTGACTGTAAAGTCATAATTTGTTCCACGCTGATCTCTCCTTCGAACAATAATCATCGGCAAATATTTCAATCTATGGGGCAAAAGATTAGCGATTTCTTTTACTTCTTGAGGAAAACTTATCATGTGACCTTTATATTTATATTGACCTCCTGTTGCATGTGTCACTTGTAGGATTGGGTTGACACGGGATATTAACATTTCCTCAATTTGAGTTAAGTTTGCAAGTTCTGGCGGTTGTGGCCCAGGATCCATATTGTTTGATGCCAAAAATCGATGATGACCTTTCTCTTGTCAACATCTAGTACACACAGGTCCTTCAGGTGTTCGAGAAACTTTTATTCCAATGTAACATTCTTGAAAAATATAACACATGATTGGTGAAGAAAGGTTATCAAAACCGTGTCGAAAAATCATTTGGACCATATTGAAATCTCTCCTAAGCATTCCATTGGAATCATCTATCATGTGTTCTCTCACAATGTGCGAGTCTTGTATTCTTCTTCTTCTTCTAGGTTCGATTGTTAACTCCCCTTGTAAATCATTATTTTACATTCTTCTTCTTCTCGTTGTTTGTATTAGTTGTAATGTCGTCTCCTGTTGCACACTATCATTCTCTAAATTATTTACAACATCTATATTCATTATATCTTGCGCCAAGTTTTCTGGTGTTTCGAGCACGCAATCCATCGATGTTGAATTTCCTGCCCTAGAATTAACTTCAACATTACCAGCCATTCTACGATAATTCCTCTGAGATGCTTCGCGGTGAAGTTCTTGTTTATGTAGTCTTTCCTCCTCTTGCAATTGACCTGAATGAATCTATCTTTGTAACCTTGCTCTTGATACATGTGAGTCATCTTGAGATGATCGTTCATTAATTATTGTCATGTTATTTGCATGTTGTCATCTTTTTGCATCCAATTCTTCATTTGTTAATTCAGCCCTTCGTTCTGCGAACCTTTATCTATCGTTATCATTTAGAAGTTTCCTTTGTTCCTCTCATTGTGCATCTGTCATTTCTTTTTGTCTCCTTCTACGATATTTTCTTTGATATTCTCTTCGATATGCTTTTCTTTCATCTTCATTTTCAAAATTTAATCATGGTCAAGCCACACCTATAAAGTATTTTCAACAAATTTTATAATTATTTATATAACTAAAAAATCCACGTACATGTAATAGAAATCAATCATATATTATCCAAGTTGTAACAATTAGCAAGGCTATTCAAAGAATGATATGAATTTAAGAGAATAAGAGATTAGAAAAAGCGTTTTCATTTCCATATCTATGACTTTTAATTTGATTTTTAATAGTTTTTTCACCAACACACTCAAAAACACTATGCAATTTATAAAATCATTTATATAAATAATGCAAGTCAAATCCTCACATTCTCTTCTTTCTTCCTCAGGAAACTGATCTGAACGAATCTGTCCTTGTATCCTTATTCTTGATACATGTGAGTCATCTTGAGACGATTGTGCATGAATTGTCATCATGTTATTTGCATGTTGTCGTCTCTCTGCATCTATTTCTTCATTTGTCAATTCAACCCTCTGTTCTGCAAATGCTCTTCTATCATTATCATTTTGACGTTTCCTTTGTTCCTCTCGTTGCACATCTGTCATTTCTTGTTGTCTTCTTTTGTGATATTGTATTTGATATTCTTTTCTTTCCTCTTCATTTTCAAAATTTAATCTTGGTGGAGCCATGCCTTTAAAGTATTTTCAGAAAATCACCTAATTATTTATATTATTTAAAACTCCATGTGCATGTAATAGGAAATAATCATATAGTAAAGAGAATCTACAAATTATGAAGGACGCTCAAAATATGATATGAACTAAAGCGACACAAACTATCACATTTACAAATAACAAACAATACCTCAATTCTCTATTAACTCAACAATTCTTCATCGACGTCATTGTATAAATCGTTATTATACAGGCAAGTTGTGACAATTCAACAATGTTTCCTCTCATAAATAGCACAATATCAAAGAAAAAAATATAAAACAAATAATTCTCAATTGCGTATTCAAAAATCAACTATATCTATGTCCTTCAATGAAATAAACACACACCACCTTGTAAAGAAATGTTCAAATGCACATATCCACGTTAATCATTACTTGGAAAAACACAACATACAAAAAAATAACATGTCATCCACTCACGAAAATGAAAAACATTATGATGGAACCATAGTTCCTGAGAATTTATATTAAAACATTTTCCAAGCATACACAAAATATGATTTCACGGTTTCGCTATAGAAATATCAAATATTTATATTTGACATTTCTTATAGAAAAATTGCATTGTCAGAAGATGCATATGTTATACATACATCGGGATGTCCCTCGTTATGTTGCTTTAAAAACCTTTTCGAGAACACAGGATGACATCCAAATTAGGATGTGCTAGGAGAGCATAACAGAAAACATCCCATTTGCAAATCCTAGCTCCCGGGTATCGAAAAAGGCACGTGCAATGATAGATTCCGAGTTGGATAAATATCCACAAATGTTCCCCAATGAAAATAATGTAAGGATATATATACGCATACAAAAATTTCTCATAAACATCACATTCTTTTTTTTCAGAAAGTTTATATTAGTCAATGTATTAAAATTATAAATATTACAAATATTCAATTTCTAAAATACACAATGCACACTAAGATGTTAAAAATTGTCTATATAATAAAAACAAAATCTTAATAATTGAACTATTTAAAAATTATCTATATAACAAAAGCAAAAATCTAAATAATTGAAATATTTTACAAGTTTCTATAATTTTTTAGATGATATTGCTAATACATCTCTAATTGTAATGTTTCTGATTGTCTTTTTAAAAGCAAAGTTTGTAGAGAGACTATCACATCTCACTCTACGTTACTACTATTATAAACTACATATCACTTTGAATAATAACTATTTAAAAGCTTTATTTAAATAAATTGTTGAAGTAAAAATAAATAGTTGTACATGGGTTTATTAAAAATACAAACATTATTAAAGTAATAATTACCATCTACACATAGAAATGTTGGTTTTCTATGTTAGGGAATATGGAAACCTATATTAAACATGAAATATATTGTTTACTGTGTTAGGAAATTTTTTATTCAATATATGGGTTGATATAAATACAAACATTATTAAAGTTGTAATTGTCTTGGGCACATAGAAATGTTGTTTTAATAATACATCTCAACCGGAATCTTTTCCTAAACAATTCAACTTACAATGTCTAACATTTTTTTTTTAAAATTACTCAAAAATTTCAAGTATATTTTTTTCTTTCAAAATTAATAAATTTTACCCAAGATAGAAATTTAAATAGGATATAAATTTCCTAAAGTAACTTTTAATAATACATATCAAACCTAAACATCAAAGTGAAAAAGAATAATATCTTACTATCAAGTTATTGAACCTGTCACAATTTCCAATCCGGGGTTTATTTGTAAGGAACAAATTAAATGATTATAATGCGTGGGGAAGTTATGTAATTGTATTTTTAATAACTTATTTATTACTTAAAATTATTTACCTAATAATATATTGAATATTTAAACTTATTTATTTATTTAAACATTATAATTTTTAAATTAACACATTAAAAGTATTTTTTACTTGCTTAAAAAAATTATTTACTTTAATTTTTAAATATAATTCACTTCCCCACACCCGATAATTTAAAAAATTAATTTACTAAAGTATTTTTTAAAAATGATTTAACCTTTAAATTATTTACTTCCCCACACCCTCTTCACTTTAATTTATGTAATTTCCCCAAGAATTAAATTAAATTAGTAAATTACTAAAGTTAAATTAAAAATTATTTACCTAATAATATACTACATATTTAAACTTATTTATTTATTTAAACATTATAGTTTTTAAATTAACACATTAAAAGTATTTTTGTCTAAATAATTTATTTACTAAATAATTTATTTACTTTAATTTTTAAATATATGAGAAAGTATTTTTAAATTACTAAAGTGTTTTTTACCTTTAAATTATAAAATTAATAAAATTAAATATATGAGAAAGTATTTTTAAATTACTAAAGTGTTTTTTACCTTTAAATTATAAAATTAATTTAATAAAATATTTTTTACCTTTAAATTATTTACTTCCCCACACCCGAGAATTTAACAAATTAAATTATTTACTTCCCCACACCGAGAATTTAACCAATTAAATTAGTAAAAAGTGTTTTGTAACTTCCCCACACGAATTTTACAAATTAAAAATAAATATCACGGATACAATTTCACGGGCATGACATCAGACTCCTCCACTCAATATATATATAAATGAGAATGCCTCTTGGCATAAAAAGTACCGGGTTCATTTCAAATGTGGAAACGATATACCATGTTTCTTTGACTCCTTCCCCTGTATGTATTTTACATGGGAATTAACTAATTCATTAATTTAATCATTTTATTGATGATATAATGTTTGAATCTTAGTAAATACCATAATAAGGGATCACTAGTTTTAGTAAGTATTCTGAGATAGATTTGAATTGTTTTCAAGTTTTTGAGATCTATTATGATAGGATGTCGGATACTAAAATTAGAATTATTGAAAACCTATTTCACATGTATAATTGTAATTCAATACATATCTCTCTCTTTGGATATTTATATTTTAAGAAAAGGACATAATAGTGATATATGTATTACAACTAACACTTCCTTTCAAAATTCAAGATTTGTGTCTTGATTATTCATGATATAATATTATATTGACATTTCTTAGCGGTATATGAAATATTAACAATATGATATGAAAAGGGTAATCTCATGGAAGGGGTTTCAAGTTTTGGGTTTGGTTTGGTGTTTAGTTTTTCTTCCATTATAGATGATTGATTTAAATGAAAGAAAAAAATTTCCTCTTAAAGGGACGGAAATTGGAAAAAAATTACTCGATATATTATAAGGTGTTCTCAAAAACACAAATTTACATATTTATTAATAATTTAAAACATCATATAACAATTGATGTATATTAATATAGACTTTTGTGAAAAAATATATTATAATATATTGTACCATATTAAATGAAAATAAATAATTTTATATACCTAATAATATAAATAAGCACGGGTTTTAAAAATAATAGTATCTACATAACAGCTAGTGAAATGTTCTTTAAAAAAAATTGGTACTAAGGTAGGTGTACAATGGAAGACAAAAATATGGGGAAAACATCACCCCCTATATTTAGCTAAAAAATGTTTTCTGGTATCTCTTGACACACAATGGAGGAAAACCTAACCCAATCCATGTATTTGATCTTCTAGTAAGTGAGCTTAGATAATATTATATAATTATTAGACATATGTACCCTATAACCATGAACCTAACTTTAGGGGCATGTAGATATATGCAGGTATCTTAACAACATAAAAAATTTATATCATCATGTAGCGTACCATCATGCCACATCACCATTTTTGTTTCACATGTTTATTTGGAGGGAAAAGTAGTTTTTTAATTGATTCAAAATGAAGAAAATTAATATAAAGTATTTGAAAGAGTGACCAATGACCGAGCGCACGATGTGTCACATTGTCATTAACTCTTAAAAAGTGTCATTAATCTAAAAGTGAACAAATATCGGTCCTTTTTTCAACAACCTATGGTGAAAACAAACGTACATATTTTGGTCCATGCACAACTATAGGGTCCTTTTCCCTATTAAGGCTAAGTCTCAAGCGATCTCAATATGGTAGGTGGTAGGAGAAGACATTATGCATATAATGAACCATGCCCTAATTTATAATTTCATGGGAATCACAACTAAACTAGGCTTTTTTATTATATAAATAAAGAAATTAAAAGGATATATATAAATTATCCTATTAACCAATTGGTACTTCGAGGAACAATTTAAAGGAGATATATAAATTAAAAGGACAAAAAATGGAAAAATTATGCTTCAAGTGAGGCCCCGACGTTTATTACTAGGATGTAATTTTTATGAAACTCTAGCATATAGGTTTTGACTTCATATAAGAGCCACCATTGAGAATCCCAATATAGAAAAGGACATTAATTATTCCTTTAGAATAATGGAAGGAATATCTTTTTAATATCATCCCTTTGAAAAAAATCAAATGAAAGAAATAAATTCCCTCTCGAAGGAAAACAAAATTAGAAATTAATAGGTTATAAATCACAGTCTAAAATTTGAGGAATAAACACCTAATAATAATTCAATGTCCATAGAATGTTGAAAAAATCCCACATATGTTTTACTATATTGCACCATATGTAGTCGAATAAAAAGTGTTAAATGATTAAATGTTAGATATTAAAAATAGAAAATAAAAATCGAGGGATTTCAAGTAGGCAATGTCTATAACATTATCGAAGTTAGAAAGAAAAAATTGTTTAACATCTTAAAAATAGTATGAGTTATTATACAAAACTATGAGAACCGAATGCATTTTCGATTACCATGAACATCCATCAAAATTAATTTACAAAGAGAGAATGATTTAGAAATGTGTTGATAAACAATTAATAATGCCATTAAACAAGGATATAAGAAAAGTAATTAATAGATGATACATGTTCTATTCAAAAAATATGTAAGAAAAATGTATGATACATGTTCAGTAATAGGCATGCAGAATAGTTTATATTCCATACTCAAAATGAACTATTGTGTTTATAGAAAAACCTAGAGCATGAAAATTACACAGATGAAAGAGAGTTAGGGAAATCATGCATATAACACACTTGTTAGATTACATGCATGCTCTTTGTATTACTCTTCCCTACCCTCTAACTCAAAAAATAAATGAAATGATCTTAAATTTGGATGCTGACAATGCCCTAGATTACACATTTTCTCATTGTATTCCTCTTCTCTAGCTTTCAACTCCAAAATAGCATGAAATGATCTCAAATCTAAATGTTGACAATGCCCCAAATGACACACTTGTTCTTTGCAATCTTCTACCCTAGCTTCTAATTCTAAAAATTCTTGAAACAAACTAGAATCCAAACAAAAAAATAAAATACCCTTTATTTTTCAATGAAATGAATTTATAAGTCATGAAAAATAAATTATTGAAGTTAAATTTATGTTTCTTTATTAATTACCAATTACTAGGCCTAAAAATTGATAGTCTTTGGGCCATATTTTGTTTTTTTTGCTCAATTTTAGAGTCATTATTTCAGAGTGGTTGATTGGTTATGGGATGAGTATGTTTAATTGTTTGAACTTTCTTCCTTATTAATAGAAACTTTAAAAAAATCCTAAAATATCCTCTAAAATTGGAGAGGCCTCTTTAATCTATCATGTAATGTCTTCTGCAACTCAAAAATTCCTTAATTAATCAAAAAATAAATCCCAAAATTATTGGTTGGATTGGTCCATGGTAACACATAAAAAAATATCACGATCCTTACACCAATATGAGTAGTTCCACAATTGAATTTGACATCTTATTAAAAAATGATTGAGGGTTTCATAATGATTACATTTTCTTGTTTGGCCTTTTCCTCTTCTCCTCCGTGCCTTCAAAAAAGCCCAACGTTTTTTGTAAAATTTCCTCTAACTACATGCATTATTATCCAAATTTGATATGCCTCTTGAATCCCTTTTAATCTATGACTCTAGATATACTCATTCAATTAAAATATAAATCCCTAAATAGTTGGTTGTATTGTTCTACAATACTATATAAACCCTACAATATCATGATCAATATGCCAATATGGGTGGCACCATAATGGAAGTGGACCTCTTACAAATAAAATGGTTGATGGGTTGCACAATGAGTATGTTTTATTTCTTTTAATTTTCCTCTCCTCCTTTGAGACTTCATAAAACCAAAAAATCATGTAAAATTTCCTTTAACTATATTCCTCATTACACAAATCTGATATACGTCTTTAGTACATATTAGAATTTTTTATACACCTCTAAAAATCCAAATGCAATAAAAAAACAAATCCCAAATCATATTTTTGGCTTGGTTTGTGATAACATAAAAAACCTTAATATATCATGATCCTCACACTAATATGGGTATCACACAATGGAAGTGTCACTCTTACTAAAAAATAAATGATGTGCTACATGATGAGTATGTTTGATTTCTCATCTTTTTCCTCTCCTCCCTTGTAGATTCTAACAAACTAAAACAATTCTATAAAATTACCTCTAAATACATGCCTTATTACCCAATTTTACATGCCTTATTACCCAATTTTATATGCCTTTCAATGCATCTTGCAATCTCATTTTCAAATTAAAAACTTCTCGTGCAATTAAAAAAATCCCACAATTATTGGCTAGATTGTTCTCTGGTAACATGCAAATCTTTATCCTAATATATCATGATACTTATACCAATATGGATGGTTCCTAAATGGAAGTATCTCTCTTATTAAAAAATGGCTGATGGGATACATGATTATTACGTTTGATTTCTCATCCTTTTCCTCTCCTCGTATATGACTTCCAAATACCATAAAAATTATTGTAAAATTACTTCTAACTACATGCCTTATTATGAAAATATTATATGCCTCCTTAGTTGATCCAAAGGTCAATTTAGTGGACAGAGTTTCCCTACACCTCCCAAAATCATTACAATATGGTAGAGGGCTCCGAGATCTTGCCAACACCTATTTGAATGCATGAAATAGACTATGTTTGAGCTTGATATCATCCACATAAGTTCTTAGTTAGAGGAGCAAAAATAGGGGCAACAATCCAATCAGAATGTGACATGTGGCAGTGAAAAATAATAAAAGCTTGTTTTTGGTTTTCACCTCCGGTCTTCGACTCTCAAGTTCATACAAGTGGGCTCTACTATTTACTGGTTGGGGACCCTCATCCAGGGCCGACACACTCTTTTTGAGGAGGGGTGCCTTTGTCTCCTTTTCTTCACATTTACATCGTCACATCTTTGCATATATATGCTTCATATTGTAATTGTTTGGTGTATGTGGGACTTTATTTGTAATTGGTTTGTAAGCTCAAGTAATCGAGCTCCTTCTATGAAGCCACGTGTATAGCCCATATCACGTGTTTTGTGTCGAGCTGATGAAATACTTCCTAAATATGAAAGGTGCAAAAGGATTGGTCATGCAGGCATAGGGCGCGTAGACACACACATAACTATAGTGAAACAGGGCGTGCCTAGGAAGGCATGAAATTAGGGTTTAGCCGTTTTCTAGTTTGGCGCTATTTTTGGACATATAGTGCGGAGTATGTTTTGTAGAAGACTTGAAGAAAATGAAAATGCTATTTTGGACAAGTAGAAGATCAAGTGCCATGCATAGTTTTGGAGCTATTAATAGGATTATACCACTTTTGTATCATTAGATGATCTATTATTAGCGAGCTTGCATGCTCTTGTATTTATCATGTAAGAGCGCATGACTATTATTAACATGTAGTATATTTTTGAAAGGTGCACGGGAGGTGAAGGGAAAGTCCCCACCCCTATAAATATGTATCAATTTGCACGGTTTATAAAATTCCATGTTTTTTTTGTGTTATGCTACGATTTTGTGAGCGCACATGACTATGGTGACTATACTATGTGTGTATGAAGATTCTGTTTTTTACAGCAATTAATATAATGGATCTTTGTGGGTGGATATTGATTGTGGACACATCTTTGAATGGTTATTATATGGTAAAGTTAATCTTGATTCTTTTTTGATTTTTCATGTTAATGGTTAAGATCTATATATGGTTTATGCACTGCAATATACTTAATTATCTGTTATGGATCTGGAGTATTGGTACAATCATGCTAACTTCTTGAACAAGATGAAAAAAAAGAGGAATCAGGTACCCTTGTATGCATTGGGTGAGTGATTAGTTTAGGCTGAGTGATGTGCTAGCGTGCGCCTTGGGGTGTTGGTGGTAAAATCTAGGCTACATTTTGGTTCCATTGTCAGGACCTCTTTTTCAGTTGAATTTAAAGATGTTGCATGATGAAGACGTACCGGTTGACCTTGGCCATTATTGGAGAGTGGTTAAATTATTTGGAGGAAGAGTGTGCTCGTAGATTTAGCACTGGACCTAATTTTAATGCACGTGTGTGGGTTGAACAAAATCTGTATCACGAGCTATATGAGACATTCTTCACCATCTTTCCTATAGAGCTATACGAGTGGTTGGTTACTTACGCATCGAAGAGAAATTAGAGGTTTCGTACACTTGTTTGGACATAGTAAAAATTCTAGGCTTTGTATGATGCATACCTGACTTGGACGTGCACTGTAGATCATTAGTGGAGTGGTGTTCTAAATAGATATATTGTAGAGTATGTAGTTTCTACTTATTCTTGTCTAGAGGTTGCTGAGTTCCAATTCTTGCGCAAACCCAGAGGATCATATTTACACAGTATTCCTTTAGTGATTAAGATCTTGAATGTGACCCTGCATTTGGAACAACGTCCTATGGCTAACTAAACCCCACCACGCACAAGGGCAGGAGTAGGTTTGGTGAAATATGGTGGATATAGCGATAGAAAGATAGAGAGAAGAAAGGAAGCTTAAGTTTAATGAAGCGCGGGAGAGGGATTTGGAGAAGCAGGGAGAAATTTTAGAAAGAATGGTGTTGTGGACAAAGGTGGCTCATGAAGGATTCAGAGATCACGTTGAAGACATGGAGCTAGAGCATTTGGAACTCCCCCATTTGGGAAAGCATAGTAGAGAACCCTATTTGATTTCATATGAAGGTATGTCTAAAGAAAGATCGAGAACCACGGGTGCACATATGATCCTACCTGACGACCTAGCCCTTGTGCTAGTTTTTCCAGTTTCTACGACAGTTATTAGTAAGCATGCTAGTGTGGGTAGTAGAGTAGCGAAAGATAGAGTTGATTTATAGTCAAGTTTAGGAGTTAACCAGGTATTGTATTCATCTATGGTGGCAAATTCATCATATTTGTTTTTTAGAGCTTAAGATGGAGGTATGTTTTCTAGTGCATCATCAACACAACACGTGGGCATGTAGAAAATTGGTGTCGTGTCTGAAAGTAGCACAACATTGCTGACTATAGGAGTTCAATTTAGCACAACTGTTAGAACACAAGGTAGTGCATCCTTTGGTTTGGTACCTGATATAGGAGGAGAATCAGGAGGCTTGGTATCTAGCAGATCTAGTGGTTTTAGAAGCAGAGGAAACACAAGATGTAATACAGGTTTTGGATATGGTGGGCACGGTCTACACCAGCCCCAATTTTTTTTATGGAGATGTATCTTTGTCTCCTAGAATATAGAGGAATAGAAGATGCAGCTAAGCACATCCATATGTGTGAGATACTATGGCTCGCGAAGGGGCTTACAGATCCAAAGTGCAAGGTAAGTCAGTTTGAAACTACATAGCAAAGGCACACACATAGTTGGTACAGAAAACATGATCTGAGCCAGAATTGTATAAACTATACTGTGTTATGTGATGCATTTTTAGTAGAGTTCCACATACTTGATTTTGAGAAGAAGAGTATCAGTGCACTGAAGGACATCAAGTAGGGCACAAATAAGAGTTTCTAGGAGTATGATGCACAATTCAAGACCCTCTTATCGAATTTATCTTATGACATTAACCTGACCTAATATGCTCAATGGTTCATTGGAGGACTGATCATGCCTTTCAGAAGGGTGCTCTCACACAAGACTTATACAGACCCATGCGAGGCACTTGAAGCATCTTTGCACACTGAGATGGTTGGGAGTTTAAACACAAGGGTGAGCCCATTCTTAGAAGCTTAGATTGCAGAGATGTCAAACCAGTTAGAAAATTTTTCAGCTAATTCATCACATGAGACACGCATCAGAATTTGGTGCACGGATTGTGAAGTATAAGGACATACTAAGGATATTTTTCCTCATAAATCAGTGTGTAACATGTTGCTGGATTGTGAGATTTTTCACTTGGATCATGATCCAAACAGGTGTACATTGTTGCAACGTGCGATAAGAAAGAAAGTGTTTTGTTACTGCAAGATTTGCAGGTCTACAACTCATAATACTGAGAATTGCAGGTTGATTTATCAGATTCATGATGTCATTGATACTGGTGTGTGACATATTAGTGTTGCAAATAATTAAAAGGTGAAAGGTGAGCATAATGATCATGATCACAATGAAGGGAAATCTGATGGAGGCCAAGGTAGAGGTCGAGGACACCATGGAGGATTGAGAGGACGAGGTCACAGCGGTGGAAGAAGTAAGTTTAATCATGGAACATGTAGATCCCCTGATCATTACAGGTGTGAATGCCCTTATAAAATTATTTTTTCTTTTTATGGAATGAACCACAACTATGAAGAATGCACAGATTTGTAAGAAAATTTGAGTAAGAAGCAAAAATAGGACAAGGGCATGGGAATGGTTAGAGTAAAACATGTTGTGGATGTCGAAGTTAGTGCATGATCCTGAGTTGGTACCTATGAGGATCACTACACATGCTGAGGTTGTGCGTGCCAAGGAAGTTCCAAATAAGAAGTATTCCATAACAAAGGAGGAGGTACTACATGAAAAGTATCTAGAGCCTATGCCTAAGAAGGAATTTTACCAAGAAACCATGGAGGTGATTAGGATATTACAGGGTGAGATATAATGTTTGAAAGAAAAGTCGTGGAAGTTAGAATAGAAGAAAGAAACTGAGCTTCCTTAGATGAATTTTTATGATCTATGGGAGGTTTGCAAGATACTGTGACAAGAAAACATCATTCCATTATTGGGGGAATGGTTAAGGGGAAAGACACCCTGCATTGGAGTTGAGTGCGAAAGACAAATTTTTCATGCTAACTTGCCTCCTCATAGTCTATATTATGACAAAGAGATCACTTTGAATGTTGTTGTTGATGGATGGATCTCGAGTAACATTTTGATTGATGCAGGTGTAGAAGTGAATGTAATCACTTTGGATGTGTGGATTCAGATGGGGAGACCACCATTGTAGCCATCTTCGAATGTGTTGTTAATGGAAAATAGGACTAGAGCCACACCCATTGGAGTCTTGAAGGATGCTACTATTACTATACAAGGGGCCAAGTTTATTTGGGACTTTAAGGTCTTAGCACTTCCAGAGGCAAAAAATTTTCCAACACTACTTAGACGCCCTTGGTTTTATGCAAACAACGCTAATATGCACTTCAACAAAGGATATATAAGTTTTGAGAATAAGGAAGAGCGCGCAATCATTCTTTTATCAGATGGAAAATCTGCACCTTATGTTGAACCTTTAAGTGAAGAGGATTTGAACATAATTTATGTGTATACCATTAGAGATCTGGAATTCTTTGAGCCATCAAAGGAAGGAGTTCTCCAATGGGATGATGCATAGTCCACGAGTGATACTACAAGTCTTACATATGACAACTAGGCACATGACACTTATGAAATGGTTGGGTGCGAAGTGAGGAGTGCAGTTAGGCATGTAAGCATGCTACATTGTGTAAGGCATTTAGGCAGTAACCAGGTACCAAGGTACATAGGTGAAGGAAACCCTGAAGTATTCCTACGCTCTATGGAAGTTCAATGGATAGATCAAGTGGAAAGAAGGAATATTCTAGTTTATACTCTGCATGGGAAAGAAACATGCTGGTGGACGGTTCATAGGGATAATATCTTAGAGTGGCAAGACGTGAGAATCACCTTCTCTAATAGATTTCTCCAGAGTAATGTGCCAACTCAGATATGTGAATTCCACGGTAAAGAAATTGTTTAAAACCATGCTCAACACTGTGAGAGACTCTAGACAGAAGGGTAGGAAGCTTTACCACCTTCGCTATTGGTCCACAAACTCTACTACACCTTGTAAGGCTACGCACACGCATGTTATGTCTATGTAGATTTGAATAGAGAGACAAGGAATTGGTAATAACTGACTGCAGGTATGATTCAGACCTTTGACTATTTTTCCATATAACCTCCAGTGAATGAAGCGTTATAGGTTATGAAGCGCTTGACTATGGGAGATAATGCAAAGGCCGAGGAACTTCTTCAGGAGTTAATAGGCGAGTCAGACCTGGAGGTGTGCTTTGAAGAAGAAGATAACGATGCAGAACAACTTGGGCGCACCTACCTAGAAAGAGAATAGGGTAGGATGGTCTACATAATTGATGATGAAGAAGTGGAGAATTTGGATGTGGAGCATATAGATGGTTTGTGAGAGGTATTAGATAGTGTAGATGAGAAGGTACACGCCTACCATGAGCCGATGAAAAATAAGAAGGCCAACATTCAGACATATGCTTGACCTAAGGAGGCCATCATTGCACATTATTGGTCTGACTATGAGGTTGCTAAGATAATTGAGTTGTTGTGCAACTTCCAAGTCTTGTTCCCTAGAGACTATCATGAATTGAAATGGGTACATGAATATTTGGATGATATGAGAATCAAGTTAAAGGAAGGTGCATTCCCAGTTACGAAGAGGCCCTACAAGATGAATCCTAATATATGCGTCAAGGAAAAGGAAGAGATAGATAAGATGTTGAATTATGGAATCATCGAGCCCATTGAGGAGTCAGAATGGGTTATACCTATGGTGATCAGTATTAAGAAAGATGGAAGAATCAGATTTTTTTTTGGATTACAAGGAGTTGAATGTTGCATGTGTAATAGATCCTTTTCCCACACCTTTTACTAAAGAAATCTTAGAAGGCGTTGCACGATGCTAGATCTATTCCTTCACTAATGGTTTTTCAGGATATCATCAAGTAAGAATAGCTAAAGAGGATTAAGAGAAGACAAATTTCACCATAGAAGGGGGAAGTTTTGCATACACAGTTATGCCCTTTGGATTGAAGAATACGCCTGAAGTATTTTCGCGCATTGTTGTGCAAACATTTCATGACTTTATTCATAAGTTCTTGCAGGTTTATCTGGATGATTGAAAAGTTTATGGGCCAGTGAAGGATCACTATGATAACTTAAGGCTTATGTTTGAGAGATGTTGGTAGTTGAGCATCTCCTTAAACATTAAGAAGTGCATTTTTGATACACCTTTTGGGACTTTACTTGGAAAAATCATTTGTAAGGAAGGCTTGTTAGTAGATCCTGCTAAGGTTGCTGATATTTTGGGCCTAGAGGAACCTACTAACCAGAGCGAAGTGATTAGATTCTTGGGGCACACAGGTTATTATAGGAATTTTATCAAAGGTTATGATAAGATTACCATGCCCTTAGAGAAATTATTGAAGAGAAAAGGGAAGTTCCATTGGGGTGAAGCGCAACAACGCAAATTTGAGACATTGAAGGAAAGGATTACTACAAAACCTATTTTGTACTTTCCTTCATGGACCAAATCTTTTCATGTACATGTGGAAGCCTCTGACATGTCCATTGGCTTGGTATTAGCCCAGCCTAGAGAAGGTATTATTGATCATCCTATTTTCTTTGTAAGAAGGAATTTAACACCATCTGAATAGAATTATACAACTATAGAGTGTGAGGCCTTACCCATATTCTACGCACCGCATAAATTTTGACAATAATTACCGGCAACACCTTTTATTTTCTATACAGATCACATGGATTTGAAGTATTTGGTGAACAATCCCGTTTTGTAGGGGTGCATATCCTGTTGGATTCTATTATTTCAAGAGTTTTATTTTATTGTGGTGATTAAGCCAGGAAAGAGTAATTCTAGACCATATCATTTATCAATGATTAATACAGGAGAGGACACGTAGAGCATTGAGGATACAATGCCAGATTCATAGCTTTTTAGATTGAACTGCATGCCCTCTAACTTAGAAGATATTGCTGTCTTTTTGCAAACTGGTGTGGCGCCTGAAGGGATGAAGGCTTTAGAAAAGAAACAACCTTCCATGCGCTCCACGCCTTATATGTTGATTTGTGGAGACCTATACAAAATAGGCCGAGATGAAGTTTTACACTAGTGCGTACCTGAACATGAGTGGGAAGTCATTATGGAGGAAGCTCATGGGGGAATTGCAGGCATACATTATGTAGGAGATGCCACTGCGAGCAAGATTTTATTAGATGATTTATGGTTGGAAACACTGTATAAGGACTGCAAAGAATATTGTAAGGCATGTGACCATTGTCAGTGCCTTGGAAATCTTGAGAATAGAGATGAAATGTCTTTAAGGCTTATTGTTAGTGTATAACCTTTTGAGAAGTGGGAAATTGACTTTGTGGGTCCTATTTCCCCACCCGTGCATAGGACTAGATCGCACTACATCATAAATTGTACAAATTATCTTACAAGGTGGGCAGAAGTGGCACCTACAAAGGATTACACAATAGATACAACAACAAGGTTTCTATGGGAAAACATCATCATGTATGGATGCCCATTAAGTTTTACAAGTGAGAGGGGTAATCATTTTCTTAATGAGACCATCAGGATACTATTAGAAAAACTTATGGTTGCACACCATAAAATAACACCCTATCACCCTTAGGTTAATGTAACTACTGAGGCCTTCACAAGATATTGAGCCATACATTGACTAAAATTTGTGACGTTGGAAGGAAAGACTGAGATGATAAACAGGAAATTTTTTAAGGAACCCCCCTGAAAAAAACTTATAGAAATCATGACGAATATAACTGTAACCATTTTTGTGGTTTTGGTGAATATTCCTGTAACCTGTTTCATTCTTTCGATAAAAATGGTAAAAAATATTTAAAATAGTTGGAAATAGAATGGCGAATCTCTTGTAATTTGTTTGGTAAATACCCTCTGTCAAATTTTATTGTAATGAGGCCCAAAAATTTTCATTTATTTTACATGCCTTACCTTTACACTCAAGTTCCTGGAATCTGTGACACTTGGCCACTAAGAGGAACTTGAAAATGACACATGGTATCTTCTGATTTCTCACTTCCACTTTGCCTTGCCTCACCGACACCGTAGAACCAAAACTTTATTAAATCAGTTCATTCCATGGGCTTGTAGTCCAGGGAATGCCTTTGACTTGGGGAGGCCCGAAATCCTACTACATGTCTGTCTGATGTGCGGGGAAGGATTGATAACTTTAATAATAAGGTAAAAATAACTTATATTTAATAATCAAGGATACGCCATTGGTTGATATTAATTTTTTATGTCTGGTATGTGCGGCAGTAAGAATGTGTTTTTTCAATAAAAGGAAAGGGGTAAATGAAATCATGTGGAGAAGTAGTGCTTTTAACATGTGAAGCAAGATTTCTACATTGGTATTTGTACATGTGTGTGTTGAAAAACAAAATCAAGATTTTGAATTTTGAAACTTAAGTTTAATTCAAGTCCAAGAAGATGAATTTATTTAAAAGGAACATAGGAAATTTGTGATATCATAGGAAATAACATGTAGTAGAGGAAAAGTTATTACATCTTAGGCTCATTTCTTTAAACTTTGTGATTGATTATTTCTCTTTTGTTATTCCCATAGTTTATTATAAGTTCTTCTACTTAAAAAAAACAGACAATTCAATGATTACTCTTGCTTATAAGATTTGGCAAAGACAAACATAAAGCTCAATATATATTTATAGATATGCAAACATACATATCTATATGGATATATAGTAGGAGCCAAGTAGTTGTCTCAAATTAGCCTGGGCTCAAAGGCGATGCCACTGTTATAACACATGACAGTTGTGTTTATATATCCTAGTAGCCACGACCAAGACCCTTGGTTTAAATGAAAATAAAGGATGAGGATATTTCTGGAAAGTACTTTTCTGAAACATAAGAGCTCTCCCACTACAGTGCAACTAAATAAAAACATCATTTTTCTTGTAGAAAAACACTGGAAAATTGTGTGGGGAATCCTTGTAATTTATTTCCAGGACCAAACATTTCCTCTGCTCCTTCTAAATTCAAGCTCAATACCAGAAAAAATTATTTCCTTCAAATGGTCTCCATCTACAATTGGCGCTGCAAGTAGCACCCTTTCTTCAGATATAACCAACCCTAGTTTGTAGTGAGGGAAATGGTCTCTACCATATCTTACAGGTAATAACACAAAATGCATAGTAGCATAATCTTGAATGTTATAAATTCTCACACCCAACACAGGTTCATATGACATTATGAATAAAAAATTATTGTTGAAGACCACGGGTCCATAGAAGAAAGAATCTCTCAATCGTGCCACAATCCTCCAAGTCCCCATAGAATAATCATGAATTTCTATAGTACCATTACCTGCATTAACTCTAGATATGTTAGCGCTTGCTTAAACCAATTTTTACTCCTTGTTGTCATCTGCAACAAGAATTCCTAGCACATAAATATAAAAGTGCCATTTATAAAGTAGAGATGATAACATCTAAGGAAAGCTTGAAGGAGGTTCCTGACTTTAGTGGATTACATAACCTTGAAACATGACTGTGACATGAACAAAATAAGATTATCCCTCGATGTGAATCTTCAAACTGTACCCAATCAAAGTATGATAACCAAGAAAAGTTGATAACTTTCCATGTTCTATTGTAAAAGTCATATCTCAGCCAATGATGATCACAATCATGATTTACAAGTATCCGTGGATGTTTGTTCCTTATTTCACTATAACACATGAAGAATCTGGTGAAAGTCATGAGTTCTTTCCATTCCTTAGAAACTAGAGAGAATATGCATATAGATTCTAATGGAATCCAAAGAAAAGAACATGCAATTTCCATGTTGCATTGGAAATAAACTAAAATGAAGAACAAATTATGGTGTTTCAAGAAGGAGAAGACAAATTAAAAGGTGTAACAGTATATCAATGCAAGAGTATCCGCAAGAACAGATGCTTGCAAGGAAAAATATATTTCTTAAAACATAAATAAGAGTATCCACAAGAGTATCTCATATATTTGCTCAAACATAAACATTACATTACATATCATAACATAAAAATTACATATCATAACATAGGCATACCAAAAAAGCTATAAGCCTATAACTATATTATAACATAAATATTACATATCATAATATATTTCTCAATTCTTGTACCACTTTCCTAACTGCATCGGTATTGATCTTCTTCTCTAGAGTGTCGGCCATGGTTAGTATCCCAACACATTATTTATCAATGATAGTTCTGCTGGTGTTTGTTAAGTCTTTCCTGGTTTTAAGGACTTCAAAAGATCGTTGTAACTTTGTAAGGATGGAAGAAACCATTTCGACATGATTGTCCATCTGAGGGGTCACTGTCAGGGATTGATTCAGATTGCCATCGATTTCCATATCCACATCATTTGTAGTATCATGTGGATAATCCATAGGTTCCGGGTGTGGGGATTATGGATAAAGAATAGAGAGTTCCCGTAATACTTTAGGAATTGACTGCTTAGATAGGGAATCCGGTTAGAGCTCTATAGGATAAGTTTCAAGAGAATGAAGGGGAAAAGTGACAACAGAGGAATGGCCAAGAGAGGGGGGGGGGGGGTGGAAGCACCATCAGAAGGAGAACTAGAAGCAGAGAGGGTGAAGGATTACCTAACAATAACCACATGTGAGCGCGTATCAGAACTAGAAGAAACCTCGATGTATTCATGGCTCTATACTAGTTCAATGTGCTCAATTTGGTCCCCCATGATTTAGCAAAAGAAAGCAAGTGTCGGAAAACATAATTGCCAAGCAAGTTCTTCGAATGGACCTTAAAACGTGTCCACCAAACCTGGGTATGTATTGACTGGTTAATATTAAATACAAATCATGGGTTGTGGTGAAATTTTTGCCTTTAAACCGACGTCACTATCCCACGCGCCTCTGCCTTCAAAACGTCCTTTTATCATGATAGCCTTGTCCCTTGACCTGAATTTTAATTGAAATTAATTACCTATTCATGTAAAGTGTTCCGCCAGAGATTTAATCGACACCCTCGCAGTCAAGAAATGCCTTATCAAATTTAATTCTTGGTTACGTTATATTTTCTAGCATGGAGGTCCAGGAAGCAAGATATTTAATAAATATGGAAAATACTTTTTTCATAAAAGTGACATATTTAATAAATATGGAAAAGACTTTTTTCATAACTTTAGTCTTTAAAGTGATGCATTTAAATTTTATTATTTAGATTTTTAAGATTTGTTTAGATTTCATCCCATATATCAGGAGATATGTTTGAAAAAAAAAGAAACTAACTACATATATAAAATATAAGAAATGATATTTTAGAAATATGGAAGTGACATATTTCAGCTGTCATGTATATTCAAAAGTTACTAAGCTTTATGAAAAGGGCACTTTCCTGCAAAATATATTGAAACGACCATCATTGCATTTAGTGATCAAATTTGAAGGGCTCCCATACTTTAATTTGACGGGATAGGTTAAGCTTTACCCTTCGTAAATGAGATATTACAAAGCACATTACCCTTCAACAGAAAAAAATGAAAATGTTAATTTTCTTTGAATATATATTTGATTAATTTTGAATAAAATAAATATGAAAAATGTCAAAATTATGAAATATATAACATCTAAAAATAATTTTGAAAACACTATATAAAAGTGAAAACACTATATTTCATTAATAATGACATCAAAAATTTGAATTCTATCTAAAAACAACATTTTCGTTAGTTACTTCAATTCAAATAGTAAATAATATTGAGCAACATTTGATTTTATTCATATTCATTTTCTTTAGAAAGACTTCCTTCGATCTATTCTCATCTATGGATATTTGGTTTTGTATTTTGAAAATTGAACTTTTGATAGCTTTTTAATTTTTTGAAAACTTTAAATTAATTTAAGAAAGAAAGAATCTAATTTAAGAAATCAATAATGTAAATATATACACACACATATATTTATATATACATATAAATTATATATAATATATAAATATTATTATAATATATAATATTATAAGATACATAATACTATTATATCTAGGTTATGGGAGCAAGGCAAAAAAAAATCTATTCTTCTGCGTATGGGCAAAAGCGGGGGTGATAGCTTTTTATTTATGAAAATATAATTTAAGAAGGAATCTAATTTAAGAAATCAATTATATATATATATATATATATATATATATATATATATATATATATATATATATATATATATATATATATACATATATAATATGTTGGGGTCCATCATATATTCCATGACCAACAATGAACAAATAAACTTGGACCCAAAATTTTAATTCATTCTGCCTAAATTCGGGAGGCTCACATCTGTGGGGGCAAGGCAAAAAAACAATCCATAGAATTCTTCCGTGTGGCATGGGCAAAAGCAGGGGTGATAGCTTTTTAATTTATTGAAAACTTTAAATTAATTTAAGAAATCAATAATGTTTCAACGGACCCACAAAAATTTCAACGACCAAGTCATTAAATGCCCACACCTGTCACTGTGGACCTAAAAATTTATTGAATCAGTTCATTTCGCGGGCTTGGAGTATGGGGAACACCTTTTCCTCGAGGAGGCCCGAAATCCTGCCACCTTTCCGTTTGATAAGGAGGCTAAATTTGACATCTACAAAGTACATTGAAATATGTTATATTTTATAGTGATGTGGACCGTGGTACTGGTAATTGCTTGTAGGTTGCGAGGTGATATTAAACATCCACTAATAATTGAAATTTTGCTTCTGGAAGGCATACTACAACAGAAGACAATAGATTCATAGAAGTTGCGGACTGTGTAAAACTCAAAATTTTCATATTTCTAAGTAAGTTTCATCTTACATTTGAATCTTGATTCTTTAAATATTATCTTTTTATAAGTAACACTGTATAAGCCTTCGCTTTGAAATATTTCAATATAAGGGTTGAGGGTTTCCAGAGGAAAAATCCAAACTTCCAAGCATGTCTACTTCTACAGGACCCCAACGTAAAATTAAAACCCACAGCCCATAAGCCAAACTGCTTAAAACCCCAGGTTTTACTGATGAATATCATGATATTTATAATCTTGTAATTGACACAAGATCTGCACATCTTAGATACTCGTCTGAGAATAAGGAAATTGAAAGTAACGGTGTGGACCCATCAGGTAAACTGAAACATAAAGGTTGGATAACATGGGGGTTTGGATTGGGATGCATGATGCTCTATAAGGTTTTACCCTACCTTGAATTTGTCATTCTATGTGCCCATAATTACAATGGGACAAAAAAGAAATTGTTGTAAATGGTGCCGAATGATCTGAAAATGGGTGTTTTATTTTTTACACTTTTAAATGTTTTCAAGGATTGTTAATTTTTAATCAAATTGAAGTCTTTTATACTCCAAAAATTGATCAAATTCTGATTTAGGAATGTTTTCAAATTGAAATTGAAATTCTTTTTTATTCAACATTCACTGTTTGATCAAAGCCCAAAATTATTGTTTCTTGATTTTAATCAATTTTCCAAAGTTGTCAGATACTATTACCATTGCATCCAAATTATTTTTTGGAATTTAAATTATTGCAAATAATCAGAAACTGAAAATTAAAATTAGAACACAACATCAGATTATTTACGAGGTTTGAAATTCCTACGTCCCCGGGTTCGTGGTGAACCGATCCATTAATAATGTTAAAAAATATCAATAAAATAACCTTTACATTAACCAATAATGAATCAAAAGCTTGAAAAACTATGTTTCAGAACTTAGAAGGATGTTAATGGAGCTCAGCCTCTATCCTTCACCTTCCTGATCCACTTGCAGCAGTGTCTCCCTATGGTTCTATGCCTTCTTGTGGCTTTAACAACAAATAAACCTCCAAATCGGATAAATTATCACACCATTGCAATCATCACAAAAATTTGAGTAAGTTTCACATATAACTTGAGATTTGGAAGTGAGCAGAAGTGCCCCAAAAGTGTATTTTTCCAAAACTGCCTCCTTATTCCCTTGACACAGACCTGACACTTCCATTACAAATATAAGTGAGCTTTACTTATACCACTTACAAGAAGGGTGGCGGTTGGTAAGGCATCTTATCTTTTTAGATGAGGTGATGGGTTCAAATCCCTCTTCCATAGGTTTAGGTGCCCAATTTATCCATTGACCCCACATTTGGTGGGAAAGGGATATGATAAGCCTTTAAATAGCTTTTTGTCCACAAAATCCTCCTTATCCCATGGGATTAGGCTTATTCCCATGGAATGGATTAAATAAAATATTATTATTATTATTTTAAATCCAAATCCACTAAAAACCTGCCAAGTGTCACATCCATAATATGCCATTTGTCCATGTCATCATTCAACCACAACTTTGACTATGCATATCTTTCGCATACGAACTCAGATTTGGTCCGTTCAAAATGCGTCAGAAAGCTTATAACAAGCTCTATACCATGGAACTGATGTTTTTAAAAAATTACAAGACCATCAATTTTTTCTTGTTGCTAATTGCCACATGTCACCTTGCCATTGGTCCACTTGTTGACCTATTGACCAAAGTTGACTTCCCTGTTGACTGAACTTTGACCAGACATAACTTGAGCTCAGAGTGTCCATTTTTTACGTTCTTATAGTCATCGGAAAGATGTCTGAAGGATATACTACATTGACATGGTTTAGAGAAGTTTAGGGAACTTTTTACACTAAAAAATTATCCCCTGATCCCTCCTCCCTACTGAGAAGGCTTTTTGTCCACAAAAAGCTATGTATTAACCCGCAAAACATGTTATCTCTTCCTGCATTGCAAAAACAAATACAAGAACCTGAAATAAAATTATAGGTTGATAAAATGTAAATAGTTGATTAGCTAATTACATAACCGATAAGATAATAACACCTAATTAAGCTAGTGTTAAACTTAAATGTTGCAACCCTGTCAACTCTGCACACAACTGTCAAATGTCATACCCCACTGTAATGCCATCACAAATAACTGACCAGATAATAACACTCATTCTATTACAGAAATCTAGTGTTCAAATGTCACTTTATGATATGATCAATTACTTAAATTACAATTTCATAACACAGATCAGTATACTAGACATCTAAACTACCCACAATTAAACTAGTGCCCATTATCCATCTGAACCTGTAACAACTAGAAGTATTTCACTATTCAGAATAAAATAGACTATTAACACCCAAAAATAGCTATAGTCAACAACTAAATCCACATGAATATGCTAAAACATTATATCACCATCACAATAATAAGTTAGATAATAACACCCATCTATAATGGAAACTAGTGTTCAACTGACGCTTTGTGATTATGCTGATTAGAACTACAAATATTCACTATCCAGGATAATTAAACCATCAATGCCCAAAATGGCTATAGTCAAAATTTGAATCAACGTGAAATGTAAATATTTGATCCATACACTGAATTGTAAAGGGATAGATTATAAACTGTATGCTTACCCAAATTGGTGAACTACCTTAATTTTCAAAATGATAACCTTGTACCTTTACAAACCAATTTGTCAGTGTAATAAATTTACACCCTAATTGCAACCACATTTGTTAGTTGCAAAAATCAAATTTTCCCAAAATGAGGGTCTTATAAATTAGTGCAAATAACACATGTGGATACAACAAGTTTGTGTATTTATTGCAATATCAAATACGTGCCCGAATGGGTCTTATAAACATCCATAATATTTGCAAAAATGACAACACTATAAAACTGCAAGTTTCAAATAGACATTCTGATGATGCCCATATCCCTACATACTGTTGTCAGAAATGGAATAACCAACCAAAATGTGAGAAGATGAATATGAGTATGATGAACCTATCACTCAAATATTCTCTACGACTACTTCCAAATCATTTCAAAGATAAATATAAACATAGGATCAAACCCCTAAAATATAGCTTTTAAAATGTTTGCATACTATCACCAGTTATTGCAATGCAAACATAAAGTTGAGGAATATTTTACCCATCCAATTACTTAGATTTTTCCGTTTGGGTGGTTTTTCCTCAGTACCAAAATGAGTATCTACACGAGTTAGATTGACAACTGTTGGTTTGAAATTATTTTCTTTTTAACAAATTTTAAATGTTTCACTGAAGGAACATACCAACACATCTTAACGTCATGACCATTCCTTTTACAATGGGAACAAAATTTAACTTCCCTATTTTTAGGATTCTTACCCATTTTTTCATTCCTTGAACTCTGCCTAGGAGAATGATTCCTCTATTTAGGAGAGGTAACCTTTTTTCCATTTCTCACCTTACTAGGGAGAGATTGGTCTTTAGCACCTGCCTTATCATTCACAAAAGGCATTACTTTCTTTATCATATTTTTCCTCTTCCAACAATATGCTGTAGAATGATTAGTACCTCCAAAAAATGTGCAAGGAAATGCATACCCCTGTCTACCAAAGCTATATTGTTCAAACTGAAAGAGTGTTTTAGAAGTCTTAGGATTTGAATTCCCCTTAGTGCCATTTTTAGTGTAAGTGGGAGGAGGTGGAATTTCATTACCTCATTTATCTATTTTCTTACACCTTTCATTGTTCCTCTTGATGAAGAAATCTTCCAATTCTAGTGGTGTAGATGTTTGACTGTTGGAAGCTTGTCTTCCTTCAGCTGATTTGGAACTTTCTCCAATTTTCATTTTCCCACTAGAATAACCCAAACCTGCAAACCGAGGTTGATCCTCTACTTGTACTATGTTAGCATCACCTTGTCCATTTTTACCAAGGCCCTTTCTGTCAAATCCCATTTTAACCATTAGCTTAGACCCAATTCCCTTAGTGTGTTTTTCAAATTCACCCAAAGAAATGTCTGAAACTAAATTAGAGGAAGTATTTTCATGTGAACAACTTACAGTGCATTTTTTTGTCATAGTACCCGCATCTTCTTTGGAAGACATGTCCTTCTTGTGTTCACCTTTTTGCATCTTTTCCAAGAGACCATCCTTTGTCCGTATTTCTTCTTGCAACTGTTTAAAAAAACCCCTCAACTTCTTGCTCTCTACAAGCATCTCATTAATGTATTCCTCTTTCTTGGTTATAGAGGATTGTGGCTCAGATTTTAACCGCACTATTTCCTCTTCGAAGGAATAAAAATTATCTCTTAGGAAAGATTTTTCTTCCTGGGGTTGGCGGTTTATGGCTTCAAGTTCATCCAGTTGCCCCTATTTGGATGACTTGCCCATGATTCCTTGTTCATGTAAACACAATATGTACTTCCAAAACTACACACTGCAAAAGAAGATTAACAAGCCCCAAAATGTTTGCACACTGAAAATTGAAATCAATACTGAAACTGAAGCTAAATTTTCAAACACAATTATAATATAATCCAACAATCTAATTGCTCTGATACCAAAACTTGATCTGAAAATAGGTGTTTTATTTTTTCCACTTTTAAATGTTTTCAAGGGTTGTTACTTTTTAATCAACTTAAAGTCTTTTATAATCTAAAAATTGATCAAATTTTGATTTAGGAATGTTTTCAAACTAAAATTTAAATTCCTTTTTATTCAACATTCACTGTTTGATCAAAGCCCAAAATCATTGTTTCTTGATTTTAATCAATTTTCCAAAGTTGTTAAATAATGATTACCATTGCATCTTATTTTTTTTGGAATTTAAATTATTGCAAATAATCAGAAACTAAAAATTAAAATTAGAACACAACACCAGATTGTTTACAAGGTTTAGAATTCCTACTTCCCCGGGTTCGTGGTGAACCGATCCATTAATAATGTTAAAAAATGTAAATACAATAAACTTTACATTAACTAATAATGAATCAGAAACTTGAAAAACTATGTTTTAAACCTTCGAAGGATGTTAATGGAGCCCAACCTCTATCCTTCACCTTCCTGATCTACTTGCAGAGTTTCTCCCTTTTGTTCTATGCCTTTGTGTGAATTTAACAACAAATAACTATGTCAAAAACTATCCAAATTGAATAAATTATCACACCATTATGATCATCACAAAATTATGAGCAAGTTTTATATATAGCTTGAGATCTGGAAGTGAGCAGAAGTGCCCCAAAATTACACTTTTCCAAAACTACCTCCTTATTCCCTTGACACAGACCTGACACTTCCATTACAAATATAAGTGAGCTTTACTTATACCACTTACAAGAGGGTGGTGGGTTGGTAAGGCCTCTTATATTTTTAGATGAGGTGATGGGTTCAAATCCCCCTTCCATAGGTTTAGGTGCCCAATTTATCCATTGACCCCACATTTGGTGGGAAAGGGATATGATAAGCCTTTAAATAGTTTTTTGTCCACAAAATCCTCCTTATCCCATGGGATTAGGCTTATTCCAAGGAATCGAGTGGATGCTGAAAGTTTGACTTTAATATTAAAAATCATATCCGACGCCCTTGAGCAGATGTGTATTCCCGATGGGAGATTCGTAGGAACATTGGCATAATGCCAGCTAACAAAAGCAAGGTGGTCTCCAATGAGACGGTCTTCATGACGACACACTGTTGTAGCTTGCCTATTGCATGCCCTCCTGATTAAACATTTAGAAGACATAGGCTGAAGGTGTACTCTTACGGGGATAGAGGATGATCAGATTATACGGAGCGAACTCCCGTGAATCTAAAATATTAGACACCTGGAGTTCATTGGGTTACTACACCTATGTCTGCATATCTTAGTTCTCCAGTATGGCTTCTTAATCGTATCATATTCTAATTGGTTAAATTGAAAGTTACAACTGACCCTTAACGAAAAGGACTTGGTAGAACCAGAAAGACCATTCTAGATAACAGTGAAGTGAGGTTAAGGACGTATTCCGTAGATGTTTAATCACATCAGAATTTCATGCAAAGCATGTGAAAATCTTTGGCCAAAGTATCGTAATGCTGGTTGCGTTGTCCTTATCACTTAATTTAAGATGCCGGATGTCAGATGAATATCAGTACAGTATTCAGATTAGGCTTCTTAATGGACACTTCAATAACCGGAAACGGTTATAGAAAGGTATATATATATACCTGCATAAACAAACATGAGGATCAGTTGTTACCGAGCATGAACATGAAGGATCTGTTGTTGCCGAGTCATGAATGAAGGAATCGTTGAAACTCCCGGAGCCATGAAAATGGAAGATCGTAGTTCCCCTCGACGTCATTACGTAGCAATATAGAATCTGTTTATAAGATTGAATGCTTGCATTTGTGTATCCTATTGTAATCTGCGAACAGGGAACATCTCGTTTTAAAAAGCATTGTGTGATCCAAACTGTGTTTTTTGGGCAGAAACGATTAATTAAACTTGAACGTGTGTTTGAATTTTATACTTCATAACGGGACGTTAATCATTTTTTTTGTTCTTTTTTTTTTCCCTTGTTCTGTAATTTTGGGGGGGAAATGAGTGTTACAATCTTTGGTACAAGAGCTGAAGGTTGCAGCTCTTGGACCTAATGAGTCCACATATTAATAATGTTTAAATTTTCTTATTGAACAGAAAATGGCAGGACAAGAGGGAATGCTGCGAATAACCCGTTGCAGGGTGGAGAAGCAGCAACTGCCCAAAATTTGATGAATCCCCTTGCTGCCCTACTTGATACTAGGGATCATTTGACTGTACTGAACTCAGTCAATGGGAAATGAAGAGGAGGGGAATGAAATTGAAATAAATGATCAGCTGCCTCCTGTGGACAACATCAACGGAGGGAATCTGGGTGTTTGATGATAATAACGTAATTGCTCCTAATCCCCCTGAAAATAAGGAGGGGCAAGATTAGCAGCTGACTTACAAATGATATAAAGAGAATAAGTCCTCAAAGTTTGATGGAACAACTCTTGGGGACGGAGCTGAGAACTGCTCAGTGAAATGGAGAAATACTTGCGATAAGAACTTCTCTGAAGAGAGCTAAAGCGATATGGGGAGCATATCAGCTTTCTCATGAAGCATCATCATGTGGGACAACCATAAGGTTGAGCTGAATATTGTCGAATCAGAAATAACTTGGGATCAATTAAGAAGGGTTATTTTAGCAACGATGGCTTCCCCCCTCACTCTATTTTGATAGGAAAATGACTGAATTTCAGGAAACTGGTCGCAAGGAAAGGCTGTCGGTTACGGAATACTGGGAGGGGTTTACTAAACTCCTAAGTATGTACCACAGTACCAAGTACGAAAGCTGACGAGAAGTTCAGAATACGGAAATTCATAATGGGATTAAATCCATCATTGGTGGCGAAGTGGATGTACCACGGCCCAACCACCATGGCTGGAGTTGTCGAAAAAGGCAATCAGACAGGAACAGAAATGAGGGCAATATCTGCTCACAAGGGAAGAGATAAGGAAGAAGATTCCCAATCCTTCTTCGTCTCTTGCACCAAAAAGGGGACCTTGGAAAAGGTTTTGGTCGTGAAAAAAAAATTGTTGTAGATAAAACAAGAAATCTGTGATGATAGACCTGTAAACTAGCGTGCGGACAATCTTCACAAAAGTTAAATGGCATTGGACAGAAGTCCTATGGAAGCCAGAATGATAACTTTAGGCTGGGTAACAGATTTGAGCCTAGAAAAGGGGCCAGCTAGAGGATGCTTTCAACTGTGGCAAGGACCACTATGCAAATCACTGTCCTCTGAAGAGGATGATCGCGGACAGCAGCATAGGATACATGCTGCAGGTGGCTAACAGACAAGCTGAAAAGTAAGTGACGCCCATAGAAGTTACGGGTAAGTTTATTCGGTAAATCTGTAGTTGTACTTTTGGATACTGGAAGCTACAGAATGATTTAATTTGCTAAACCTTGCTATGAAATTAAAAAAGAAAGGCTTGCAAGAATGGGATAAAACATGGACAGCTGCATTATGGGAATAATGCTGTCCATACAGTTCAGAAATGGCCCTTTTTGGGGCAATTCTTGATCTGGCCTAGCTTCTCCACCGAAAGTTGACTTGTAATAGTCACTGGCCTCTAAGGTCATAGGATATCATTATTGGAGTTAAATGGTTGGCTTGAACATAAGGCAAAAGGTTGGACGATTATGAAAAACATAATACTATGCTTCAATGACTTGCAGAAAGCAACATCATTCAAAGGTGTAAATGGGACATTGACAGTTAGGAAAACTGACGGCTAAGGCAACTAAAGAGGTGCTAAAAACAGAGGCTGCACTTGTATGCATGAAAATTCGACAGAAAAATACAGAATACAGGGTAATGATTTCATGGAAAGATATCCATTGTTGAGGGATTTTCGTGATGTGTTTTCCGGAGGAATGCCAGGGTCTTTTCCGCCCAAACCTGAGTTTGACTTCGCAATAGAGATCAAACCAGGAATGGAACCCATATCTAAGGCACCTTATAGAAGACTACCATTGAGTTGGTAGAGCTGAAGGCTCAGTTACAAGAACTTCTGACTAAGGGGGCTGATCAGACCGAGCGTCTCACCTTGGGTAGCGCCGGTAATTTTCGTAAAGAAAAAGGATGGCACTTTGAGGCTGTGCATTGTTACAGGATGCTGAACAAAGCAACTATCAAAAATCGATACCCCACTTCCTAGGATTGATGATCTGTTTGATCAGATGCGAGGAAGCATCAGTTTATTCAAAAATAGATCTGCGATCAGGGTACCATCAGCTGAGAATAAAGGAAGAAGATATTCATAAAACAACTTTTAGAACGAGGTATGGGGGCATTATGAGTTCACGGTGTTGCCTTTTTGGCTGACTAATGCACCTGCTGCCTTCTCATGAATCTAATGAACAATATTTTTCAAGAATACTTAGACCAGTTGTGCTTGTATTCTTAGACGACATTCTTATATACTCTAAAAATGTCGAAGAGCACCAAGAACACCTCAGGATAGTGCTGGAAATCTTAAGAAAGAGGAAATTTTATGGCAAACTGTCCAAATGTTCCTTTTATGATGCAAAAGTGCATTATTTGGGACACGTTATAAGCAAAATGGGATAGCTGTTGACCCTTCAAAGATCACATCTATAACGGAGTGGCCCTGCACCTAAGGAACGTTCACGAAGTGAGGAGCTTCATGGCTTGGCTGAGATATTATCGAAAGTTCGTTAAGGAATTTTTCAAAAATTACTGCCCCAATCACTTCGCTGCAAAAGAAAGAAAAGAAAATTTACCTGGACAGACAAATGTGAATCTGCCTTTAAAAAGTTAAAGGAACAGTTAACTACAGCACCTATTTTGACTGTACCTAATCCAAATGGAGATTTATGGTTGTAACGATGCCTCAGAGAAGGCCTTGGAGTATTCTGTTACAGAATAACCATGTCATCGCTTATGAAAGCAGAAAGCTTAAGTTACATGAACAGAACTATGCTCCACACGATCTGTGCTGGCCGCCATTGTTCATGCACTTCAAATGTGGAGGCATTATCTTTTTGGGCAAACCCTTCGAGTTAAAAATAGACCATCTGGGGCTGAAGTATATTTCACTCAGCCAAATCTGAATGCAAGGCAGCGAAGATGGTTAGAATTTCTGTCTCACTATGATTTTGAATATAAGCTACATTAAGGCAAGGAAATAGAGTACAATGCTCTGAGTCGAAGAAGCATATCTCTGCTCTTATAACATTAAGAACTCAGTTTAAGGATGAGGTAAAAGATGCCTTGGAATCAGATCCTTATTTTCAACAAGTCAAATCAGCACTTGCTGCAGACCCGCAGGACGTCAAGTATAAGGGATTCCGTTTTGATAATGAAGGAGTTCTGAGGTTCGAAAATAGGGTATATATACATGTGGCAAATGACTTAAGAGGCATTTGACAAGACAAGGCATTTGACAACCACCAGAGGCTGAGGCACAACCTAGAAGAGTTTTTTGATAGGTCAAGACTTGGAGATTTGCCTTCGGAGAAAGGATCACTGCATACTAAAACATCTACAAGTGGTAATCCAATGTAATTTACTTTGGAGTCAAATCCTCAGCAAACAGTTCAACCATATATTGAAAATCCTAGAGGATAAGTTGTCCATGAATCTATTAGTATTGCTAATGTTGGCAGGTTCTAGTGATGATGGTACAAGTCAATAGAGTATTGTAAAATTAAAGTGGCCAATACAGATAGTTGAATTTCCCATGTCTATTGTCCAACAAGGAAACGAGAAGAGGAAAAAGACAAAGGAAGACACAAACAATTACTGTTGCATCAAGACAACTAATTATAGAAGGCGGGGTACCCACTTCCACCCCTTGAGAATTTTCCATTCCACAGGGAAATTTCTCCCCAAAATTCAATTACTCCTTCTCCATTCAAGGTGAAACCGTTCATTCCTAAAAACAACTCAAGTTTTGATTACAAAGTTGAGTTTTCCCAATAAATTAGAAAGAGATTAAAAAATAAGAAGCAAATTCTACAATCTTGCCACATTATGGTATTGCTAACATATAACCCAATCACAAATATAATGGAATACATGTTTGTTGTGCCCAAAGTTGTAAAACCAGAGAATTAAATTGTTTCCAGTGACTGCAAGGTGACCTCCCTTCAAATGGATTTTAAGGCACTGAAACCTTCTGACAAAATTAATGTATCAAAAAGGAACAATGATGTGGTATACACATCATTGCTAAAGAGAGGGAGAAAAATAAGTTGAATAATAAGATTCAAAATTTAGGGGTAGACCTAGAAAATGAGAAAGCAAAAGGAAAATTGACACTTAATAAGATAGGTGAGTTGGAGAGGAAGATAAAATCATCTACCTCTATGACTACAGTTGTTGTCAATGAACAAGCACAGGTATAACTAGAAGAAGCCAAGATTTTTTTTACAGGAAACAACGAGTAAGAATAATATATTAGAACAAACATTGGGAGAATTGAAAGAGGTTTTGAAGGAAGAGAAAGAAAATGCCAAAAAATTGGAACAGAGCCTAGATGAAGAGAGAAAAATTAGGGGCATAATGCAAGAGGAAGAGAAAAAACAAAATGAAATATTACAACATGAGTTAGTGAAAGTGAAAAAGGATATATAGTCTTCCAACATAAATTTATCTGAAGTTTTATTAAAATGCATTGATTAATATGATAGATAATGTTTAGGGGGAAATAAACGAAAAAAATTGATGATTTGATTAGATTGTTTGAATTCATGGTTGATCTACAGAGAATCTATGATAAGCTCCATGAATACATAAATGGTAGCAGAAAAGTGATGGCTTTAAGAGAGGATACAACAAGGAAAATTTTAAAAGCTATCTACAAATTCAGTTGACATAGAACTGGCATCGAGAGGAATTCAGAACCAGATTGTTGCCTCAGTAAAGGTATCATCTTTCATTTGGAAGTGTGTGATGTAAGGCAAAGCACATGAATTGTTGAATAAGTATCAAAGAATGTTACAAGAGCTGTATGGAAAGATACAAGAGTTCAAAAATCTTGGATTTCTAATGCCTTTTGAAAAAATACGCCAATTCATTAAGGATGCATTCCAGAAGAATATGAAAGAAAAAATGATGCAAGAGAAGAACCGAATTCTTGAGAAGCTAGAAGAGATAATTTTTTTGGCTTTGTTAAACCATTGATAACCTTGTCAATAAGTTTGCATACAACAGTAAAGGAAAGCTCCAATCTCAGTTATGAATTACTAACAAAGTTACATGTCAGTTACTCTTATTTACAACAAATTGTAATTCCAACAGATGAAGAGTGGAGCATGTTACATGAGATGATATAATCAAGAGTAATTTGATTTTGAAATTTTTTCCATTTGTTGCAATCTTCAAAATTTTCATACAAGGCATGTCTCAAGCAAGTTGAGTGAGGAATAGTGTTATTTTTAAGATTGAACTTTCACCGTTTTTGTTTCATGTTTTTTTTTACTTGTGCACCTTGGTTCTTTACATTCTAGTTCTAGCTTGTAAGGAGAAAACAAGTTGATGTAACTATCTGAGACCCTTGGGATTCTTTTTGGACTAGATTAAAGAGTGAAATTAATTATAATTTCATCACTATTGCACTTGAAGGATTTCATCACATTGCATACAACACTATTACACTTGAAGGATTTCATCACACTACTTTGCTCTTGTAGGAGAGAAAAAGAACTTCATGAAACATGACAAGGACATTGAACAATATTTTTCTAAATAAATTCAAGCTTGAAGGCTTAAGACCAAGTGTTGGGTCTTTGTGATACTAGCTTCCAGCTATTTCAATCAAATTGTAACCTTATACTTTTTCCATTAGCTCCCAGCAGTTATGTAAGTAGGTATAGTGATGAACATACACATCATAATCCTAGGTTTTGAGATAATTACAAACTTGATGATCTTGAATAGTCATTTCAATTGATATGAAGGTTAACCATGACTACAACTCCATATAAAATAGTACTAAAGAGGTTTCTATAGATCAAAGATCAAGGAGAGAAAAAGAACTTCATGAAACTTGATAAAGACATTGAACAACATTTTTCGAAAGAAATTCAATCTTGAAACACTATTACTGACCTATAGACCATCTAAAACCAGAAATACAACCTGTAGGAGAGAAAAAGAACTTCATAAAACCTACATTGAACAACATTTTGATAAATAAATTCAAGTTTGCAACACTATTACTAACATGTAGACCATCTAAAACTAATAATCCAACCTGTACTTTTCCTTTAGAGACCAACCACCTACCAATTTGAGCTTGTAGCACCTTGAAACCAACTTGGATGCACTACCAATCAATCTTCATGCCTCCTATAGAGCCTCACTTCACCACTCACTGATTTTCCATCAATTCCACTTACCATCAATGACAACACCAATAACCCAGGGTTCAACATTTAGAGTTTCTTTTCAACAAATATTTCATTAAATTCATGTGGGTTTGTTTATTGTTTTCCTTGTTGATTTACCTTTAGGTACATGTAAGTTTGGGGTGAATGATAATCCTTGTTTGAGGAATGTTAATATTTTTTGAGTAAGTTAGAGATTAAAGTTGGATGGATGCATGCTCATTTCAGTACATACTACAACAAATCAATGTAATGTATTTAAAGTTTCATTCCAAAGACTACAAATCAACACAATGTTTTAAAAAAATACAAATAAGGAAAAACATATTATCAGAAGAATGTATTGAATATTTGAATATATTAATTATTATATGAAAACATATATCATTGAATATCCACAAATTGAAGATGGATCACTTGATGGAATCATCTCTATCATTTGATTCACTAGATCTCTGAGACTAAATCTCTCTTTGTTGACAGTCAACTGCTAATAGGGTCATCTTATTTATTTGTGTCATTGTTTATATCCCCTCCCCTTTCATTAATGACCTCCATACTGCCAGAGCCTTATCATAGGGAAAGTTATCCAATTCGTACTATGATGTATAAATTCTCAAATAATTTTCCAAATTTTTGTCAAGCTTGTTTAACAATTTTGACTTTATAAAGGCCAAGGTATTGAAAATTCTCTCATCTTCAACTGAAGCCCAAAATCATTGTTTGACATAGATCAACCAATGAGAAAAACTCAGACATGGTTTGCTATAAAATAGTACTCACCCCAATTTTTTTTCCATACATGGGTTATTGCTCCACACTCTAAGGGATTATCCAAATCTTTGAATTGTTGAATCATTGTAGTGTCGAATTCATGAGATTGAGCAATCAAACTGTCCTTTCTTAAAATACATGGAATATCCATTCCATTGATATCAATAGGCTTACAAATTTTTTGAATCAATGTAGTCAACCTCTTGAAGTAGTCTTCCTGCTTATGTATTTCATTTTAGACAAGATTCCAAAAGGTGGGATTTACTACAGTCATTTCTTCAAATAAAACATCCCTTCTAAATCGCTCCCTTATTTATCCTAGTAGGGACACTACAATTTATCTTAACCTCACCCTTGTTGATGATACAATGTTATTAAATAATGACCTTGTGAATTTTACCTCCTCAACCTTACCGGCTACTACTTTAAACATGTACATCTATATCTCATATCCACGTACAAAAGTGAATACTTCCCCAAAAAAGTTGATCTTCAGAAAGCTACTTGCATTTCCAATCTTTATCAAGTCCTTAAAACCATCAAAACTTTGGACATGTAAAATTAGTTTCATTGAGAAACAAATATTCTATTGTCATACAAATTAGTTTCCTCAAACTAGAAAAATCAACAATATAGATAGTTCTTTCTTGTGCTTGTTTAATTAAATGATGCATTTCTTCCAACATGGGAAGGAGACCACACAACATCAAAAATGACTCTATATCAGTAAAATGATGTATCAAATCCCGTGCCTTGTCCACTTCCATGCGATTCTATCACATCACTCCTAATAAGGATTGATACTCTTTGTACACCCTACGAACCAGTTGGTACTATGAGATCCACCTGGTGTTGACATATGTTAACATTTTACACCCATTTTTTAGTCCTTCAAAAAATATTTGGAATTCCATGAACCTTTTAGGACTACGACAGAAATAAGCATGCACCTCTTGAACAAGGTCTTCAACTTTTGCTATAGGTTTAAATTTTCCAACTATTCTGTAAGCTAGGTTAATTCTATGAGACATACAATGAATGCCAATCATATAAGGGAAATGAGATGATTGGAGTCTTACACATAGGCCATTATGATGACCTTTCATTACAGATGCCCCATCTTCCCTGACACATACCATCTTTGATGCAATTGCAACATCATCCATGTCACTGATCTCCTTCAAAATTTCTATCACCAACTCACAAAATTTTTCAACATTGGAGTTCTCTCTCATCTTGTGAATGGAAAGTAAGTGAGGTTGTCTCACGTAATTCTCAACAATATACACATGCATATAGACCCAAGAAGTATTATTTACTATTGTAACCTCATCAATAGACAAAGATATGTATCATGCAGACTTCTGTTTATCTTTCAAGTCTTCTTTCTCAACCATATCTAGGCATTTTGCCCAATCCCAACCACTACTTTCTGACCAGTGAGAATGAGGAAAGTGTGGGACACCAAGAAAAGTCAACATCTTCTTTTTTTCAGGAAAATATGTTATAGGATGACCTCTTTTCAAAATGTGAAAAATAGTAGCTAGCTGAACTGTTTTACCCAAAAGATTGTTTTGAATGATCTTGTTGAATTGAGAGGCAATTGTCCCTTAAATCACTGGAAATATTATTTCATTTCTCTTGTGCTCTTAAAATTATTTTTCATACCTAATATGCAAACAATCATCCACATTTTTCCATCTGGCAACATTCTTCTCAACGCTATCTACAATTATCTTTTCATATATCTTTCCTACATGCTTCTCAATAGTATCCAACTTAAGTTGCATTGTCTTGTCCCTACCCAATTTCCAGCTACAAATTGTACATTTGCATTATTTGGGAGGTTCAAATTTATTATCATTTCAACAGGTTCAATAAATGAAAACTTAGAAACCCACTGTAACCTGAAACTCCTTCCCAAGTCCCATTTTATTTCCTTTTATCTTTCTTCCAGAAATAGATGTCTGCTGAGTATTTACCTTGGTGGAATTTAAATTTCATTGACTTCCACTGCTAGGAGTTCCATCTCCAAAATTCAATTGGTCATTGGAAGGTGAAGCAGTGTCATCTTCATTCAATTGGATAGGTTTTACAGTGTTAAAATTGACATGATTCAATGGAATGTCTTCAATGGGAGGCATTTCATTGTTGTTGTCATTGACAACATCAGGCAAATAAAAAATGAACACATTCTCATTATGAGTTTCATTTTGAATTTAATCATTATCCCTTGATTGTGATGGTCCTGCTGGAGAAGGATGGGTTTCCTCAGATGGTTTCTCAAAAAAATATGATATTTTTCAAATGCCAGTACCACTACTATGAGGGGTTGGAATAACATTTTTTTCCTGAGGCTGAGCTTCCCTTTTTAGGTGTTATTTTCCTGAATCAGTGAATCCTATAGAATTGAAAGAAAAAAAGATAAAACATGTTAGATTAAATGATATTGATATGTGCATAGACATCTCAACATGAGAAATATGTATAAATAAAAATATTACACATGTAAATGCATATAGATGAATTGATTTAGGTAGAAAGACAAAAAAGGGAAGAAATTCATCGTGAAGCATCTCAAAGGCACTCTTATTGACTGATTGCTAATGTTAAATTGATTACAAAGAAGTGATTTCAATATCCATATATCATGTTCTCAAAACACTAGATAGTGCATCTCAATATATATCATGTAATGGATGTCAATTGACAAAAAATGAACAAAATTGTTATAATGGATATCATGTAATGGATGTCAATCAACATTTCATCTTACAAGAAATAGAAAAATACGAAATAATAAATTAAAAGAAGAGTTCATCATTGAAACCTAGAAGAATTTTAGATGTAAAAATAAGAAATTTAAGGAGAACAAAATGTAACTAATCCCAATGGAATTATTCAACGAGATTTGAATGCTTTTCAAGTGATTTTTGACATGGGCTATATAATATTGTGTCACTTAACATGTACTACTTTTTGCAAGAGTGTTACATTAGTATATAGGAAGAAATTACAATTTTTTTTCCTAAATTTTTCATTGTTGCTTTATTGACATGTTAAATCAAATTGGATAAGGATTTCCTACCATTTATTCAGTTTCAAGGCACTTGATCTGTATTGGCTTGATCTACATGTTTTAGTACAAAAATCACAAGGTTTGAATCTTTTGAAAGAAGAAGTTGATATCAAACAAAGTGAAAGGATGAGGTGATATTTTAAGCTATCTCTCATATAAATTAGTTGGAAGGAATAAAATATTACTACAATCAGGCTTAGAGCATACATCAAGCAAAAAAAATATGTATAAGAGGTTTGAGAAGAGAATAATAAATTTAAATGATTTGTTGAGCAGCCAAAGACACTCGAATGATAATAACATTCTAGTGATAAGAAGTCTTTGTTGTGGCTGATCAAACATGAAATAGGTGATCTCAAGGTCTGTGCTCAGTTTGAAATCAAAGTATAGTATGTATCTGCTCATGATGGACTCCGAGTTCATTGATTCATCCAAGATATGATCTATCTTTAGTTGATTAATGAAGGAGTCTTGATGACCGAGCTCTGTCATAATGTATAGATGTTTATACTGTTATATATAGGTTCTAAATGTTGTCATGAAGCCAAATAAGGTGTGCATCTGCTCATGAAGAAATTATTGATTCATCATAGGTATGAGGTCTGTCGTAAGAAGATCCAATTAACAAGATTGTTCATCATTTCAAAGGAGCTCAAACAGGATATATGGTCTTACATCTATGACTCATTGTGGTATGAGACTGTGAGTTAAAGGTTGAGAATGTATACATGGTTCTTTGGCTTGACAATGAAATGTCAATGTGTCAAAGCTAGCTAAAGTATCATTATTATTGAGAGAATCTTGAATAATTTGATTTGATGTTTCACATATGATACAATCATGATAAGGGTATTCTTTGTATACTGTCATGTTCCTACTTGGAGAATAATTTCAAGAAACTTGAAGGATGCAGGAATTTAAAAAATCCCTGGATCTTGGTGTTTTTCCTTTATATTAAATATTATAGACATATTGTCTGGACTACAACAAGGACAAGAAAAGATGTCTTAGAGTGATCCCACTTATGCAATCTTCACGGATGAAGAAGAGGTGGTGTAAACCCTTACATTCTTTTTTTCGAAAATTCTTGTTGTGGAGAGATAGAATCCAACTTTTCCTCAACATTAATAAAAGTAAATTAGTATTATTATATAGTTTATGATGGATTTATAACATAATTATTTTCACAGGAAGTGCCTTAAGTGAATGTGAAGATAACGAAAGCATTTTTCCTCCTCAGATTGTTGAAGTAAATGCATGCTTGGATTACATTCAATACATTATGTTTTCATGGTTTAAAAAGTTTTAAGTAGATCGTAGAGAGGGAAATGGTGGTAACAAGTAAGCATGCTATAACAAGGAAAAGAGAAGATGTCGAAGAGTGATCCCACTTATGTGATCTTCATGGAAGAAAAAGAGGTGGTATGTACCCCTACATTCAATTTTGGAAAATTCTTGCTATGGAGAGATAAATTCCAAATTTGCCTCAACATTAATAAAAATGAATTAATATTAATATACAGTTTCTGATGGATTTATAACATAATTATTTTCAAAGGTACTTCCAGAAGTGAATGTGAAGATAAAAAATCATTTTATCCTCAAATTGTTGTAGGAAATGCATGCTTGGAGAACATTCAATACACTATTTTTCCATGGTTTAAAAAGTTTGAAGTACATCATAGTGAGGGAAATGGTGGTAATAAGTACATGTATGCTACAACAAGGACAAGATAAGATGTCGAAGAGTGATCCCACTTCTGCAATCTTCATGGAGGAAGAAGAGGTGGTGATAAACCCCTACATTCTTTTTTGGAAAATTATTGTTGTGGAGAGATAGATTCCAACTTTGCCTCAACATTAATAAAATTGAATTAGTATTACTATACAATTTATGATGGATTTATAACACAATTATTTTCATAGGCAGTGCAGAAGTGAATGTGAAGATAAAGAAAGCATTTTATCCTCCTTAGATTGTTGAAGGAAATCCATGCTTGGAGTACATTCAATACATTATGTTTACATGGTTTAAATTTTTTGAAGTACATCGCAGTGAGGAAAATGGTGGTAACAAGTAAGCATGCTTGTGACAAGATGTTTGTACTTTTCCCATAACTGTTATTTTATGTCTTTTGTTTTTCCAAATGCTAATTATTTGGTTTTTGGTTCATTGTTGTAACTTTTTTCCCTTTTGCATTTCTTGAATTTTTCATTTTGGACATCTCTGTATGGTCTCTATTTTGTACATTATTGTTTGTCAACATTCTGTTAACCTCCCATTCCTAACCAAATCCTCCCAGTGGATGTGAACCCTGCGGAATGAGCCACAGTTGATAAGTTTTTGGGTCCGGAGTGGGTCCCGAATCCCTCGGGAGGTCTATGCCATGTGTTGCCATTCCGCCAGTCTCCCAAGGAAATTCCCCTAATGAACATGAAACCTATGGAATGTACCACATTTTATATATCCTTTGGGTCTGCTATGGGATGAGGAAGTGTTAGCGGACAATGATAAATGGTCATGGTATTGGCTGTGGAATAAATGGAAAGTGAAACCATAATATATATATATATATATATATACACTATAGAAGAGAGAACATTAACAAGGAGATTCAAAGAAGATACACTGATAAAGCAAGGAATATACAGAGCAACAACTCGTGGAGATGTATGAAGTGATTTTAAATATTACACACACACACACACACACACACACACACACACACACACACACACACACACACACACATATACATATATATATATATATTTTACGTAGATGTATTTAAGATATGAAAACTAGTTATGATTCTCTGCAAGTGGAGGACTATTCTAGATGACTTAAAAAATCATAGTGGTTATGAGGATGTTTAGGATTTGTAATAACTTACAAAGGTGAAATCGCATATAAAGTAATGCGACATGAAATAAAACAGGTCTCAAATAGAATGAGGACTCACCTACAGTAAGTGCTTTTAGGATGTAAACTACAACGCAGTAGCTGGGCCCTAGCAAGTCCTATATTTATTTGAAATTTTGTAATCAAATAATGCAATATACCAATTCGCTAAATCCCTTTCTACTACTTCGTAAATATGCAAATTGAAAAATTCTGGGAAAACATCACCTCTGTGTATATATTGAGAAAAATTTGGAAATGTTTTCTTGGCCAAATAATTATAAGGTTCCATAGATTTCTTAGTGAAACATTAATGTTTTCAAATCCCGACGGGTCGATTTCTTGGTGAAACATTAATGTTTTCAAATCCCAGTGCATCGATTTCTTGGTGAAACATTAATGTTTTCAAATCTTGACGCGATGATCACACGAAGATTTAATATAAAAATATACATTGGGATTGGAAATTCCTTGGTGATTCAGATGGAACAGATTATTGTTTATGGATTTTTTGAGCAAAACCTGGGTACTTCTATTGCTGTAAAATTCACCAAAATCAAATTCTTGAAATTCTACTATTCACTAAACTACGAATATTCACCACTAAATTTTTTCATGATGATAAAGTATCTGTTGTACACACCCTTTCATTTAGTGTTTGGCATGGAGGTTGTTCTACAAGTGGAATTCATGTTACCTTCTCTACCCACTGTGCGCGCAGGAGGTTTGGCTGATGAACAAGCACTTGAAGAGTGCATTGATAAACCAATGTAGTTGGATGAGAGACACTTTATAGCACAATGAAGTGAGAAGACAAAAATTGCCAGGAAGAAGGCATGGCATGATAGACATATTAAGGATAAGAAGATTGAAGTTGGAAAAATGGTTCTTTTTTATGACTCAAAGTTCTTGCGCCACCCTGGAAAGCTTAAAGTGCATTGGTTGGGACCGTATATTGTGACTTATATACTTGATTCAGAAATTTTCTAGTTAGAGGCGTTGGATGGGACACAATTACCCGGTTACTTCAACGGGAGTAAGCTGAAGCCCTACTATAAATAAGTCTTCTTTGTGTTTTTAATAAGGCTATATTTCCATTAAATTATATTTTCTTAATGCATTTCCTTCTTTGTTGCTATATTTTGTCAATTTAGTTCAGTGTTTTGTGCAATAATCACACTTATGTGCTAGAAGATGATTACTATCTAAGTATTTTTCATGCGGACAGAGGACGCACATACCCTTAGTGTGGGGTGGATTAATATATATGTAACATGGATTAG